>LPNX010943095.1:886192-898793 GCA_001517045.1 Pseudotsuga menziesii
GTTACAAAAATCAGACACTAATTTTGGTCAAGCAGACCCTGGAAAAACTCCCTAGGGGAAAAAACAATCAAGAGAAAATTTATTATCGAACAGCAGTTAAATATTAGAACTTGTAATGACGGTCCATTCACCATACCTAATGGTTAATTAATCATCTTTATCCAGCTACAAATTTTTACGACATATGCCTGGCCATTAGTATTTCACTCTATAATATCTATCAAGTCCAGAAGTATAAGCATTCATTTTCTATGTCATCGTAATCTACAGCATTAATCTCAGGCTTCAATACATTAGTATTTCACTCTATAATATCTATCAAGTCCAGAAGTATAAGCATTCATTTTCTATGTCATCGAAATCTACAGCATTAATCTCAGGCTTCAATACAATCATCATCGCAAAGACTAATGATCCATATTGCTCTTTTCCAACGGTTTAAAAGCTTTTGTAATCCCCAGTTTCTATTTGAATATTAGCAAATACATATATGTCGAGCAATATCTTCTGTTTAAGGACACAAAGTTGATGCTAACCATTATCCACACCGAGCAATTTATTCTGCTTAATGGGGCAAAGACGATCCTTACATTATCGATTCTGTTCATTCATGACCACTGTTTTATTTATTCTATAGCCTCTACAAATGAACACTGTTTTATTTATTCTGTCAGCCTTTGCTTCTCCACTTAATAGGCAGGGACTATGCTACCAGGATCCAGGCAAAGAACACTTCTTTACTTCACATTTCTAGCCGAGCTTGGTAGGTAAAATCTGATATTTTGCATTTGATTCCGTTAAATCTGATATTTGCATTTGATTCCTAGCGTCAGATATAGCTAATTTTGCATAGAGGCAACAGCATGTGAGTTACTTTATTTATTACATAGTATAATAGGGTGGCAGACTAGCTAATGGAACAGCTGCTAACAACAACTGCTATGCAGGTAAACGGAGTCCCCATCAACAGAGCGTAGAAGCTATCCTCCCAATGCCGACACATCATATGATCGCACAAGCTTATC
Organism: Pseudotsuga menziesii; assembly: GCA_001517045.1. Taxonomy (NCBI): domain Eukaryota; kingdom Viridiplantae; phylum Streptophyta; class Pinopsida; order Pinales; family Pinaceae; genus Pseudotsuga; species Pseudotsuga menziesii. The sequence continues at coordinate 887,218 of LPNX010943095.1, forward strand.
CTATTGCTGGTTTTACTAGGTCTTTGTCTTGATCTACATTGGGATATCCATATGGAAAAGGAAAAGGCCTGGAACTGAAAAGGATGCTTGATAATAAACATGTTTTTGGCTCGGTCAACAGAATATACATAGCAAGCATATATTTCTTTAAAGCTTTGCAATAAGGGCTTATAGGGCTTTTAGTGGGTTGGGTTCCTATTTTGTGTTTTAATAAAGTGTTTGATTAAAACATGCAAAATGATTCATATCCATCTAATAATTGCACTGAAACATAACAAAGGAGGATTTGGTACAGTTTTAAAACATTTCTTGTGCACCTGATATTGGTGTGTGCCGCATAGGTGGTAAGTGGAATCTCATCAAAGTAATAATGGAAATCCATACCTATTGAACAGCAGGCATGCCATCACCGATATAACACCCATCGGGCAGCAAGCACATCGGGGGAATATACAAACGACACCGTGCATCATAGCTTACAAAACCGATCCATAAAAAAACAACAATCACTGAACGTTGCAATAAGGTTTTATAGTGGAGGCAGGTCATGCAATGGTTCACTGCTTTCTCTTATTTAGCTCTTTATTCTTGAAAATTTTCAATCCAGCGCTTGACACTGACCATGTTGAGCGGCAATGGTTGACAGTCCATTTTAATGATTAAAATATGTTAATCAACGCTAAGCCCAAAGCACACAATCGTGCAGAGGAAGCCAAATTTAATTTAAAATATAACTCAATTTATAAAATATTTAAGTATTAAAACATGTAAACTGTGAATGTTTTGGAGCCAACAACTGCCATGTAGACTTCCAATAAGTTTGTGCCTCCATAATGTTTGTAAACTGCCTCGCCATTCCTTAACCTCATCAACAGTTGTTGTTTGCATGCATGACTTATAATTGTAACCTACTGAGAAAGGTGATTTATGGCCGCATAAACAACTATGAGCATGTCTTGCCCTTCAGTCCAGGTGGTCAGAGTCGTCTTAGCCAAATTCCTTCTACACTTGACTACATCCTTCTGCAATTGGGTACCCTCATCTAAATGAGCTTGCAAGAAATCTAGGAGTAACCCACAGCAAGGATTTGGTGGCCAGAATATCAAATGCAGACCAAGAAGAAGAGAGAGAATGGCAGGCGGATGAAGCTGCCTTAGATGCACTCAGTACTCTTCTTTTGCATGATGACATCTGGGAAGCAGGGTTGATAGAAATTGAGAATGCTAAAGGTGTAAGAACCTATTGTGCAAATGCTCAAGCTTGGCAGGCCCAAGGCTCAGGAGAAGGCCATGCTGTTCTTGAACAAGATTTGCCAAAAAATCAGAGTACAGAAATCTTTATGGAACAGCTGCACGCTTCCTGTTAATAGACCTCATGCAGCAAGGAACAGAATCTACCAGGAGAAGGGCTGTAGCAATATTACAGCTCTTAGGCGAGATGCCAAATGATGAAGAGATTCCAAATAAACTATTGAGTCGGGTGCCGTTCGAATAAAAGCAGCTGCAAGAAGTGGACCTTTGGTGGGTATGAATGCCACAAATTCTGATCAGGATATCACTTCTCTTGCAGTTGTTGAATATTCAGATAAAAAGCCATTGAAAAAACAACGTTCAAAAAGTCAGGAAACGTTGAGTTTGATAAATAAGCATGCAGTTCAAAGTCAAACCCTTGCAAGATCTATCACTCATATTTGTGAATCAAATTTGCAAGATCCTGAACATGATATTGACCTTAAGCCTATACAACAGGATTGCATGGTACCTAACAATCCGAATGAAACCCATGTTCAGAGACAAGTAAAGGAGGGTAACATGGGAAAACCCAGTTTTTGTTTAATTGCCTGATAAAGACCAGACACCTGCACATGTATTTCAGAACCCAACGGATTGGGATGAATCTAAACAGGCTTCTCAAGGGAACTGCCATATATCTAATCCTCGGTCATGCTACTCTAGGCAGAAGGTTCAGAAACTTCAGTGTGAGTCTTGAGATGAATATGGGTAGTACAAATCAAGGAGTTGTGCCTCCATCTTTGCTGTCAACACTGAACCGTTCAGGTATAAACTCAAGAAAAACAGTTTTAATCAGTTTTGGAGAGCTGGGGATTATGATGTATGTCCAAGATGCACGAAAGCGACCTTTATCAGGTGGCATGTATCATGTTTGGGTACGTCCAAAATTCCTCCATTCTAATGCAACTTCCCACAAATGGGCATTTGGAGCTATTGCAGAGTTGCTTAATAATTCAGCTGATTGAGATATATGGCGACCTTTTAAAACACGCGACTTTATACAATGGGGGGGCCGAGTTCCATTTCAGCGCTGAGTTAAATTTACAAAGCGACATTCAAATGGTGTTTTTTTTTTTTTTGGAGAGTCAGCTTCGAAAATCCCGCAGCAGTTACCTACCCACACTTCTAAGTGCACTGGCAGAGGATCACGTAGACTGCGGGGCATCTCCTGGCCAGTTTGTTTGACCACCGATCAATAGAGTTTTACTTCACTGCTGTGTACATCGCTAAAGCCTGGATGGAGCCTGCGGTTTTCTCTGATAGCATTGAGTGTTGCCCGTGTTTCTTCCTAGCAACCGATAAGCATTAATTATCGTTTTTTCCGGCAGTTGACGAGCAGTTTTGGTTGCTGCAATCATGGTGAAATCATAGCCCATGCCTTTATGTTTAACAGCCGGTTTGGCAGGGCATTGAGTCTGGCACCTGTTTGAGATATACACGGGACCCTTCACACAGTCACGGTTTAGCTCGTAGCAACTAAATTGCAGGATTTAAAATTCACGGCTTGATCTCCTCTCAGCATTTACTCGGGTTAACATTTTTTATTGCTACGTGGAGTTTTGAGGCCGCCTGTGGGCATTCCATGACGTGGAGCAATCCAACGAGTCGTTGGTTGGAGCAGCCGATTAATTAAACACCAAAGTTGGGTCTCAACCAAATCAAATATTGAGCAGAGATCAGTTTCGTTCCTGGGAAATCAAGTCATGATGCGGACCCACACTTACACTTGGCAGCGCATGGCTCGTTGGGTAGAATCGACCTTTCCAGTGGGTATTGTGGTGACGTGGCTTTTGGAGCGGCGACCGCCTGATTCACGTATCCCTTTTTCTTTGGCAGCCGAGCAGATGAGCTGATGGGTGTCTTCAATCGGAGCTTTTACATCACCCACGCATATCTCAAAGTTCGTTGGCAACTGATTGGCATCTTTGGGAGAACCAATTCATTGTTGAAACTTTAGGGGAAGCATCTGAAATGCTTTGATCTAGGGATAGCCTAAGTTTTAGTTGATTTTAATATAGTATCTTTTTAGTGCCTAAGGTGATAAATGTACTTTAGCTACTCTAGAGTCTAGTCTTTAGTTTAAGATTTGATTGAGAAAAAGTGGATCGATGATCCTACCTTTTCTCTTAATTCTATTTTATATTTTGGTCTATAAAGAGCATAGCTCTTTCATTTGTACGGATGGAATTTTTGGCTGGGAGGATTTTTCCCCAGAGTTGAATAAAGTGAAAATCATGTTGGAGCTCTTTGGAATATCTTGGGCATCTATGTCATAGTTCTTTGTCGTTTTTTCATAAGTTGTAGACTAGACTTAGCATAGAGGGCTAATAATCTAGCACATTGGGCAAGCATTTGCAGCTGCCAAGTTGCTTGTCGCCGTTAATGTTCTTAGAGGTTTGGGAGTAATGGAAAGTAATCAGTTATACTTCCATTCTCCTTGCGTCTGATTGTGGAACGGACCAACTTATTTTCCCTTCTGTGAAACACAAGGCCTCCCCAAGTCCCCTTTTGACTCAATTCAACCTTCGGACATTGACACTGGTCTTCCCTCAAGGACTGATCCTCCCTTCCATCCCATAATATCCGAATCATTTTCCCTTTTGCTACCCGTGTTTCTCTAAGGCAGCCTCTTCAGATCACCTTGCCTTCAGCCACACCTGCCTTAGCGATCCTAACTTAGGGAAACCCCCCTAGAGCTGGAGAAGAGCCAGCCTAAAGCGAGGAGAGAGGGGTATGGTGACATTGGCCTCTCGAGAGAGAGTTGTCACCGGGCCGACGCGCCCGCAGTTTGGGCTTTCAGCACTCGCGTGCCAATTTCGAGCGACAACAGTCAGTATACCTAAACTTCTACACCCAGTCACTTCAGCAGTATAGCCTTTCTCTTCTGAACAAATTCTCCGGCAATAAATGCTGTCAAATTGCCTCGAAGATTGTGCCTCTTGCCTTGTTTTCTATACGAACCCAAACAGCAATATGGCCTCACCAAACTGTACAGTACGGCCTGCTCATTAATGGCTGCAAATTTCCTTCAGAAAAAATATCATAAGGCGACTCAACTATGATGCTTGAGTTGTAAGTAAGCTTCTAATAGTCGATACTAACCAGAAGTTTTATTGTACACCAATAAGCTTAGTCACATAACAGCATGGTATATTACGAGCTTACTATGATTTATTCAAGGGCCTTAGATTTACAGTTGTTAACCATTTAGTTGTTTAAGTTATAAACTGGCTGGTAATAAGACTTGCATTAATTTTATACTGTTGGGATTAAGTAGAGAAACGATAATAGTTAACTAAGACGTAATTATTGTAATACTACAACGTACCTGTAATCATATGTCTGCCTGTATTCACGCATATCTCTACAGTCTAATCAATAGTCCTGTAATTTACCCTTGATCTCAGGACTCAATCATATACTAGTATGTCTGTTAATGTACTAATAGCTAAATAAACACAATACCAACCCGGATTCACTACTAGCCCGTAATATTGTGAAAACAGTGCCTTATATTACTGGTAAATCTGCTATATTTTTGATATGAGGAGTAAGGCGGTTAATAGCTCTGGTATATGATGCTGTAATAACCACTACAGCAATTTCTAACCTGTAGTTATGCTATTGATTCAACTAGGGTTAATAGCTCATAGTAACATGCTTTAATTCAGTTACTTTAATCCGGGCTCTTAAGATGGTCACGAGTACTAGTTAATATATCTAACTTGAATCTGGCGGCTTATTAATAGTCTACTTAATAAAACGGGTGACTAGTAATGATACTAGCATGTTTACTCACTTAGTAATAAGCTGCTATTTACCAGGTCTATTAGAGTGATTGGTTAGAGTTACCGCTAATCAATAAGAAATGTAAATCCCCACTTTAGAACTTTTAAAAGTTTCCAGTTTAGAAAGAGTTTACCTTGTATAATCAAGGTAATATTGAATTTATTGCCATTTCTATCTACTTAGAGGTTCTAGTTACAATCATAATATAAAGATAAACTGAGTCATCTAGTTTGTGTTAATGTTTTTTTACTTCTCTATGTTTCTTCTCTTCTCATCTGTTCTTAATTATTTTATTTTTATATTTTTTTTAATATATATAATTGCCGTTCCCAACCTGTCGTTTCCTGCAAATTTGGAGGAAACTTCTCAACGTGTCTAATACTCATACCCGTGTTCCCTACGTCCCCACGTTCCAGAAACTTGTGCAACATAGGTTCAAATGAAGTCTCATCAAGCCTTTTTATTATTCTCATTAGGGTAATTGCTCGTCTTTTCATCTTCTACGACTAAGATTAGATCTAGGCCCACAAGATCAATGAATGAAATTTAATCTCAAGTTCACTTAAATCTCTTATGTGAAACTAAATAAAATCAAATTACATTCAAAAGGTCACATTCACCCTAAATTATTAGAAAGTGCACTTTATACCATAAAGTCACTTTATAAAGTACAACTCACTTTAAAATATAAAGTCACATCATAAAGTACTTTACAAACACTTTATAAAGACACTTTATGTCATTAATGGGACCTCCTTTGTTCTCATACCCATGCACCTAGACACCTGATGCAAGAGGACCTCCGAGCTATCAAAACTAACATAAGCAAAAGGAGTTAAATTGCAATGACAATTCCACCAAGGCCGCTCAGTGAGTTGAGATTTTTCTCACATTCACATGCAGATCTAGGTAGCAACAGATGGATCCTAGAGTATACAAACAATTCATATGATCCTTGATGTATTGGTCAACACCAAGCCAGATACATACTTTTTATGAACACCTTGAATCAATTCAGGATGGAGCCGAGGCAGGCATTGGGTAGCAACAAAGCATATGCTCAGATATTTAGGGGGCACAATGGAGTTTGGATTGAGGTATCTTAGATGTGATGGAGTGGAGCTACAAGGTTACTCACACTCACAGATTGGGCAAGCAACGCAATAGATCAAAAGAGCACCTTGGGGTGTTACTTCAACTTGGGATCAATAGTGAGTTCTTGGTTCAGCAAGAACCAGACTTACATAGCACTAAGTTCAGCAAAAGCAGTACATGGTGTTGGAGTATCGGGTACCTCCACATGGTATAATCGCCGCACCTCTGGGAATATAAAACAAGTGGACTAACCGCCACTCCTAGTGATTGGGCCTTGTGCTGGGTTTCAAATGTTCACCAACATCTGCAGGTTTTGGTGTAACAACAAACCTTACATGGTATAAGAGCCTTTGTAGATCGATTTCTCTTCTTCCTTGTTGCTATTGCAGGTTCGACATCTTGACTGGGAGCGCATTCTGTTGACTGGAGGGCACAGTTTCTGAGCTATGGACCAATCGTAGAAGATCATCTTGACTCCATTCAATTTCTTTGAGTGGAAAGCTGAGATGGAGATATTGTTGAGAGCAAAAGGTCTCTACAGGGTGACTATGGCAACTGAGGCAGAGCCCATTGCAGCTGCAGAGAAAATTAAATGGCACAACGGGAGGGATGAGGCCTATGGTCTTTTGTGTCTGAGCATTTCAAGAGACCTCCTTTTCCATCTTGATGGATTGACATCACCTAATGAAGTGTGGGAGAAGCTAGAAGAGCTTTTTGGAAAGACAGATGAGATGAGAGGACATCAAATCGAGAATGAACTAATCTCCTTAAGTCCCAGTAGCTTCCAATCATTGCAACTCTACTTTTCCAAGTTTAAGGCCCTTGTTTTGCAGTTGAAACAGTGTGGGATCGAAAAGAAGGAAGAGCAACTAGTTTTGGCCATACTCTCTAAGCTTGGTCCTGACTATTCAATGTTTGTTTCGACCTTCCATGCCACCCAGTTGAAAGCTCAAGCCTGGAAGATGCCTGAGCTTGCGGATTTCATGGAATCCCTCACACAAGAGCAAGATAAGTTGGTGATGATGGGCACCATCGAACCTTCCAAAGACAAAGCTTTGGTTGCTGGAGATTCAAGGGTGGATTCAAAAAGCAAGAAAAAAGATAAAATGCCACCTGAGCAAAAGAGAGACAAGAACAAGTCTCAAGAGGAGCCCCAAGGTTCCAAGAAGAACTCCCAAAAGAAGAAGAACAAAGGAGAAATGAGCAAGTGCACATACTGCAGTAAGGGCTCTCATCCTGAGAGCTCGTGTATGACGAAGCAAATTGACATGCTGACCCAACTCCTGGAGAAGAATAACATCTCCCTTCCTGATTGCTCAAAGAAGAGGGAAGGAGGATCAAATTCAGAGGACAGAGAGAGAGTGCATGCCTTGGTTGCTAGCACATCAAGCTCACCTAGCTTCATCATAGACTCTGGGGCTTCTAGACATATGGTTTCGACAAAAGAGACATTCTCCTCTCTTGACATGTCGAAAGGTCCACCAATAGTTTTGGGAGATGAGTCTCTCACTGACAGTTTGGGGAAGGGAAGGATTGATCTTGACCATGGTAAGTTCAATAATGTGTTGTATGTTCCAAGTCTTACCTCTAATCTCTTGTCAGTGTATCAGATGACTCATACTAGGTCTCCAAAGAAGGTCATCTTCTCCCTGATGATGTTGAAATCACTGAGATTTCGAATGGTAAAGTCATAGCAAAAGGTGTTGTAGATCACACTTCGAAGGTATACAAGTTTTCCCATTCTCTACCCTACTCAAACCCCTCTGCTCCTCTGATTCATGATAATGAAGCAAGCAAGCTTTGGCATGAAAGATTTGGCCATCTTAACTACAAGTATCTTTCTGATTTGAGTGAAAAAGATATGGTCATAGGGTTACCAAAGATCAAGTTTTCTAAGGGAGTCTGTCAAGGTTGTATCCTAGGAAAACACCCAGAGCACAAGTATGAGAAAGCTAGTCATGAGAGAACCTCTGCACCTCTTGAGCTGATCCACAGTGACATTGCTGGTCCATTCTCTCATATGTCCATGAGTCAAGCCAAATATGCACTAACCTTCAGAGATGACTTTTCCAAGTATTGTTGGGTTCACTTCCTAAAGCATAAGTCTGAAGTTTTTGACCTCTTCAAAGTCTTTAGAGCCTTGGTTGAAAACCAGTCTAGGAGGAAACTCAAGATCCTCAGATCTGACAATGGTGGTGGGTATGTCAAGTCTGAGTTCATTCAGTATTGTAAAGATGCAGGTATTCAGATGCAGCATTCGATCCCTTACACACCACAACAAAATGGTGTTGCTGAGAGAAAGAACAGATCACTGAAGGAGATGGCAACCTGCATGATGGAGGCTAAGACTTTGCCACCAAAGTTTTGGGTCGAGGCTATAAACTGTGCATCCTACATCCAGAATAGGGTGCCTCATAAGCAGCTTGATGGTATGACTCCTTTCGAAGCTTGGAGTGGGCACAAGCCAGGTGTGACCCATTTCAATATTTTTGGCTCAAAGGCTTGGGCTAGAATTCCAATTGAAAAGAGGAAGGTTTTGCAGCCCCAAAGCCAAGAGTGCCTATTTGTTGGGTATTTTGAAGATTCAAAAGGGTACAAGCTAATCAACTTGAGCACTAACAAAGCTTTCATTGAAAGAAGTGTTCAGTTCCAAGAAGAGCCTTTAATAGCAGTTGAAGTTGGAAGGTCTTCTTCACCACCAGATCCATTGATTGTAAGTGAAGAGACTAATGAGTTTGTTGATTCTGATATGTCTGATAATGATGATTTGATTGCAGATCCTAACCGTCCTACAAGACCAAAATGGGCAGCAAAGACCATTCATGCAACTAGGGAACTAATTGGAAATCCTAGTGACACTAGGAGGACTAGATCTCAATTTGAGAGTGCCCTTTGTGTGAAAGATCCTCTATTTGCTAAGAAGTGCTATCTGATGGTTGAATTAGATCCATAGACATATGAAGATGCAACAGATGATCCAAGATGGCAAACAGCCATAAAAGAAGAATTCAGCTCGCTCCAGAAGAACAACACTTGGGAACTGGTTGATCTTCCCCCAGGGAGGAAGCTAGTTCAATGTAAGTGGGTTTTCAAAACTAAGCTTAATGCTGATGGTTCACCTTTGAAATATAAGGCAATATTGGTAGCCAAGGGCTATTCACCAGTACATGGTATCAGAGCATATGCCTCAGGTTCAATTCCCTCGAGCTACGCCGGAGGCAAGGTGTTGGAGTATCGGGTACCTCCACATGGTATAACCGCCGCACCTCTGGGAATATAAAACAAGTGGACTAACCGCCACTCTTGGTGATTGGGCCTTGTGCTGGGTTTCAAATGTTCACCAACATCTGCAGGTTTTGGTGTAACGGCAAACCTTACACATGGCAGCAAGAATGGCAAGTTGTGAAGCTCCTTGGCTTTGCAAATTGCTTACAGAAATATTTGATCAAGAGTTGGAGCCTACGATGATTCACTGCGATAATCATAGCTGTATCAAAGTCTTTGAGAATTTAGTGTTCCGTGAAAAGTCCAAGCATATTGAAATCAGATATCACTTCATCCAAAGCAAGGTAAAAAAGGGAGCAGTCAAGCTCCAATATATTTACACAAATGAGCAAGTTGCAGATATTCTCACCAAGCCCTTGGTGAAAGGGAAGTTTATCTTCTTCAAAGATAAGCTAGAAGTGGTGGAGAATACCTTCATCGCTAAGAGGAAGTGTTGATGGTTGTAGCTCAGACAAGTATTTCCATGAGTTAGTGTCTTACATATGGAAATCGTAACTAATACCTCTTAGCAACTTTGGAAACTAGCTTTGGAAGTTAATGTTTTTTAGATTAATTGGGATTAATTTGGAGAAATGCCAAAGTTTTGAGCATTAGTGACTTAAGTTAATTAAATGAATCACAACCATTAATCTCAAGTGAGAGAGATATAATCTCAACCATCAAAGTTAGGGTTTGATTCATCCCAATAGTATAAAAACCAGCTAAAGGAAAAGGAGAAGACACATCTCACAAAAGAGGAACTCAAACATTGAGAGAGAAGAAGGCTCTTTGATTTCTAGTTTTTGGTCGACAGAGAGAGGGAGAAGCAATCTGCGAAGCAATGGCAACGGTACCAGTCTGGTAGAGGCACAACTGAGCAGCAAAGGCAAATTGTATAGTCGTATTGATCAAACCATACCAATCGTGCAATACAAATTTGTACAATTGTACAGACCAACAATCTTTACAGGGGTACTATACAAGGCAACAACAGAAGCAGATTTTTGCTAGTTTTTTGTTGAAGTTTTCTAGGGCAAATTTGCAGGTGGCGCTTGTCTTCTGAGAGGCAAAATTTGTCAATTTTCATTCAAAAAAAAAGTGAAGGAGAACTAACCCTAGGCCCCTACTAGCATAGATCCATCTTAAAAGGGATGTATCAAGTGCCGAGAGGGATCAAATCTTGAGGTGCAAACCCCTTTTTAGAGTTTACATGCTGACAAAGCATTTTAATTTATCTAATTTGTATAGTTATATATATGCGGTTATAAATTTTATTTATATATATGTCATTGTAAATGTTTTAAATCTATGAGGTTAAAAATGTTTTATTTATATATATGTCGTTATAAATGTTTTAGATCTAATTTGAGCCGACATGTTATTTTTATAAAAACTTATTATTTTTTTAAAAGGACACATGTCATCTCTAGCATGATTATGGAAGGAGTTACACATCTCCCCCTACTGGGCTGTAGAATACGCCTCTTCGACGCAATTATTTTTACTTTAGTCTTAAATTTTTAACATTACTATTAATTATTTTAGGATGTTTTGAGAATGGTTTCAACCTCGTCAACCTTCAAATACAATAAGTAGAATTTTTTATCCCATTAAGAATTCAACAAGCTTAACAATTTTTAGGATTTCAGCATTGTAATGTTCAACTAGATTCTATTATGTATGAGGGTATGGAACTGGCATTTAGTCAAGCACATCAATCCCTCTATGTACCTTGATGTCGATGGTGATAATTGTTCAAATTGATGTTGGTAGCCACAAAACTACTTATAGAAGAACCCCTAGTTTATAGCCTATTTATCGATGTACTTTGGTTCATATATGGATTGCACTTGGTGTTATCCGCTTGCATCAATGTATTCAGACTCAGACTCGACAAATACTGTTGATTTTTTGGCATCATTGAGAGCCATTCTCCAGGAGATCGACATCAACCTAGGGTTGAGGACCTAGTCAAGGACTAGGATGTTGATGTTACTTGATCTCCTCTTGGACGAAATTACATCAACATGAGAAGACATTTCTTATGAAGATTCAAGAAGACAAGTTGACAATAGAGGACCCAGTGTAAAGTACTTAATGAAAGTACCCTAAGGACAAATGGGGACCATGAAGACC
>LPNX010943095.1:909123-951391 GCA_001517045.1 Pseudotsuga menziesii
CAGATTAACTTAGTGGGGATTTGTATTCCCTTTAACGACTGCGAACAAAACCCAAATTCCAGGGGGCGTTGTGCTTCTCGCCCTTGACACTTGGATTACATATTGGCCCATGGTTGTCACTTGGCAATTAGAACGGCTGGCTGGAGTTTAATTTAAATACTAATTTAAATTAAACACCATGATGCAGAAGGAATGACACTTGGATTACATATTGGCTCATGGTTGTCACTTGGCAATTAGAACGGCTGGCTGCAGTTTAATTTAAATATTAACTTAAATTAAACACCATGATGCAGAAGGAATGACACATAACGACATATTATAACAAAAACATTCCAAATTTACATAACCTTTATAACACAACAACGTATAGTCTAATAAATATGGGATCCATATAAATAACTTAATTCTTTTGTATTGCGTTCCAAAACTTTTCAAAATTTTAATATGAATTCAAACTGTGTTCACATTTATAATACTCAATTATGCTACCTGGTCGGAAGGAAGCTTGCCAGATCTCTGACCTTCGTAGAAGAGAATGGATTTGGTGAGAGCATCTTTATAGTTATGAGACAGAGAGGAGGCGCGTTCGCCATAATATTCATGATGTACAATACTATTAAACTGAAAGGCTTCTACTGGGATTCTGTGGATCGAGAGAAATCGATCCAGGTAATTGACAGACAGGTAGGCCGTTGGAGGTCCGAAATTGTAGAAAGAATGTACCTACACATCTGATGACTTCAGATGGACTACAGGACTTCTTGTTTCCTCTGGATTCATAACGTTTCAATTGACGGGAAAAAACAATTTTGCCAGTGATTTATATGATCTTGACAGATAAATTTTGCCAGTCATTCACATGATTTTGACAGACAGGGAGAAACGGATATGATCATATTGTACATTCTACTTCCAGCCAGGGGAAAATGGAGTTTGAATTAGGGGAAAGGAAGCTCAGACTTTCATTTCCTTTTTTGCTTTTTACCATGACATATTTAATCATACAACTGTGGAAGATGGTACATTTTTTTACGTGGTATCTGTTACATGATCTTGACAGATAAATTTTGCCAGTCATTCACATGATCTTGACAGGCAGGGAGAAACGGATATGGTCATACTGTACATTCTACTTCCAGCCAGGGGAAAATGGAGTTTGAATTAGGGGAAAGGAAGCTCAGACTTTCATTTCCTTCTTTGTTTTTTACCATGACATATTTAATCATACAACTGTGGAAGATGGTACATTTTTTTACCTGGAGTGGGGAATTATGTTTCTAAGGCCAAAACATAAAAGATTTAATTAAATTTCTGAGCTTATGGGAATATTACGGAGGCTTTCAATTGAAAGTTTAAAACCTTAAACTCAATCTGCAAACAAACAGTCTGAAGAATCTTACCTCTATTAGCTTGAAATCTTTGCTTCTGGTCAAACTTTATAGACTTTGTAAACGATCTACTAGATGGTATATTTATTTCAAACTTGCGCCGAAGACCTATTGATGTTGAAACTCCACCTGATTCCTATCTGAGCTGCAAAACCTACAAATAATACCCAAAAGGATTTCTATTTATAGAGATAAAAAATATTTTTTACTCAAAGGATTTCAAGTATTGTCAATGTTCCACTCATAGTTATTTCCTCAAACCATCCCATTTCCTTTCATACTTTCAACAACAAGTCCCCAACTTTTAGAATCTCTTACTAGCCACAATTCCATGGGGTTTCTTACCATTTTTAGGAATAAAGACCATGACCATGGCTTCACAGAGGGTTTTTCATAAACAAGACGAATAAAATGCTAATGAAGAACGCATGAATGATTCATGAATAATAGTGATTGAATGTTCTCCACAATAGTTTGTGGCAAAAAGATGAACAAAACAGTAAATAATTTATCCCAATTCCCATGAATTGTAGCCTTTCATTCGATTTGCAGTCATTTAAATTTTCTCTGTAGTTATGGTTTTAATAGAATAATGGGGGTTTGTTCATGGAATTTATTCTCTGAACAATTTTAGTCCTAAATATTTGATATAAAAAAACTTAGCCCTAAATTTTTGAGCATAACTATGAATTTCCAGACGGTAAAATGTACCTTGCAATTTTGCAATTCGTTGAAGAGTATGTTATTGAAGGGTTCAACATTGGGTGGGAGAAAAAACCTTGTTCTCTTATGTTGCAAGCCTCCAATAAATTGATGGTTCTGCTGAATGCGTTCTCAAGTGGCCCTTTCAACCAGACGTAGTTTGTTTAAGGTGGGAGCTAGAGCTGGAGCCTGGACGGATTGCCACAAGTTCTGAACTACTTGCCAGTCCACCCCAGGACACTACTACTAAAGCCAATATAATCCGAAATTTATTGAAAAATCGGTATCCATTGAGTTCCAATCGCATTCCTGAAATAGGTTATTGGTTGGAATTTGGCCAAATTTGCTCATTTTTCATTTCTAGCTACCATGATAATTTCAACAGGCCTGGAAGTTGACAACCCCCATTTTGCACTGCTCTACTAAGGGTGCATCAAGCTCATGTTTATAAATTCCACTGTAGAGTCGCAGACCCAATAAGTTTTTGGCTCTGTTTCTGTGCAAACTATGGGCCCTGGGAGGTATTCGTGCCCCCCACAGTTATCGAATCACAGTTCGGCGCTACTTCCCACGGTTCTGAAATCACCCAGCGAGTTCTCATTCACACCCAGTTGTTCCCAATAGATCACATCAGTTAAACTAAAGTCCACAGTAAAATCTATCGAACTTGTTGTTTGCCGAAGGGAATTCTTTTGCTTTCTTTCTTGATCTTGCTATCCTTGGGGATGAAAAATTTTCCAGTCTGGAATCCGAACCCTAGCGGTGGCAGTGGAAGCCTGCTACAACAGACTTATTCGTATCTGGCTAGTCCGGCATTGCAACTTGCAAGAACTTAGCCTGGAAGCGGCAGGAGCTCCACGGCCAGAAACCCAGGGTCAAATCCGAGGCCGAAATTACAGACGCTGTCGAAGCTGTAGCGATGGAAAACTTCTTCAAGATCAAGAACAATGCGCTCTATTGCCGCGCGCTGGAACAGCGGAATAAGCCTACAATGCACGAACGTGAATGTCGTCTGACCAATGTCGCTTCGGAAGCTCGAGGAAGCAAAAATGGTGGACACGGTCGCCCTTAATCGCTTCCAGGTCTCGCAATCTTGAAGAAATACAGAGGCCTCGCCAAAGATGTCGCGAAAGGCCTGAACAAAGTAGTCGCCCTTGACGTAGTTGGGTAACCTTATTTTGAGAATATATTCTATGTTTGCAGGATCTGCAGTCACAACCCAATTTGTCCATGGCCCCTTCAGATTTGTGATAGTCCCGCCGCTCTAGATGAGTGAGGAAGTAAACCATTCGTATAAATCCTTGTATTTGTAAATCAAGGAAGGAAGGAATCCCACCAGAGGCCACCTTCTGGCAGGATGTAAAACGTCCAAGCTGCTAAAACACAGAGTACTACAAACAATGAACCAATGAACGATCCACTAGCACCTACTACTCCCACCATTGTCATGTAGCTTGTATTCCTGGTAAGCCGAACCCGATTTTGAAGAGCTTGGAGCCGTTCAGTCTGCTAGCTTTTGGTTGGTAAACTGACACCAAATCGCATAAATCTCATTAATATTTGACTTAACTGGGCCTACTTTTTCATCCCAGTCTCGTAGTTAGGAATCTATGAATGGCTCGAGCGGGGATGTCTGGATTATTCGCTGGCCATTAAATATTCAGGAAGGATGAAGTTGTTACTCACAATCTCGCTACTACAAAGCTCAAGCTATCAAACTTTCAGGTGAAACACATTATCCGAGCATCCCAATTAAGCTCGATGGCTTCACTGTCGTACACTTGACATTCAATGCTGAGTACTAAGTTTTCTGTTGGTCTCAGAAAAAAAACTGCCACGTTTCAGATGTATTTCCTCAGAAATAGCCACGTTTTTTACCACTAACATGAGCCTTAGTACGTTCATTCATGGTGCAAATAATTAGAAACGACATCACTTAGTGACACTACTTTGAAATAAACGCTCTATAAATTTACATAACCTTTATAACACAATAACGTATACTTTAATAAATATGGGATCCATATAAATAACTTAATTCTTTTGTATTGCGTTCCAAAACTTTTCAAAATTTTAATATGAATTCAAACTATGTTCACATTTATAATACTCAATTATGCTACCTCGAGACTAGCGCTCATCAATGTCATGTCTTAATACATGGCATTAATTAATTAATTAATTAATTTGACCATAACTTCAAGTTAATGTATACCATCCAAAATATGTATGTGGAGGACAAGGCATAACTATTTAAAATATGTCAAAAATGTAAGATTGTTTATCGAAGTCTACACTATGCATTAGAGGTTATGTCATATTCAAAACTTATGAAATGGCCTTCATATTTTGCAATACTTGAAAACTTATCATTATCATCCTTCCCAAACCTTTAATACTTAAATCTTGCAACCACACCACAAGGTTAATAATTATCTTGCAACCAAACCTTTGATAATTATCTCTTGCCATAACAAAATGAGAAACTTGGTTCAAAAGCCAAACGCATCTAAGTAAAAAAACATTTCCATTAGTAAATTTTTCACTTAAAAGTTATTCGGCTATACATAATAAATATTATGAATATTATGAGTGAATATAATATAGCGACAAGGTCGTAGCTCCTTCCTTTAGCAGCCGATTCTTCAGAACAGGTATTATCTGATACGTTTTTTTCTCCATCGCAGCCTGCTTCTCCTAATGACAACATACAGAATTCAATTGAGCAAAAAAATTTCACACCTTTAACCTCCAGACGAATGATTTTTCTAATAATTTAAAAAAAAAATTATAACCAATTATACAAATTATAAACATTATTTTGGAGCAGGAACTAGACAAATCACTCAATAAAATTTATTACCTCCTCTTCTCCAAAGCCAAACCTTTGAAAATACAAAGATGGAAACTAATACTCTCAACCTATCTATCGATGCCCCCGTCGTTGACATAAAAGACTAATGTTATTGTAATCTCTTGCCATAAATATATAGTTCAGCTTGCCCTTCAACTTCTGCTTATTTATAAACCTCCTCTTACGTATGGATTGTGTATGTTGTACTAGTTTTTTTTGTATGTTTTTAATCTTTCATAGTTTCTTCAGCTTTCAACTTCTATATACAATATAGCATTAAAATATTTCTAAACGGCAGGTATAAGCAGCCTTGCTGCTATTTTCTTGTTGATTTAAACATTATGGTCTACTCTAATTAACTAGTCAAATTAAATACAACCTTGTAAGATGATTAAAAGGTTTTCAAGTTCTCACCCTCTTTATTACCTTTATTAGTCAACCATAACCATAAATTAACAAGTTTAAAATAATAAATATTTTAGTTATATAGTTATAAATAATAATATTTTAATTATAACTAAAATATTTATTATTTTATAACTATAATTAAAATTTACACCTTAGCAAAGGAAGGGTGCACAAATAATTGTATTTTTAGATAATAGAGTGTCATAGGATTTGCTAAAGCTTTCAATCTTTTCTTTAATTTAGGATTCGGTGAACAAGACAACAAAAAAAAAGAATTATAGGCCTCGGAGAAGGTAGTTTCTCAAAAAAAGTACAATCCCAGTGAGAGTTTATGATAAAATCTCCCAGTGAGGCAAAATCTCTCCACTGGCTAGAATTGTCGCATTGGAAATTACAATTAAAAACTTTCAGAAATCTTCAATTGAAGGAGTCCAACAACACTCATATTTACTTGAGCAGCACAAGTACAAGATATTTGAACTTTCTCTTAAAAACATAATGAAATGCTACAAGAGAATTTAGAGAGTACTAGGTGTTTGCTCGAAAAGAAAAATCAGAGAGTCAAAGAATCTAGTGTTGAAAATGTTAGACTTACGACACAAGTTGAGGAGTTGAGAAAAATAATTGAAGAGTTGCAGGAAACTCATGCCAAAGTATTTCACGAAAAAATGAGAGCAACAAATGGAGTTCGAATCAGTAAATGTTGATTTACAGGATCAACTTTCATCAGTTTTTGCTGCAAAAATGTTCTTGGAAGAGGAAACCAGCTCTTTACAAAGTGAAATGGATAAAAGTACATTTGTTTTAGAGAAAGGAAAGGTAAAACTCAATGGAATATTAATGGAGATGGAAACATCCTTGGATTCTCTCAACAAGGACCTTAAGTCCTCCAGATCCATGGAAGAGGAGAAAGAGGGTTAGATAATTGATTTATGAAATCAGATTTTGGACAATGCAGAGGCGAAAATGTGCCTCTAACAAAAATAGAATTCTGTGGTCATTGAAATATTGAAGAAATGTACAAAAGAAAATATTGATTGTATGAAGAAGAATGTTGAATCAAAAGATGTTTGGCTCCAAGAGTTGACAGAAAAGGTGGAATCACAATTGCTTGGGAAACAAAAGTGTGTACATGAAATTAGAAAAGCAAATGGCATGCATGCAAAGCCAAAATAAAATGTTAGGATTGACAAAAAAATAGCAGCAAAGGCAATGGGTGAAAATAAAACACAAGCATAATTAATAGTTTGTTGCAATTCTTCAACTTTAAAGTGGGTAGACAGAATACGAGTAACATTATAGAGATTGGCCCTATTGAAGCACTAAGTTGTGATCCAGAGGATGACTGAAAACATTAGCTCCCAAGCATTTCACACTACCTATGTTGAAAATCCCATGTTGGGAAACTTCTCAATGATCTCTCTAACATAAACATGACGCTTGAATATCATAACCATACCATCTACTGAAATCAAATTTATGGATACGTTTTCTATAAATCTCTTTTGCAACTTCTTCACCATAATGTAGAGGCCACTACCCATAAACAAAAACTCAACTTTGTTGAACCAAGATAGATGGTCTGGACCTAAATACTGCCCCTTAGGCGTTGAATATGGATACCCACTAAAGGCTAGGGTGATTCAAATTTCAAATTTGGATGTATGCCGCCTGGTTTGATGATGGATCGAGAGGCTGCATTAAACTCATTGTATCTCTAATGGGGTGCAGTCTAATCCACCACCTGTTATACCTTGAATTGGACATGGCATGTTTTTTTGGGAGAATAAATTGCAAGGTAGTAATTCAGCACGCGACATGAGTAGTTAACGGTCACCGGCAAGGAACAAAGTCTCTGGGAGGGAGCTGTCTAATGGGCAACTACCGAAAAAAGAAAATTTTGGTTTAAATCGTCGCCTAATTAAAAAACTCCATCTTTTAGTTGTATTGGATGGATGAGGGGTGTGCCTTCCTTTCCTCCGAGACTAACCATGGGTCAAAACTTTTTTTGTTGTTCGTTGAGTTTGTTGGTGACAAGATTTCTTTGTGGGTTTATCTATTGAGTTAGGAATCATTGGTTTCATCAGGTTTTATCATCGTTACTCTCTTCATTCTTCCTACCTCGGTTTGTCATATAGAGAATGGATTGTTGTCTCATGTCCTTCAAGGTGTTATAGATGTCATTTTGGGTCTAGATTCCGACGTATATGTCTCTAATTGGATGAACAACCCTCCCACCACTCTACCGAGTTGTCGAAAAGTCAAGATGTGTGTGACAAGGAGTGTATCCCATATTAACCTAGGTATTTTTGATGGATGAAACCGTGCTTGTGGGGCATTTCGTTGGGATACAAATGAGTATCTCTGCCTTTAGACGTTGGGTAGCTTCCACTTGGGAATTTCTGGAATATTTTCACATATGCATATCTATGGTGAAGGGGTGGCTTGGGGTTATCCTGCATAATATTGAAGATGGTTCTTGCATTTTAGCGGGGTTTGGCAGTGGAATGATAGAGCCTTTAACCTCAAGAGATGGACCCCCTTCTTCGATGCTAGAAGAGAGAGGGCATACCTAAACCACATTTGGGTCAAGTTACCAGGGCTTCCACCGAAGCTTTGGTCGTCATAAATATTTCAAAAGATTGGAACAACTCTTTGGGTTTACCTATCAGTCGACTTCTTTTTCCTTAAGACTGGTTTCATGATGATTCCTAAAATCTTGGTGGAATTTGATCATCAGGAGGGTTTATTTGAGGTGACGAACATTTCGATGAGGTAGTTTTCATACGTTCAACCTATGGATTATATGGGGGTCCCATTTTGGTGCAACATATGTCACCGTTAAGATATAGTGGGGGCTTGTTTGCAATCGTTCACCAGGAATTTTTGGCAGAGACGTCATTTTGGGTCATCCTTTTTTACTAACCAGTACTCGAAATAAAAGGTTCATTCTTAGAAGGACGTGGTGCGTATGGTCTCCTTGACTATATGTTCCTTTCGAACTTCCTCCAAGTCTGTCCTTATGTGTATCAAAGTTGTGGCCTCTGATATATAAAAGGTTATCTTCTAGGACTTGTCGCTGGCTCCTCCATCATCAAAGGCAACCACGATACCCATGGATGTTGTCCCATAAGCTCTCTCACATGTCGATCCTTTAGAAGCTGGGATTTCGAATCCTTTATTCCCTGGTAAGGAACACTTGCTTTATTAATCGACTTTGGAGTATTCTGTGGATGTGGGTATTCATAATGGTTTTAAAGTTTCTTTTGAGCCTCCCATGGATTTGAATATTGTTTCTTCCATAGGTTCTTTTCTATGGGGTATTTGAAAAGGGTGGATAGTGTTACCCTGGTGGAAGTTTCATTTGAGACTAAGAACCCTCTATAGGGGTCTAATGATATCGTCCTCGGTTTGGGGGGAATCTACAACTTTCCTAAAGCTCTTATTCTAGGCTAAGGGGTCGAAAGTCCATCATGGAATATGCTAGAGAATAAGTTGTATAGGATGCCAGGGCAGGAAGACATAAGACTTTGAAGGGGACCCTTAGAGCGAGTATGTCTCGGAACATGGTTACTTAATGTTGTTGTCATATCTTAATTGTAAAGGGCTACGGTAGAAGCGGCCCTAAAAAAGACCAGTTTCTTTATCACACCTAGATGTGTTGATATTACAAGTAACTCTCTCTTGTCGTGACTCTATTTTGTCTGATCTTAGGTTCTTGCTTCTTGGATGGAACTTCGTTTCTCTTGATTCTATTGGTAAATTGTGGGGCATTATTACTGGTTGGCTCACTTCCTTTATTTTTTGCACTGATAAGCGGGAAGTTTTTTTTCAAGAATAAGCGCATTTTTCTTTTCTAAAGAGTTTGATTAGGCTTTCATTGTTAATAATTTTTATGGTCCTCGTGGAAACTAGATGACATATTGGGAAAAGCTTTTTAACTATGGTTTATGCTAACAAAATTATCATTGGGGGTGATTTGAGCTTCTCCTTAGGTGAAGTTGAGACCTGGGGTGTTAACGCTCATAAGGATCCTCTTTTTGAGTATTTCGCCAACATGTTAGAGTCACTCCCTTTATTTCGCATTCCTCTTATCAATTTATGACCCACCTGGAGGAATACATGTGCACTAGATCTGACAATATTGCAAAGCGACTAGATAAATTTATTGTTAATGAAGGTGTTTTATTTTTGTCTCCCCGCATTAAGCAATGGGTTGGGGAAAGGGGTGGTTCAGATCACTTCCCCATTTTTTAGAGATGAATTTGGCCCCTACCAAGCCTCCCAAACCTTTTAAATACAATGCCACTTGGTTGGAAGATGATGCCTATGTGCAAATGTTGAAAGTCATTGGGTCCCATATTTAGCCATTAGTCATGATTCAGCAACTGTGTAGTTCTTAAATAATCTAAAAAGGATAAAGTCAGTTTCAGTGGCATGGGCAACCCAAAGAAGAAGGTTACAAGGTATTGAACCATGAAGTATTGAAGATCAATTGGCTTCCTTCCACTTCTTAAATCTTGAAGGTTTATTGTCTACAGATCAACAAATAACTATATTTGATCTTGAATGTAAAAGAAGAAATATTCTCCTCGAGGCAAAGGCCTCTATAATGCTTAAGAGTAGGGCTATATAGCTCAAACATGGGTATGGTAATACTTATTATTTTCAAAATTTCACGAGACACCAGAAGAATGAAGAAGGGGAGCTTGTATCGGGTTTCAATAAAATTGCATATGTTGGGGTGAATCATTTTAGTTCCATTTTGAGGGAAGATGTCCGGGTCCCTATTGGATAGATGATGAGTCTTTTAGCCATGTATCCATCTTCCATTAGCAAGGAACATAATTTGTCTTTAAAAGGTGAAGTGACTCTTACAGAACTTAAAGAAGTTGTTTCCTCCATGCAGAAAGATAAGAGTCTTGGGCTCAATGGTGGCTTATAGAAATATTCACAAGGTTTATGGATCTTTTTGAGATGGATTTGCTTGTCGTTGTGGAAAAATCAAGGATCATAGGGAGGGTTCATCTGGTCTTCAACTCAACGTTTATAGTCGACATTCCAAAAGTTGAGAATGGGACCAATTTGGATGATTACAAGGCTATATCTCTATGTAACTGCATCTATAAATTGATAAACAAGGTTATTGCTAGAAGGATATGAGGCATTCTTTCTTTTGAGATCTTCCAAGAACAATTTGCATTCTTGGAAGGAAGATAAATCCATGATGCCATTGGCATCACATAGGAAGTGTTCCATTCTACAAAATTGAAACATTTCCTTGTTGTTATTGTTAAGGTGGACTTATCCAAAGAATGTGATCTGGACAACCGGACATTCTAAGATTGGCCCTGCTTCAGGTTGGTTTTGATCTTTAAATCGTCAATTGGATTTGTTCATGTTTTCAATCTATTTCTTTTGCAATTTTAGTTAATGGGTCTGATTCTCCCTTTTTATACTTGGCAAGGGTTTGAGGCAAGGGTGCCCCTTTGCTACTTTACTCTTTATTTTAGTTGTGGAAGGTTTAAGTAGGGATTTTTCACAAGCTAATTCTTTAGGTATGTACAATGGTGTCAGGATTGGGAGGAATTTAGATATCTCCCACTTACTGTTTGTCGATGGCATATTGATATTTATTGATGGTTCTAGAAGAGATATAACTAAAGTAAAAGTTATTTTATCATTATTTGCTACGGCCATAGGGATGGAGTATAATGCTCATAAGTCTTCACATTCTTTCATAAACCTGGACCAAGAGATGGTTGACTGGAATAGTCTCAATTTGAAAATGTTTTGATCGATATACAACAAGGTTTAAAATATATTGGGATTATTATAAAACCCAATGATTATTATTGTGGGGACTGGTCCTAGGTTATTGGAAATGTAGAGAACAAACTTCACCTATGGTGTGACAAATGGATTTTTAGGGGTGGGAGGTTGATTTTGATGAAGGTTATGTACGAAGCCACACCTGTTTACTGGGTCACATTGGCTTATGGTCCTTCAGGTATTTTAGAAGCTATTTGAAAGGTTTGTTATGATCTTCTTTGGAAAGGGAAGAATGAAGATAAAGTGTTTCATTGGATTTCATGGAAATACTTATTTCTACCTAAAGAATCTAGAGGCTGGGGCTACAAGCATCCTTCTTATTTTGTTAAAGCTCTAGCTGCCAGGGGCAGATGGAAAATTATTAAAGGGGAAGGTTTATGGGTTAGAGTTATTTCTCATAAAAACATTTTCCCTTTAACCATTGAGGAATGGATAAGGAAAGGGATAAATCTACCATAAATGCCTCTATTATGTGGAAACATATTGTTCTAGCTTTTGAAGTTATAAGAGATTGGCTTGTTTGGGATGTGGGAAATTGTAGAATGCTTGGATTGGGTTAGGACCCATGGAATGGCAGGGATGCCCTTTTCAAACTGGTTGTTGCTATGATTTATCATCGAGTTGATCAAGGTTATATTTTTCTCCGCCATATACAATATTTTCAAAACTTCACTCCTCTTATACAGATGTGGATCAAGGCTGAGTTTTTGGGTTTTGAGGGTGATGAAAAATTGTTATAGGAAGGCTACACCAAGGGTATACAGGATAGTCATATTTTTTGTTCGAAAAAGAAGATTCCATGAATTGGATTACGAACATATCAGGTGGTTTTACACCCCAAGCCTTGGATACAAAGCCACAAGGGAAGAAGAGGATGTTCTTGAACCTGCCTGGTGGAATTCAAAGATCTAGAAGATCAATTACTCGTTGAAGGTAAAAAATATTCTATGGATTGTTTTACCAGGTAAAGTTCTTGTTTGGGACCTCCTCATCAAGAAATTTTGGTGTATACCAAACAGGTGCCCTATTTGTCCCACAGTTGTGTTAACACTTGTGATATGAGTGTTTTGTTTATATGAAATGTTCAATAGATGGAATTTTCGAACAAGAGAGTAAGAGATATGAGTCAATGTTCATGAAGTGACCGAGGGTTGTGATTGGGAGCTAAGGAATTGAAGTATTACCAGTCGGCAAGTGCAAAAATGAATAGTCATTACTAAATTTGGTCAAGCAGTTAAAAAGGGTGGAAAATATTTAAATCTGGCGGATTCAATTGTGATCAAATCAACAGTTCCTATGCTTTATGGAGGTTCTACTTGCCCGATGTTTAATTTCCTCAAGAAGATTCGGAATTGAGACTGCTTTGTCTCGTGTCCACAAACGTTTGGTTCCAGCACCAAGAGCGATATGGATTGAAACCGCCATTCCCACACTCCTAAATCATATTTGAGAGAAATAAAGCTTTTCCTTTGTTATTTTCAAAGTGTTGGCTTATTGACTTTGCAACAAAAGCGTCATGCCACTCCAACATGTCACCTTCTACAACATTTTCATGCCAATGGGTAACTCTATAACTTAGCAAACTCCATTTTGAAACCTTATTGCCATGGAATCTATTTTACTCTCCAAGAATATGGATGGGAAAGAGGAATACATAGTTGACAAGGAAGGGGATATTTTTGACCCTATGTTGTGTGTAAACTGTGTTTCCAATTCCAAAGAACAGTTAAATGTGTTAAAGTCACAGGGTATTAATGTTTTGAGTATCTCTAGGTCATTTCTCAGTTTCAGTTAATAGAAAAGATATCATTTTTCCCGAGTTTGTAAATTGTGCGCATCTAATTATTCACAGCCAAAAAATTAATTCTCGCTTCCAATTGGTCAAAATTCATGTGTCGAATAAATTCTCAGTTCGTTAGAGAGTCATTATGGTTTTTAATCTAGAAGCCAAAGAAAGAGATTGGTTTTTATATAGGGATCATACTATTATTAGAGATTATGGCTTCACTGATACTCCATATATCTTTCCAACATTCTTAACTCCTAGAATATTTTCTCTTGAGTTTGATAGACAGAGACTTCACTCAAAGAAGGAGCATTTCCTTGATTTCAAAAAGTCATATGATTTAAAGTTTCCATTTAAGGTTGGGCCATTTACAATCAAAGGAAAATAATCTCTTGTTATAGTGGTGGAGTTGTTGAAAGCTCTAGGTTTTCAAAAAGCAAGTAGTATGAGATATGATTCCCATTAAATCATATCACAAAGGAGGAAACAAAACAAGAAAGCATATTTTAAACATCAAATGACAGAAGGGTTGGATAACATTGCAAATTCACAAATCTTAGATTAGGACCAACAAATATCAGAAGAGTCAAATACATATCAAACAAGTTCCCTTGCTCCATTGATTCAGACTCCAACCAACTCAGCCTGATCCAGATTTATGTGAGAATGAAATGAAAGAACATATATAGAATCATAAGCACATACATATTGCAAGGAAAAAAAAGATACAATAAACACATATTCTATTAAATGGCAAAAATAGAACATAATGTACAATAAAGCAGCTAGAATGTTGGTAGTTATCTCGGAGAAGAGATGTGGTTGCTATGCTCATTCGTGCCAAGCTGAATACAAATTGAGGCAAAAGGGGCCTATTTATAATAAGCATGAGGGTCAGTACCTTAAATTTCCAAAACATAACTCTAGAAGATGAACCGTCATAAAGTGTGGAACCCCAATGTGATTAGTTTAACAGTCAAATTCTCGGGGCACAACTTTTACGTACGATCTTCGATTTGAGCGCTTGATAGCCTGTTGGAAATTTCTATTCGAGATTTACATATTTCGATTGGGTCCAAATGCATACCATTAATACCCATTCAACTCCTTGAATTGCCAAAAAACGTAATTTAGGGCCTCAGAATGGCCCCAGAATTTTAAGACCTAAAAAAAGTAGAAAACGACCATAAAATTGCCAAAATTGACAATTATTTTGAGCCAATGGAATAGGTGGGTGGCCACCAATATCCATCTATATCAATACCGCCCCCTTAGGAAGCAATGGTCTCCATTGCATCAAATCCCTCATCATATGTGGAACAGTGTGTTTAATTGAGCTCCTGGTGCGTCATTTGTTGAGGTGAAGAGGTTGCCTTTCTTTTATATCTTTAGAGGGATGTAATTGATATTGCTAGATGCACTGGAAATTTTCAACAATTTTGGTTGTTGTGTTGTCCTTGGTTTGAATCGATATGATTATTTATTCCTAGAGGAAAACCTTGAATGCATGGTCTTGCACCGTAGAGGTACTTGGATAGATGAGGAAACAATGATTTTGTTTTCTTATTGTTTTTGCTGAGTAGAGACACCATGTGCAGAGGTTGTGGATGTCTCTATGATCTAATGTTCTCCTTCAGAGGCAATTGTGAAGAGGGGAAATTTTTAAGTGTGGGATATTATCTTCCCACCCTGCGAGACTGTGGCAGGTGCAACTATCTCTGGTATCCGACAGAGTTGTCCTCCCAAAGTGATAATGACACTATGGGGTCGTGACTCATATATAATATGATGCTTACACATATATGGTTGTCCTAAAATAACATCACAGACTTCAAGTGGGGCCGCATCACATAATACCTTGTCTTTGAATGACTTGATTCCATATGGTAAGCAACACCAATTACTAACTCAAATGTCTCATCCTTGGCTTAGCCAACCATTGGTGTATGGTTGTGGGTGTGGTGTTGTCGGTAGCTCCAATCTCTTGATGAATTCGACTGAGATCAGGTTCTTTTGGCTGTCGATGTCAACAAAAAAATGTAGGGGGATTCGCTTCACCCACATCTGCAAGTGGAAGAGGCGCTCCTCTGCCTCTGACTCTCCAAGTTCCTCTGGTTGGATTAGTGTGGTAGCAACGGTGACACTGGGTTTTGTATCAATGATCAACTTCCCTAGTCCAATTTGGTTTTGAATCAAAATCAGAATTTGATTATGAAGCTTTGATCTCAACCACTAATGACTGCTTTGAGTGGGATTCATCATTGTTGTGCATGGGATTTTGTGGAACTCGCACCACTTCCCAGTGTCCTTTTTCTTTCTGTTACCCATCTTTTCTTGTGGTGAGGACTAGTTTTCCTTTCCCTGTCATGTGTTTTGCAAACCAATATTTTCCTTGCCTTGCTTCTACGGTTGATTCGCAGGCCCAATTTCTCACTTGTTCTTTTGCCAAAATTTCTCCTTGATTTTGACAGCATACCGATAAGCAGCTCCCAATGAAGAGATGTCCAGGAAGTCCATATTTGTTCATATGTATTGATTTAGGCCATTGGGATATTTCAGTACCAGGTGCTACTTAGATTCCTTGATACCCAACTTTGTGTGCAAGGTATGAAAGTTATTGGTGTACTCCAACACTGTTTGGTTCCTCTCTTGACGCAAAATGGTCCATTTTGTATACCAGTCATCATAGTTTCCCACAGGGTAATATTGTTCCTTGAAGACATCTATGAAAGAGTCCCAAGTGGGATTGGCCTCAAACATTTCAAACTCGTTTGATGAGTTTTGCTCACAATAAGTTCCCAACCAATTTTTGACATGGGGGATGACCTTGAGGAGCGCAAAGTTGATCTTTTTCCTATCAAAAAAATTGTGGACAAAGAAGTACCCTTCTAGAAAATTCAACCATTTATCTAGGGCATCAACATCGATATGGCCTTCAAATAAATAGATATCAAAGTAAACTTGTACCTTGAATGGAGTTGCATCTCCAAAATAAATGCTCATTGAAGGTGCATCTGTCAATGCTAACATTCATCAAAGGATATAGGAAAAAGTATCCATCATTCTGTTCCTCTGTCGTGCGAGTGCTTCCTCGAGAAATGATTTGATAGGATCTCCTGCTCCACCGTCTCTCTTTTATTCTGCCATGGGAGTCCGTTTGGGGCAACGAAAGTGATCTTCCCCAATTGAAACTAGTTCGATACCCAACTCTCTATACCCTGACCTCATCAAGGACATGCATCAAGAAACAATCAAAGAGCAGATAGCTCTGATACCATTGATCCAGATTTATGTGAGAATGAAATGAAAGAACAAATGTAGAATCATAAACACATATTATATTAATGGTGGAAATAAAACAAACTGTACAATAAAACAATAGAGATACAATAAACAAATATTATATTAATGGCAGAAATAAAACAAATTGTATAATAAAACAATTAGAATGGTGGTATCTATCTCGGAGAATAGATGTGGATGCTATGCTCATTCGTGCCAAGTTGAATACAAAATGAGGCCAAAAGGGCCTATTTATAATAAGCACGAGAGTGAGTTTGTGGTCCCAATGTCGTTAGTTGAACAATCAACTTCCTGGGGTCATAAATTTTGCATACGATCTTTGATTTGGGTGCTCGATATCCCCTTGGAAAGATATATATGATATTTACATCTTCCGACCGGGGCCAAATGCATGCCAATGGCATCCATTCCCCCCACTCAATCACCAAAAAACGTCAATTAGGGCCTCAAAACGACCCCAAAAGTTAAGGACCTAGAAAACCATAGAAAAATTACTAAGAAATTGCCAAAATGGACAATTATTTTGAGTCAGTGGAATAGGTGGGTGGCCACCGATATCCATCTGGATCGCAACCAATAAAAATAAAAGAATTGTTTCAAAAATGACAAACATGGATATTTATGATGAATCTTTAAACAAAAGGATCAAGCTTGATCAAAAGAAGGATATTGTTTGCTTAGGAGAACGGATATTGATAATTCCAAAGGAAAGTATTTTACCCTAGCAACCTGGTATGCACATTCAACAATACTCGTACTCAGATATCCAAAATGTTGAATCAAGTTCTCAATACAAGTCCAAAACTGGTTTGGTCTCACATTACATAGGGAAGGAAGAAATTTTTTATGAAGAAATGCTAAATTTGCTTCCATAAGTTAGAAAACTATCAAAAGTCAAGGTTTCACTAGTTATTGTTAAATACCAAGAAAATAACATTATGAAGGTTGTAGGTGCAAATGAGGATAGAGTGTCATAGATGAAAATTAGGTCGGATTGGATAAATGTGCCTAATAAGATTCATTTTCACAAGCAAGCAAGTGATATGATTCATGTTGATCTCTTACAGTCTACTTTAAATGTTTTAGACTTCCAATCAAAGGTGGAGAAATTAGTAAATCAGTTGAAAAAGGAGAAAGAAAAATACAAGGCATGACAAACACAAATAAAAAAATCTACAATAAGATATTGTTGCTTTAGTGACAAAACCCAATAATATGCATCCAATTAAAAATCTCATTAGTGAGAAAGAGAATACAATTCAAACACTTAAGAGGAAGTTGAAGATCCCAGGCACTCAACATATTCAAGCTCCAAAATTTACAGCTTTACAACAAGAAAATGATTCTATCTATCAAGAAATGATGAATTATAAAGGTAAGGTTTTGCAACTGGAGAATAAGAAGAGAGACTAGGAAAAGGAAAAAGTTGAGTTTTTATCAAAAGTTGTGACTCCAAATTTAAGTTAAGAGAATATACCATCTATAATGGATTTAACAAAGTCCTTGTCACAAGTTAATCTAAAGGATGTAGAGATTAAAGAGCTGAAATAAGAAAATCAAAAGCTTAAACAATAAATGGTCCTGTAGGTTGAAGACAAGTGAAAATAAGTTGTTGTAGGAAAATAATAACAAACTCAAAGCAAGATTGAAAGGTAAATTACCTCTACAAGGAGCAAAACATCTTATCTGGGATTCATTAGCAGGATAAATTACAAAGTTCAAACCTTATTAAAATCCATTGATGATAGAAATGCTATAGCAAACACAGTTCTTCAGAGATGCAAGATCATAAATAAAACTGTAGAGAGACACCTACAGAGACATCTCAAAATGCAACGATTTTTCTAAATACATTACTAAACATAGAGCTACAAACTTTGGGAATAAAGGATAGAACTATTATTATCATTTGGTCCAGAAAGATGATTGGAAAACATAATCATGTAAAGAATGTACAAGGGAAAGGACAACAAATGATTCAAAATGTAGAAATTTTCAAAAATAAATTTGATCAACTTTTTCAAAAAGGGCTTCCCTACTTTTGGAGTGAGAATGGAAAGTTAATCCCTTGGGATAAATATGATAGTTTGTTAACCCAAGTTCGTATGGACCATTCCAAGTTTGAAGACTTAAACTAAGTGGTAAGAGGAGAAATAGTTATTGAAAAATTAATAGATGAGTTTGAAATTCTTAGTCAATTCAAGATGGTTAAGTCAGATTTTCCACCTTTATCATATGCATCATGTGTAGAATTGGAAGTCCTAGGTAAAGAAATGGTTGAATACGGGATTCCTTCCCAAAAGCAATTGCAAGAAGTTGAGAAATTTGGTACAATGAAATATAGACTACATTAATGATGGCAATTTTTGGCAATTATTATTATTCTGATGACTCATCCAATCAAGTATAACAACTCATGAGGAGGTCAGGTTAGATCAATTTTTATAGTAAATCAAAGCATGACAAGGACAACTAGTAACGAAGAATAGGCATGGTTCCAAATCCTTAGGCATATAAATCTCATTTATTCTATTTTTGTAATAGTTAGTTAAAGATCTACTTGAGAAGCATTTGTATATATTTTTAGTTCTGCAATGTAAGAAGGGTTCAAGTTTTTCACATAAAAGAGTATTCTGTATATGCAATTTTGAAGTAAATAAAGATTCTCAATACATAAGTACCTAAAGTTTTCATATCAAAGATTCATGGGTTCTAGATTCTCAAATTGTCTCTTAGTGATGTGTTTTCCTTTCTATGTTGTCCATTAATGTTGTTGTTCAAATATTTGAATGGAGTAAATGTTACATAATTTATCCTTGGTTAGATGCTCTTATATCATAAGCATTGAGATATTCCATTGTTTCTTCTAAAATCAATATAAGATTCATCCATGATATATGCCTTGTTTTGATGTACTATATTCTTCATTCATCTTTTAGCTAATTAATTTTATTTATTTGTGTGAATTGGAACCATCTTGCCTTTGAACCTTGATCTCTTCACAAACCAGTTGCTGAGTCCTTTGTTTTCAACTCCATGCCCAATGGTTTTTTTCTCTCTGCCCAGCCAAAAATTTGAAGAAGAATTTGTTATCAAAATATCTTACCATTGTTTTAAGTACATGAGTTATTGTTAGAGTGACCTTTGGATAACAAACTAACAGAGGGAGCTCCCTCTGAGTTGGAAAGGCTAGTTTTCAGTCCTAAAGATTGGTTTGAGGTTACCTTGGGAATTTTCTTTCACAACAAAGAAAATTACTAAGTGATAACATTTTGACATCGTTGGCGGGGAACGAAGGTTTTATTTACCCCATAGATAATAGAAAGTGGTTAGACCTAATTTTAGAGAGCAAACAAAAATTTAGGCATAAAGATTCATTGTTTACTTTGCTCTAGCAACTCTACCCTACCATTTTCAATAAAGAAAGGCGACTTCACTATAGAATTCTTGGCTTCCAGAAGAATTCATACTAGGCGAAATCCAAATCCTTAGCCTTCTGAATTTGTTTCAAGTCCATAAAATATCCTTCGGAAAGAAAAAGAAAGCTCAAAATCGTG
Source organism: Pseudotsuga menziesii (assembly GCA_001517045.1). Taxonomy (NCBI): domain Eukaryota; kingdom Viridiplantae; phylum Streptophyta; class Pinopsida; order Pinales; family Pinaceae; genus Pseudotsuga; species Pseudotsuga menziesii. Next base: position 928,957 of record LPNX010943095.1, read on the forward strand.
TACTTTTTAATTAAAAAGGGCATTTTTCTCTACCTAAAGAAGGACTTGAGAGAATTGAAAATATTTTTTTTGATATATAGTTTGAACAATCATTATTCGTAACTAAATCAGAATTAGACTTGGGTCAAACGATTTTTTATGAAGCAAGGTTTCAATCTTTTGTCGAGGGTTCTTCTTTAAAAAAATCACAACTTTAAAAGAGGAAGAAGATTTTTTTGGAATTCTTTATATGCAAAATTTGGAGAACAACTACAATATATTGTAATGTTAAAAGATACAAATCCTTTAACTTGTCTTAAAGCGATAAAATCTGAAAGTTTATCCCAAAGTAAACATGCCTCTGTTTCTGCATCCTCTTCACAAGGTCATATTCCCCAAATCTTGTATATTCCAGTATCACATATTCCTTCCACTTCTATTTATAGTTCTCCAAAAGCTTCAATTTCATGTCATCGACCTCCAAGAGTTATGGATACTAGATTTGCTCCTCTTGCTCTTCCTGCCCAACTACATGATCTACCTCAAAATTATTCTCAACGTATTGTGACATATGATAGGGAGGGGATGTTACAACACAACAACATCTTGATTGATTTAATGATTTTATAGGTTTGGAGGAATTTGATGATGAAGATGCAAAGTTAGGGTTATTTGGGCAAAGTTTTTATAGTGAAATTAAGAAATGGTTTAAAGCTCTTCTAGCTAGAAGCATTAATACTTTTGTTGAATTTGAAGAGGCTTTCTTTAGGAGATGGGAAGACAAGAAAAATCCCTTACAAATTTTGACCTTGTATAATAACTTGAAAAGAGGTGGTATTGAATCAATACAATAATTTTCTACTAGGTTTATGAAGATGTATAATTCAATTCCAACCCAAGTAAAACCTCCCTTTGGAACTTCCCAACTCCATTGTGTTGACACTTTTTAAAGTGATTTTGCATTACTGTTAAGAGAAAGAAGTTCTATAACTTTCACTGATATGGTGAATGATGCTACAAAAGTATAAGTAAATCTAATGACATCTAGAAAAATGAAACATAAAATTGAAGCTGAAAATAAAATATTAAGGAGTAGGGGCAACGTTATTCTTCTCAGGCATCGGATCCGAAATATGACCTGATGTTAAAAACCATGGAAAGAATTGTGTATATATTATCTTTGGAAAATAGACATGTTGTTAGAGATCAACCAAAACTTGAAATCATAAATCCAAATTTTCGAAGACCCCCACATCCACAAATAAGACAAAGAGAATAAAGAATTCAAGGTGATCAACAACTTAGACCCCCTTTTGAAGAAAATGTGATTATTGAAGAAGATTTTGAGCAACCTTAAGATCAAATCCATTATTTTGATCATTATGATTCCGGGGTTTATTTAACAAAAGAAGAACACGACAAATGTTCTTAGGAACAAAATACTGATTTGTTGGTCATGGAATCATAACAATATTAGAAGGGGCACCAAAATGTAGTTATAGATTACCAAGAGCAGTATAATCTCATAAACAAACATGCTGTCAATCCAAATAAATATCAAGTTGACCAACCCTCAGTAAGCCAACAAAGAAAATAAATTTCAAAGAAGGGTGATCCAAAAATGAATCTTCCAACAAGAGTTTAGGAAGGGAAAAAGGAGGTAAACCCACGAGAAGAAAAGGCCTTTTCTCCTTATAGTCTTGAAAATGAAATCTCTAAGATTAAGATTCATATTCCTTTTAATGAGATTTTGAAAAAAAAACTCAATACAAAGATCAGATTCTTCAAATGGTGAAACTAGAAGAAGAAGAACAACCCGATACTTTGTGTCTTTAAGATGACACTCCTACTATTTTGTTTGGTCCTCGTGTTGAAAATGTTGAGGATAAAGAAGTACCTCATTTTTACATCATCCTAAATATTCATGACATGGTTTTACACAATACAATGTTAGATTTAGGGGCATCACACAATCTAATTCCAAAGGCGGTTGTGGATAGTCTTGGATTGGATGTAACAAGACCATACAAATATTTGTTTTCCTTTTACTCAAAGAAAGTTAAATGTTTGCATTTAATTAAAGATCTTGTGGTGACATTAAACCGAATCCATGCAAAAAGTGTTGTTATGGATGTAGTGGTTGCTGATATTCCACCCAAATTTGGAATGTTGCTTTCAAGACCTTGGGCATCAAAGTTGAAGTGTGCTTTACAAATGGACATGTCTTATGCAACGATCTCGGTTTTTGGTGGACAAGGAAGGTTATATGGAGGAAAACAAATGAAATATACAATTAGTAACCAAGACATGCCTCACGATCATCCTATATATGCTATTGATGCAGATCTGGGTTCATCTATTTTTTATTAATGATCTTTGTTTTGTATAAGAAGACCAAAGCTATGATAAACTTCTTTAAGAAAACATTAAGAAATTGGAAACATAACATATTTCAGATGAAGGAGAGGATGTTGAAGGTTTTTGGAATATGGATTTTGATGGAGTTGTTAGCACGGAGGGAGTTGGGACAAGTATTTGGATTATTTCCCCAAAGAACGATTCCAATCTTTATTCTTTTAAGCTAGTCTTTGATTGTACAGATAATGTTGTTGAGTATGAAGCCTTAACTTTTAGGTTAAATATTCTTATAGATTTGAAGGATAAAAGAATAACTATGCATGGTGATTAATCAAGTAAATGGAATTTATCAACTAAACATCCTAGGATGAGGGCATACAAAAACATAGTGTGGGATGTGTTTGATAATTTTTCCACATAGCTTAGTATTTCAGTGATCCCAAGAGAACAAAACACAATAGTTGATACTTTGGCTACCTCAACTAGCATTTTTAGAATTCATATTTACCCAAATAGTAAATATGAGATTGAGGTTAAATATAGACCATCAATTCAAAACAATGTCAAACATTGGCAGGTCTTTGAAGATGATCAACAAATTAAAAGGTTTATTGAAGTGACTAATGAGTTTTCCCAAACATATATTGATGAGGAGAATCAGAATGGAAATGGAGATGAAAAAAGATGAAACTATTGAAATGATGTTAGATTTGGACCCTGATTCACAGGATTATTTGAATGTTATAGGAGGAAAGGAGATAATTCAATTGAAAAATAATTGCATTCCTAGAGGTTTGGTTCCCTTGGAAAAGTGGTTTGATAATAATGGTGTGGCGAAAAATCCTAAAGTTGCTCCTAATGACAGCGAGGTAGAATACTATAATATTGGAACTGAGCAAGAGCCACAGATGATAAAGTTATCCAAATCTTTAACTCCCGAAAACATAGATAAGTATATTGATTTGATTAAGACATTTTTAGACAATTTTGCATGGAGTTATGAAGATCTGAAAGTGTGTGACACAAATATCATTCTACATACTATTCCAATCAAAGAGAATGGAAACCATTCAGACAAAAGCTCAGAAGAATAAATCCAACTACTTTTGCTTCGCATTGAAAAAGAGGTGAAAAAGTTGTTTGCTGCAAAAATTATACTTTCATTGAGATTTTCCAAATGGGTGGCAAATTTAGTCCCAGCGAGAAAAAAGAATGAGGAAATAAGATTGTGTGTGGATTTTAGGAATTTGAATAAAGTGTCACTAGACGATAACCATCTCCTTCCTAAAATGGATCATATTCTACAGAAGGTTGTTGGAGTAGAAAGAATGTCAATGCTAGATGATTTTTTAGGGTATAATCAGATTATGGTGCATCCAGATGATTAGGAGAAAACAATTCTCACTACACCATGGGGAGCTTTCATATATGCAAAGATGCCATTTGGTTTAATGATTGAAGGAGCTAATTTCCAATGATCCATGGATACAACTTTTGCAGAGGAAAAATATAAGTTTGTTGTTATATATTTGGATGATATTACAATCTATTCTAAATCTGGTGATGAACGTCTGAAACATTTAAAACAAGTTTTCCTTAAATGTAGGAAATTTGGCATTTCCATGAATCCAAAAAAGTCAAATTTTGCAATGCAAGAAGGGAAACTCTTGGGACATGTAATATGTAAGTATGGGATTAAAATAGATCCAAATAGAGTGGCAACAATTCATAAAATGGACATTCCTAAAAGAAAAAAAGAGATTTAGTCATTCCATGGGAAAGTTAATTTTTTGAGAAGATTTATTCCAAACTTTGCAGAGATTATGAAATCTATCACCAACATGATGAGAAAGGAAAGTGAAATTAAGTGGACATTTGAATCTAAGAAGTCATTTTATGGTATTAAGAAGGCACTAACTGGGGCACCAATGTTAGTTAGTCTTGATTTTTTAAAGGATTTTTTGATATTTTCTTTTGCTTCAGAGCATTGTAGAAAAATCAAGAGAATTTGGAACAGCCTATAGTATTTTTTCAGTAGAGCATCGAGAGATCCTAAGCTTGACTATAATATCCTTAAAAGCAAGCTTATGCTCTAGTTAAATCATTGAAATATTCCAGAGTTTATATATTGAATTCTCATGTGATTGTTTTTGTTCCTAGTAATGTGGTGAAAGGGATTTTGACACAACCAGATCCTGAAGGTTGAAGGGGGGAGTGGATTGCAATGCTTTTAGAATATGATTTGGAGATGAAATAAACAAAGCTGGTCAAAGGACAAATATTGGAAAAATTGATGGCCAAATCAAATTGTGACATACTAGGAATTAATTTTATTTCAGTCATATCAGATGATACAATTGAAATTCCAAAATTGCAGGTATCCAAAGAATTCTCATCACCTCCATAGTACAGTGATATCGTCTATGTTCTACAAAATTTACGGGCTGCACCAAAATTGAGTAAAACCAGAGCTAGATCTTTGAAGTTGAAAGCAACAAAAATGTGTCTTTTAGATGCTTATTTATATTGGAAAGATCCATGAGGGATTCTATTGAATTTCTTGCTTGAAAATGAATCCAATCAGACTATAAAAGAGTTTCATCAAGGTGTTTGTGGAGGTCATCATCAGGCCTGGAGTTTGACATCGTACAATATGTATTTAACAAAATAAAACGCATTTGACAAGTAATATTTTAGGTTACACGTCAATATCTACGTGCATAAAAAATTTTGAACCATCAATTTGACACCTGATACGATCAACCACTTGTCATAAAGGCTAGTACCTATTTGGCATGGTTTTGAAGGTTGAGGTGACTTGAGGATTTGGACCAGCTGGTGTAATTATGGTGGCCTATGGCAGGTGGGTACGAATCTCAAAACTATCATTAAAAAATTCCATTAACACATGAACGTGGATGCTGGTGCTGGCTTAGTGTCAATTTCACCCAGTAATGCCATATTGTTTGTAGACTGTGTTAATTCCCAGCATTAATGGAAAGCCTCTAGAAATTAAATTGGCCAGCTTCGGCCCTCCAATGCTCCACCTGCAACTTGAGAATGTTCATCGATTTATGTTCACACTCCTGAGAATAAGAATATTGGGTTATCAACCGCGGCCGGCCTCTGTAGTACATGATACATCTCAACTAGTTTATTCATTTGTTCTGCAAATGGGATGAGCCTGTAAAAAATAAAAAAACCCTGATTTATTTACTGGGTTTTCGGATTGCTTTATTCATTTGTTCTGCAATCTGCAAACGGGATGAGCCTATAATAAATAAAAAAACCCTGATTTATGTACTGGGTTTTCGCAAAATTCCTGTGCTGCTGAGGCTGAGGGTGCTCTAGTTTTGAAAATGAGAAATTGGGTTGCATTCTTCCCTGAGATAATAGGTTCAAAGTTGTAGGTAGTGGGCACTCGAGGGTGGCCCAGAGACCTGGAGTTAGAGTCAACCGTTTGGTTCTTAGTGTTCACCATGCATTAACAGGTACACTTGCTCAAAATCTATGTCACTACTCACAGTTTGGTATGTAAAATATTATGTATTTTGCATTTAGGTAAAATTGTTACAACTATTTTTTACAAACTCAAAATTGATTACTCCATTAGTTAACCCATTAACCCACTCGTTGCTTTTCTTTTTATGGCACTACCCGGTCTGCCTGTGAAAGATGAAAATGAGAAGGACCTTTCATCAAGGGTTTTTTTTTATGCTGTGCTTTGTTGTTCATAGCTCATTCGGTTCAGCTGATGGCTAATTGTGGGTAAGTCTTTACATAGAATGATATATAATAAATCTACAAGACCGAAGCCAAAAGTAAAAATAAGAATGCTATTTTAGTTTTGGTGAATTTGTGTCTCTCAGAATCAGGCTTTTGCATATCCAGAGCTGATGGGAAAACGTTTCAAGTGACGTCCTAAGGATTAATGTAGTGGCTTACCTCATGGCTGGCAATTGTATTCACTGACCAGTGACATACAGGTGTATCATTATTGAGCCTTGCAAAATACACGACTTTTCTTTCTTTATTTTTTCTGTAAAACGTCCAGCTTTATGTGTTTGTCTACCTTTTATTTGTAAACATAGCAAATAGTTTTAATCATTTTCACGTTATTTCAATTTAAAAAAAAACTGAAATGCTATGTTCTAAATGGAACGCTTTAATATAAGTTAATTCTTTAGTTTGAGATCGATATCCAGAAGCAATTGAAGCACTTCTAGTTTTTCACCTCGTAGAATAAAATCCAGTTTCATAGCTAGCATCACTCACTTCCATAGGGACTCAAATTATTAAGTGCAGGAGAGAAAAGCATTGGGTATACCCACAACCAGGTAGCAACATAGCAAGCATACAAAGTAAGCACCACCCATTTCAGGAGTTTCAGTAGCATAGCATTTTGATTGGGATTGAGTTTCTCTAGTTCCAAGTACGGATAAGGAGCCCGGTTACCCATATATAAATCCGGTTCCATCCTCATGAGCGAGCACATAAGAAGAAGCTAAAGTAGAGGCACCGCCATCATAGATAACCATCAGAAGCATAGCTAGCATTCCTTCTTCCAGTGTTATTAAAAAACATAGAGAATTGCTCTATACAAAGCTGTAAATTGTAAATATAATTTGTAAAGCAGTTGTTATCGCCCAGTGCTTCTTTTTAGTTTTATCCTTGAACAACAAAATCAAAGAGATCAATTAGTCAATACTCGACTGCAAATCGTCCATATATTTTGTAAAGCAACTTTGTTTCCTCAAAATTAAAATAGTATTGAGGGATAATAAAATTTAGATAAGTTTCTTTTATGTTTGGTAAATGAGACTCTCAAGTTTCATGGTGTAGATCAATCTAGATAAAATTTAATATTATTTTTACCATTTATTGTTATTATTTTTATTTAATCATTCCCAATTTTTAATTTAGAAACCAATTTTATCGAATATTCCAACGAAAAGAGGTTATTGAAATATTTATTAATAAAAATTAATAAAACATTTTATAAAAATAAAAAACTTATAAACATTTTCTAAAACTAAAAAAACATGTAGTTGTAGAAAAAAATAAAACTAAAAAATTAAAAGTTACAGTAACATTTTTTGAAACATGCTATATGACCTAAACTAAGTTTAGAGTTTACTCATTAGTCATTGATATTATATGTTGAGTCAAAAATAAATCCATGTGACTAGAGGAACTCCGGCCTTGCAACATGCTATATGACCTAAACTAAGTTTAGAGTTTACTCATTAGTCATTAATATTATATGTTGAGTCAAAAATAAATCCATGTGACCAGAGGAACTCCGACCTTGCGTTAAAATCTGTTAAGAAATCAAACATGGGTTGCCAATCTGGAGCCCAAATAAATAAATAATCAACAAGACGAACCACCTTTACATGTGTTGTTAATTGTAAAGGCCACAGAGGTTAAGGTTAATGGAAATGGAAACTAACTAGTATTGAATTTCTTATGCCCTTACAGATTACACAATCATGGAATATTAAAATGCAAATCCAACATAGTTGGATAACTACTATTTATAAAAATCCTTTCAAAACTGTTGGTAAAGGTAAATGTAGTTGGTGGAAGATAAAAACTTGAACTTCACTATTTAATCAACCATCTATTAAAATATATTAAAACATGGATTGATAATAAAACTAACCATTAGCAAACTTTAATATCAGACAGAGAAAGATGCATCGGAGTTTAAAAAAAAAACACCCAAATTTATTAATTGTTTAGGGAGTTCATAATTGTAAAGAACAATATTGGAAAACTTTCCTTCACTCTAGAATTACACTTACATGCTACATAGCCTGGAAATAGTGTTGGATAGATGGGGAGATAAACTCATTTCAAAGGCATGAGAGAACTTATCTTAATGATAAACAAAAGTTGGAAATAGTGTTGAATAGAAGGCATAGATAAACTCATAAAAAGACTTGTCTTAATTATAAAAGAATTTTAAGACATTCCATATTCAAATTATCTTTTGTGGGGACTTCTTATTCATCCTTTACAAGTGGGATACTTTAATTATTTTTATTTTATTTTTTTTAATAATATTTAAGTTGAAATTTTATATAAAAATTTAAACGAATTTGACAGCCATAAATTTGTATGAAATGTATAGTGACAGGTATGAAAAATCCAAGACCGTCATCAAATATCCATTTGACAGGCATAATAGATTTGGAATACCAGGCCTGGTCATCATTACTAGAAAGCAACTATGAATAAAATTCTTAGAGCTATATTTTATTGGCCAACAATTTTTTTGATGTGTATAAAGAAGTGGCAACTTGTCATGAATGCCAATTTTTTTAATGGAAAAAAGAAATTATTGCCATTGCATTAAAACCTATTTCAATAGAACCACCTTTCAAACAATAAGGTCTCAATTTTATTGCGGAGATTCATCCTACATCTTTAGGACACCATAAGTGGATACTGACTGCAACAAACTATTTCACCAAGTGGATTGAAGCGGTACCAACCAGGCAAGCCACACATGTAGTTATCTTAAATTCCTAGAAGAAAGTATCATTTCTAGATTTGGTTCTCCTAGAGGAACCATAACTGATAATGCCCAAGCGTTAAAATCCAAGAAGATGATTAGTTTTTGTAATGGTTATCATATAAATCTTAGCCATTCTGCAACCTATTATCCCTAGGGAAATGGACTGGTCAAATCATCAAATAAAAGTTTGGTGAGGATTATAAAAAAATTATTGCAGGATAACAAAAAAGCATGGCATAGAAAGTTGAAATTTGCACCGTGGGAAGATAGGATTAAGACTAAAAGATCAATTGGTACTTCACCATTTCAGTTGGTTTATGAAACAAAGGTAATTTTCCCTGGTTCTCTAGGATTACAAGTAATGAATTTTTTACAAGAACACGAAGAAGAGCCTAATCATGTTCAAAAGATGTTAAATCAGTTGATTGAACCCCAAGAGATGAGAGAAAGGGTATATAATAGATCTGAGCTTTCCCAAGAAAAAATAAAGAAGACTCTTGATAAAAGAACCAAAGCTGATGATTTTTAGATTCATGATTTGGTATTAAAGTGGGATGCTAGGAATGAAGAAAAAGCAAAAAAGTTTGATCATGTTTGGAAAGGACCTTATGAAATTGTTGCATATTAAGGAAATATGCTTTCATTTTACAAGATCACAATGGGGAACTTATCAGTGGAGGTCCAACAAATGAAATATTTCTCAAACACTATCTTTCTTAAAGGAGTGATTTGATCAAAGAAGTTTTGTATATATTCATTTGTCTATTCTTAAAGTTTTGCGGGTGTGGATGACAATTTGAAATTTTTGAAGCCTGAGGAGAAGGCCCTAAGATTTGAATGAGTGTTCATCATTGTTATTTTATTTTCATAAAGGTTTTTAGTTTAGCTTGTACATTAATAAATTTGAAGAGTTTTTCAATCTACAGTTTCAAATTAATTCTCAGTTTCAAATAAAATAACAAATGGATCAAGCACTTGGTCTACGTGTTCTTTGCTACCTCACAGGCAGGATAACATACCCATTAGAGCAAGTGTTAGCACTTGTGATATCAACTTTTTACTAATATTAAATGGGACTAGGTTTCTTGTCATTTCTTTGTTGCTTGGGACCAAGTATTAACACTGACAACAAACAAAGGCTCCTTTTCATGCATAACCATGGCGGAAGGTTATATGTGACTAGTACTACTGGCCATACACCGTGACTACTACTCAAGTTTCCAAAATGATTAAATCCATCCACTGCCATTGCAAGTCGTACATTGTGAGGATGGTTGGAAAAATCAGGCCATTTAGAATCTATAGTTTTCCATGCCGGGCTATCAACTAGGTGGCGCATTATTCCATCCTTACTTTCATTCTCATGATGCCACCTCATTTTCTGTGAAATATATGTAGAGTTGTAACAAAAAAATAAAGAATCATATATACATTGCAATACTTAGTAGATTAAAGAAGATGATTTTTTAGCAGGTTGGTAGTACATGAAGGTGTATGATATAATGGAATTATAAGAGTTCAAAATCATACTTGTACATTCTCTTCAACCTCAGAACTATAGCGAAATACCTCAGCACTTTGGCCGGGACACTTGTACGCAACTTTTCAGAACGAGCATCAACCTTCCATCTTGATTCGCCACATGTTGGACATTAATTTATTTTTCATATTTTTGCCACTATAAAATGCAATCATTGTGGCATGCATGTATCATTTTATAGTCCAACCCCATTGATTTAATCAAACTTTTTGCATCATATGTATATTCTGGAAGTCTATTTCTTGTTGGAAGCATTTCTCTTTGCAACTTCAACAATTGGGTGAAACTTGCATCAGACCATCCATTTCTCACTTTAAGGTTGTACAATTTCACAGTCGCCGTTAGCTTAGTGAAACTAGTGAAACCTGGGTACAATGGTGCCTTGAAATCTTCAATTAACTTTAGATATTGATTGATATCATTTTTTTCTTCCATTGATTCTACTTAGCCATTTTCACAATTCACATCTGGATTTTCATTATAATATTGATAAGCATCATTCACCATTTCAACCATATGATCATCAACCATGGTTGCCTCATTATGATCGTCATTCTCAAGAACTTCAGTATCATTTGTAAGCAATGTTGCAAACTCATCATTATGATTATCATACTGATGTCCGACTATGTGTTCATCACCGTGTGTATCGAGGAAAATCATGCATCTATGTTGTGTGGCATTTCTTGCTCTTGTCAAATATATAGTATTGAGTAGGAACTCTCTCTCCATGGAAAAACCAAGTTTTATATGAGCTTATTATACCATGAATCATCAAGTGGTCTTGTACTTCCTCAAACGTCAACACTGCAACATTGCAACATTTTTTACAAGGGCATATTGTGGTGTTATTATCCTCTGAATGCCTTTTTGCAAACCCTATGAATTCTTCAACCACGACTTGATATTCCTTTGACATCCTACATAGAACCAATTTGCACATCACGTAAGAAAAAACCACTACAAATTACAATGAAGACATATGTTATAAAATACCATATTGAAGAATCAAATATAAAAAGTATACCTCGTTTTCAAATCTGTCCGATCCCTTTTTTTGGCCATTTGAAAATAAAACCAACCCAGTTTCTCGAATTTGCTCCTTGAGAGTTGGCCTCTCAACTTCCTTCCAATATACGGTAAGGAATATTCATGTAGTACACCCATATGCTTTCCAAAATGGCCTTTACCAGCACATGACAACCATATATTACACCATACAAGCTTCCACCTTATAATAACCAAATCCAAACATCAATTACATAATATTTTGGTTTTATATTAAAGCCAAAATATTTAAGATTTTAACCCATTAATATAACTCTGAAGATAAAAAACAAATTTGTGAAATCTGGTGGGCTCCTCCCCATTGGATATTGCACTCAAAGATTGGAGGTACAAAGGTCACGTTTACGGAGCGCGATGGTTTATAAGGTTAATCAGGTTGACATTAAAAGTCTGTTAATACTCCCACCACCCTACAAATTCGACGTCCACCAAGCATGAGTCAATTGGATACAATTGTAACCTCCAGAAGTGTCGACCGTCACCACTAGGTACTCGTTCATTTTTTATCAACCCTTTTGTGTTATGTAATTCATCCAATAGACAGTTCCTCCATGGCCTCGTCTGTAAGAATCCTTGACCCATCCGAGGATATCATCTGTGATCGAATTTATGACACTTATTATCCTCATTTGCGTTGTCCAGTGTCAGTGATGCCTAGAACGCTTTGTTGTCACCTTTCAGAGACCAGTCGGAACTGTTGGTAAATTTAAAGTCATCCTTAATAGGGTCCACATTAGAACAATTGCCCCATTTCTCAGATATTGTCCAAAGGGTACCCTCCATTTATTCGGCCCCTGGGAAGGCCATCTTAGATGATACCCACTCCCATGTTGTTTGCAGAATTACACCAGAAGCTATCAGGGCTTCCGTGGGTCTCTCTGAAGCGCAATGTCAGGCCTTGATCCCCTTCACCGAATCAGAGGTTCTGCAAGTGTTCGAGAAAGCTGACCTAGAATCCAAGAATAAATTGTTCCAGACCATTTTGAAGACCCCAGTTACCTTAGAGACCCTTATCACCCCAATCTCCTTTGAATTGTTCATAAAGCCCGTCGTATCAGTCATCTCCCTCTTGAGTCAAATCCTAGGTCTAGATAGTGATATCATAGTCTTTGAAGTGATGCTAGGCATTTTCCTTCACCCGAGTCAATCTGAAGCAGGAATTAAGGTCAATGAGTTCTTGGTCGGAGAAATCAATTCTCAGCTTGAGAAGTTTGATTTGGATAAGCACTTTAGATACCAGGTGTATCTATTTTCCATCATAGCCAGTTCCAACTAGCAGACCCTTGCGGATATGGATCTAGAGGTGTTCAAAGACTGGCCTCAGTCTCTCCAGAATATCCAGGACTGGTTTTACACCCTATTTATTGACATAATTGTCCTCAACATCTCCAGAATATTCAACCCTAAAGAGAAGAGGATGTCATAAGACATGAAGGCTGCCTTGCAGTAAGAGGGTATTATATTGGTTCCTGATGCAGAAGTATTTAGTTATAAGGGTATATGGTTTTTCGGCTGCCCCTTTCATGCTGCCAGTTTACCTAACTCCCTCAATATTCACACCAGAAATGATTAGGCAAAGGATTTATGCTGATGAGGAGCATTTAATTGCTCATAGGAAGGACTCTTGGATCAAATACCCTATTAATTTCGGGCCCTTCATTGTGAAGAAGCTAGCACTGTTACCAATGGTGGAGAAAGTTTTGAAGGCCATGAAGTTTTATGTGACTCATGCATAGAATTATGATCCTAAGGGGATCATTTCCCAGAGGAGGGTCTAGGTGCAGAGGTCAATCTTTATTCACTCCATGATTCCCGACTTATCCCAGGAGGCAAATTCTCTTGCCTATGATTTTGATTAGACTCATGCAGAGAAAATTTAGTTTTCTAAAGAAGTGCAAGGTACGGTCAAAGCTACTCTCTTGCCCCTAAACGACGATGGTAGTAGCAGAAGGTCTCAATTAGAGGTGGACGATATGTAATGTGATGAGCAAACCCCTAGCAAGAAGCCTAGGATAGACGTAGAGGAGGACGTAATTAACCTATATTAGGAGTTTAATTTTGAATCCAATTCCCTCAAGATAGAGATAGAGGAGGAGCTTGTTTCAATAAACCCTACTCGGGGAAAGGTTGCAAATCAGATGGTGATTGCGCACCCACTAGTGGCTATAAATACAACCACTACACACTTAGAGAGAAATCCCCCAAGAACCACAAAATCAATGAAGAAAGGGGGTGATGGGTCTCTACTCAATTATCATATTATTTTGCCTCTGCTGTTGAAGGGAAATTTAAGACTGAAAATCAAATGTTGACCACCTATGGGAAGCTCAAAGAGAAATCCAAGGATGAGACTTAGAAGCAGTCCAAGGAGCTAAGGAAGCTATCAAGCAGCAAAGTCTCTTTTAGTACTGCCAGGAATCTTACAACAAACTCCATGAACCTAGCCATCGCTAATGAGGAATGAGTTTCAGAGGTCGATTTCAAGATGGATCGGTTCTCAATCCTAGATAAGATTGTGTTCTGTAAGGGAGTTATCAATCTCATCTATGCTGATCTAAATAAGGAGGCGTTATCCCATCTTAGGTCCCAACAAAGGGTGGTTAAATCGGGGACCCAATTAAACCAGGAAAAGAAAACAAACAAGGCATGGAATCTGCAGGTGAAACTCCTGACCAAGTGGTAGACCTAACAACACATAGCACTTTACAACAACCCTTTGCATCTGAACAGCCAATGGCAACAGAGCATCCTATTTTACCAGCTAATCCGTTGGCTAAGATACAAGCTTACAAAAAGAAAAGCAAGACACCTGTGAAAGACATCCAGCTACCTCCTTAGACCGTGCAATTACAAGGGGAGATTGAGACATTGCAACATAAAGTTTTGGATCTGAAAGGCCGCCTTGCTATGCTGGAGACTTACAAGTGCATATGGGAAGAATACAAGCAAAATATGCAGAAGAGAATCGATGAATTAAATGACTATAGCAACCCTGAGGACATATCATCCACTGCTTTGGCGATCAAAGATATGTCTAGAATGTCCCTGGAGGACCTGGAAATCACTCAATTGAAGGAGGCCAATCAAGATCTCAAGGATAGGATCATTGCTAAGGAAAGTGAAGACTCTGTTGAAGAGATTACGACACTCAAAGAGAAGGTATCTAGGTTTGAGGAAAGGGTCATAGGCCGAATTCCCCTGCAAGGGGCTAAACATTTACTTTGGGATGCAGTGATAAAGGAGATGCCCTCATCAAGAAAGAATTTGGTCATGGTGGATGAGTATAAACAAGCTTCTATGGTAGCAAGCAAATATGTAAATCCCTACAGGAAAGTCTAGCACAAAGGCCTATGGAGGAGGCCCAAAAGGCTATTGTTGTTTTGAACTCAGCCTCTGGGGAAGAACTAATTTCCCTAGGGATTACTGACAGGATATCGATTTTGGTGGCAATAAGGAGGATGACCACAAAGCACAACATGATGTGGAATGCACTTACTGGGATTAACAATATTTAACAAGGGGTAGAAAAGTTCAGCAAATATTTTCAGCCCCTGTTTCAGAAAGGGTTGCACGAGTTTTGGGGTCCATAGGGGAAGCTGATCCCTTAGAGCAAATATGTTGAACTGTTGAACTAGGTAAGACTAAACCATGCAAATTTTGAGGGTATGAATGGTGGGATAAAGGGAGAGATAATCATTGATAAACTTAGCGAGGAATTTGAGTTGCTGGCTCAATTCAAGACTGTCAAATCATATCTGTCTGCTATTGGCCATAACCCCCTAATTGACCTGGATGTTCTCCTAAAGGAGTTATTTGAGATGGTAACCCCTAAATATCAGCAGTGGAAGGATATACATAGACCAAGAAATCATCATCTCGGAAGGCCCGCCAACAAACGAGTTAGCTGTAGTCTGTTAAAAATATGCTTGGAGTTGTCGTTTTGATCAAGCGAGCCAGAAACCCCAGATGTCAAGATTCCCCTTGTTGATTGGTCACGCACAGCACAATGTGCCTTCCCAAAATGTTTTGTGGGCACGACACATCTGCCACATCGGAGTTTGTTAGGATTTAGGATGTAATTTCAAGTTTGATTCTCGCAATGTAATTAATTTTGATGCCATGTTTCGAGATACGTCTCGAGGGTAAATTGCACTATAAATGTAACCTCTACGGAGGAGGAATGGTTCAACTTTCAGTTTTGAAGCCTCTGTGCTTGAATTGTAGCTCTGTACACTTTCTTGGAAGTTTCCGAGATTCATCACAGTGTTCATATTCAGTTTGTGTTTCCGGTTTGCGTCATTTTCATATGTGTAAATTCTGCTAATGTTTTCTAGAGAAAACCATGACCCGTCTTGAGCCTGCTAAGGGTTGTTGTGACATGTCTTAAGCCTGCTAGGACTATCATGACTGGCTGAAAGTGCCTTGAGGATGGTTAAGGGCCCCAAGCCAGTGTATGAAGGTACCATGACCTACTGTGGGTTACTAAGGGTATCGTGAGGGTGTGTAAATGTGTTGGCAACTTAATTGTCTACTACTTGACTAGGCCGTGATATGTTAGTATGGATGGCAGTCTATGTGAGGTCTAGTACGTGGGTCACTACCCTTTATTGGACTAGTTATGCAACTAATGAAACCCCCGAGTTGATGCCTCTCACCCATATGATAGCTACCAAGTTGGGAGTAAAGCTCACAGAGGTCAGAAAGAATAGAACCTACTCTTGATTGAGGCCCAATGGAAAAACAAAAGTAACCATTAAGTACAAAAATGACAGTGGTGCATGGTTCCTCTACGCATTCACACAGTTCTCATCTCCACTCAACATGATGAGACAATGACCAATGAACAAGCTTTATCTAAAGGAAGTGAGAGGGTTTAATTTTTATACAAGGGGGATATGCTTTGGATAGTAAACTGTAATGACCCCCATCAAATCCTACTGGTTTTTTTTGGCTTATTTGCTTATGTAATTTGGTTAAGGGATTTCGTAAAAACACTTGTTAAAAATACCACTGAGCTGTGCCAAATAGTCTTAGTTGGTTTTTGTATTCAATGTACTGCTAATATGTTGATGCAGGAGCATAGGCTCAAGAGGGAGAAGTCATTCATGACTTCATAAGGTTAAGGGAACTCTTAAGAGACCTAGGGTATCGTACATTTGTAATTTGTTTTATTTTGTAAATGCTGAATAAAATGGATAAGGAATCTAGATCCTTTTCCACATGTAATAGTTAGGATTGAATTAGTTATGAGTCATAGGGTTAGTAGAGATCAATAAGGGTTGTACTCCTTTGTTATAGGATCTGGAAACAAAATCCTCTTGTATTTAAATAAGTTCGAGTTATTTTCTTAGCATCTTAGTTAGCTTATAGAGCATGTTGGCTCGGAGAAGCTTAGGTTAGCTCACATAACTTAGGATAGATCATAGAGGTTTGAGGATAGCTCAAAGAAGATTTGGTTAGCTCATAGAGCTTGAGAGGGAGAGAAATTCCACATAGCGTGAATGGAGGAATGAGAGGTGCATGCACAGAAGAGTGAGCGAGAAGTGAACAAGTAGAATTCTCTGTGTGTATTTGAATTTTTGGTGAATTGAATAAAGAACATAGGATTAGACTCTACGTGTGGTTATGATTGATTTCATGTCTTCATATAGTTCTGTATAAGTATGAATTCATCTTGCATTCACTCCATATAACCCTGTGTATAAACTATGTGGCTTTGGATTGCCATAGTTTCCGAATTGCAGAGAAGAATTGATCCTGTCAGTGATCAATTGAGTGAAGCTTTGTAGAGGGTTAAACCTTAACCAGTCGCTCAAATAAAACAAGATCGTAGAGTGGGGATCGATCATGGGGAAGATCGACGGTTTATAGTGATATCGCTGGGAGTACTTGTAGGCTTTGAAAAACTTTTCATGTGCGTGATATTCTATGGATTGCGCTTAATACATTTTGGAATCCACCATTGATTTGGTGGGGACACTGATAGAATGATTAGAAAGCCATTTCGCCGTGTGAAAAAGTAATTTGTACGAACACTCAGGCTGGCCACAAAATTGATAGATCAACGACCGAGATCGACGGCAGGGAAGAAGTGTTGAGCAGAAACTCTTGTTTCAAAAGTGTCGAAATTCGAAAAGCCGACTTTCGATTCTTGCATTCCGGAAAGAATTCTGCTGCGGAATGGAACATGTGAAAACTTAGAATTCCACTGCAGAAGAAAGTTAGATAGTTTGAAAGCTGTTTAACACAGAGAGTTTGTTTCAGATATCAAGGGTTTTGAATTCTGTACTCAAATCAATCCCATCATATGAGTAATGTTTGGCTTGTATATTGACTATAATTTTCAGATCTTGATTTTCGTAGTGCTAATAGTGAACAATAAATGCAATAGAGATTGCTTTGCATAAATATAAAGGAAAATAAACCCTAAATATCATATTCATATAACTTTGAGTTTACAATGACTGTAACAACAGTTCTAAGGTGGACAAGCAAATCTGAAATTACTTTAACTCTAATAGGTAGCTTCCTGGGCGTGCACAATGATTTATGGAAGTGAGCTTCCCTTCTTTGGTGTCTTGATTTTTATTTGGTGTCTGCCCTACCATTCCAGCTCCTCAAAACAACCCAAATCGTCTTCTTCTTAGACTCCCTTATTATGGTGCAACACCCTCCTTCACTACCAAGAAACGTTATGCACAGTCGTAACAAGAAGGAAGACTACAATGAGAGTACCCAACAACACTGTAGTAGATTCCTGTAGGTGTCAATATGGATTGCAGCTCCCTTTTTTGCTTCATAATGCTTTATATTGTCCTAGATGAAGAGTGGGGATCACTGTAGTGTGGAACTGTAAGGATACGCGCCCAACAGAAAGTAAATCGTCCTCACAAACAAGACTGTGTCCTCTCTAGACGATGTCATGACCCACACAGTCCAAACTCAACCCACAAATGAAGAATACAACCTCCATAAGATGAAATCGACCCCTCTGTTACTCCCCCACGTAGTCCAAACTTAGCCAACAAATGAAGAATGCGACTTCCACAAGATGAAATCGGCCCCTTTGTTACTCCTTTTTTTTCAAAAACATAAAAAACAAAAAAGACAAAAAGGAGAATATGCATGAATCTATAGCGTCTTATATCTAGATGGGCCTGAAAATTTGTTGCATGTATAACCATGGCATGAGTCTATAATCCTATGTATAATATAATATTGTTACCTGTTAGACGCATAGGAAGACACCCTTGAGCTAAACCTTATTATAGAATATGCGATGGGGATGGTGCTAGGGAGTCCTAGTTTCTTATATTCTTATTTTATTTATTGCATAAGCATTTCTAGATTCTATTCTATTGCTTGTCAAGGATATTAATAACTTACATCGTAGGGAGGATCTACGGGTTAAATATAAATATGTTTCTAATGTAGAGATATCCCAACATGTAGACTAATTAATATATGTTGTTAGTATGATAGGAGATCAATATGTTAAAGTTGTCACCACCATTTTAACATATCAATGTATTTTTAGGATGAGTTAGAACTGGCTTTGATCACCTCATTTAATGGATTGGAAGGTATGGGAAACTTCATTTCCTTTAGAGCTCAAGAAATCTCACTTGGGAGTGAGTAAATTACTCAAAGGTGTAGTGCAATGGCCATAACATTATTAGAGATCACTTGGTTCAATAATTTCATATGCCACCTGTCGTTGACTCTCCAATGACCTAAATAGAAATTCCCATGCAGGGATATGTAAAAACTACCAGACTTCCACCACTAAAATGGTTCATTGAACAATGCAAATACATAAATGAGGTGGAGGCTATAGATTGGAATCACATTATATGTGGTAGATGTAAGGTAGGCATGATTGAAAATCGGCTGGAGGGGTATCTTAGCAAGTAATCCGATTTTCATTAGGAGAGTAGTTTCAATGGTACAATATCGGTCTAAAAAACATAGGTTAATGGTTCAAATTCCTTTTATCTTTATAATAATTTCATATGGTTGGAAGAGGTAATGATAAAAATTCTTAATATTTAGAAGGATTATATAGGTTCTTGTAGGTTTTATCCAAGTAGGACCTTAACCAATGTATTGAATTGTCAAACATATGGAGAGCATATAGTTTAAATGTAACACCGTATATCTCTTCTCATTATTCTAATATCCCCGGTTACCTAATTAATATGTCATTTAAGAAAGTAGTTTTGTAAGGCATACCACCATAGAAATTTTAGCTCATATGATTTCCATAAGAAGAGAGATCATAAATCCAACCAAGAAAAAAACAAGAAATAATTGTTTGAATGCATATAATAGATCTCTTTGTAAGGAAAGAAACAATAATAAGTCATATCATGCTAGTAGTTACAAATAGCATAAAGAGAAAATATATTGTGTAGAATCATAAGAGAGTCTACGGAAATAGACTAATTTAGTACAATTATTTGATCCTTATGGTATCCTTACTTATTGACATGGGACCTTGAATGATATATAAGTAATTTGACCAAGTAACCGGTAAATCCACCTAGGTATAAATGCAGTAGATATTAGCTAGAAATAATACTATGTTTGGATGTAACCTTGTAGAGCCCCCAACTGGGTCTCTTTTAAACTTTTATTTACAGTCAGAAAATTCACTTTACATATACAGTTTGAAAATCTATAAATCTGGTTTTTTTTTCTACTTCTAACAATTTACTGTTAACTGTGCAGGTAACAAAGATAATCACAGCATATAAACCTTTAAAATTTAATTAACAGAATTTTCCATAATAATGCTGGAAAATACCTGTAGGTATCTAGTAGGTCCACCTTTGTTGCTACCCTTGTTTGCCGTTTTTCCTTGCTTTTCCCTGCAGCCAAAAGTCCTTCCCAAGTTCTGAAACTCAACCGGTCCAAACCAGTCTTGCCACCCTGCCAACTGGCGAGGTCTCGCCGACCACCCAGCTCCAAAGGTACCCCTTTGGACCCCCGAGCCCAAACCGAGTACAAGCCCTAAGCTGTTGTATCCCCTCAACAAAAAAACAATCTTCCACAAAACCCCTTCTTTGCAGCTCTCTTCTCCCAAAACTTCTCAAAAAACTAAGGTAAGGATGATCCCCTTCTCCTCCCTCCTTTCTCCCTCTTATCCCCATGTTTGCCGACCTCTCCCCATTACTACCCCTATCTTCATCATAAATTTACTCTCCCCCTTCCATCTACCATGTAAGTCCTCGAGCCCTCAACTTGGACTTGGACTTATTTAAATATTTAAATAATTATTAAAAGGTGTTGGTTGGGGTCACTTCTCAACCATAACTTCTAATTCAATTAAATTTTAATCCTTTTATTTAATATAATAATTTTAAACATATCCTTACTTATATTTCAATTTTTGACCATTTAATTAATAAATAATAAATGTTATATATATTATATAGTTTAAAATTGCATGCTTCACCAATTTAATTTAATTAACAGTAATTGTCAATTGATTAATTACACTTACCTAATCATTTAATTAATGGTTTCTAATATTTATAATATGTAAATTCCCTTTAATTATAAATTCACTAATTCAATTTATCAATTTTTTTTCCTCGGAAAAAATTCATAATTTTATTTCAAAGTAGAACAAAATTACATATTTGCACATGTAAGAGGATCACTAGGATCCCTACATTGTCACATATTAGCTGTCTCATATAAACGTAACCAAAAATTACAAAACTGTCCCAAAATATGGATATCAAGAAAATATGGGTATCGCAACCCAAATCATAAGAACACAAAACAAACAGATATACTACCGATAGCAAAGGCCACCACCTCTGAAACGCCGTCGCCGCCGCAAAGATCCCTAAGGACACTATACGAGTCTCCACGCAAGAGTATATCCACAGTCACCGCCGAAACCCTCGACCCCGGATCTTGGAAGAATCCCACCGATCATGAAAACCCCATCAAAAAACCCTCGGCAAAATCTCTAATGAAACCCATAGTCACCGAAACCCAGAAAAAACTGCCACCGCCGCAAGAGCCGCACAATGCAGAAACCCTCACGCAAAACTCTGGCAGGCGAGGAAACCTCAATACACAGGATAGCAACCACCGCAGGAGAATGCAGCCGCACCACCAAGACGCCGACCACCACACCACCAGAGTCCCAGTCGGCATTGAAGAACTGGGAACCACCTGATATGCCACAAAAACCCAAGAAATCCGTGATGTTTCAAGAAAATGGATAAATCTCTGGAAACGTTGTATCCTCAGCATTATCATCACTTCATCCATTCTGTATGCGATCCCCTGGTTCTCGCCGGCTTCTCCTACACTGCCTACACAGAAACTGAATCTTCCACCGCATTCAAGAATGGCCAAGAATTGGCCGACATTGAAGACCAGGATGGCTGATTCCATTCCGCGAGGCTGGCAATCATGTCCTGCATCATGGTGGTGCCATTCAATAACCATATCAGCCTCGTGAGTACAATATCGACGCCTTCACAGAAGTCTTCCTCCGCATTCAAGAATGGCCAAGAATTGACCGACATTGAAGACATCATGATGGCTAATTCCCACTTGCAATCATCAAGGATCCGTAATCGACCAAAAAGAGAAGCTCGT
Organism: Pseudotsuga menziesii; assembly: GCA_001517045.1. Classification (NCBI taxonomy): domain Eukaryota; kingdom Viridiplantae; phylum Streptophyta; class Pinopsida; order Pinales; family Pinaceae; genus Pseudotsuga; species Pseudotsuga menziesii. The sequence goes on from LPNX010943095.1 coordinate 951,048, forward strand.
CTTGTTCCAGAAGCTGGGGTTTCCGATGCTTTGCCTTCGACTTAACCCATTCCATGAGCGCAATGCCTGATCAATTCAGCCTGAGGATGAAGTCGGCGAAAAAGGAGCTCCTATAATCTTTTATAGCGTGGCGGATCTGAGAGGAGGAGGGGACGCAAGCCTGGACGACTTGGCCACAGGCTGAAAGTCTGCCCCAAACCCTCAATCTCCCACCAACGATTCTTGGAGCTCTGCTCAATTCAATTTATCAATTATGAACAATAATCCTATCAATGTAAATCATAACATTATCAATGTGTAATCATATTAATTAAATAAAATTCACTACGATTTAATCGACTCAT
>LPNX010943095.1:963296-973557 GCA_001517045.1 Pseudotsuga menziesii
CAAATATGAATATTTGGTTCACAACCATTTTCCTTCATATGCTCCACTAGTGCAAGATAAATGAAAACTTTGCCTCCTTTGCAATGTCCATAAATCAAGGTAGTATATGTTACTTCATTTGGTGTCAAACATTTTCAGTTAGGGATGATTGTTAAGGGAATACTTAAGGATAGATTAGATGAAATTTTGGATCTATATATACATCTTTTTCTCCGATCTAGTTACAATATTGTCATGGTTCACTAATTCATATAACAAGTGTTGTAGGAATTAGAATGGCGTCCTTTCCATCATTTGCACCTACAATATTAGGTATATACCTATTTGTTTGATAATTATAAAGAGATGGAGGGTTGGCATTGTAGGTTAAAAATTATACTTATAAGGAGATGGGGGTCACATCATATTCATATGGTCCATCAAGCAAGTTATCATATTTTCATTAGGAGAATAGTTTCAATGGTATAATATTGGTCTAAAAAACATAGGTTAATGGTTCAAACTCCTTTTATATTTATAAGAATTTCATATGGTTGGAAGAGGTAATGATAAAAAATCTTAATATTTAAAAGGATTATATAGGTTCTTGTAGGTTTTATCCAAGTAGGACCTTAACCAATGTATTGAATTTTCAAACTTATGGAGAGGATATAGATTAAATGTAACACTACATATCTCTTCTCATTATTCTAATATCCTTGGTTACCTAATTGATATGTCAATTAAGAAAGTAGATTTGTAAGGCATACCACCATAGAAATTTTAGCTCATATGATTTCCATAAGAAGAGAGATCATAAATCCAACCAAGATAAAAAAAAGAAATAATTGCTTCAATGCTTATGATATATTTCTTTGTAATGGAAGAAACAATAATGAGCCATATCATGCCAGTAGTTACAAATAGCATAAAGAGAAAATATCTTGTGTAGGAGAGGCTATGGAAATTGACTAATTTAGTACAATTATTTTATCCTTATGGTATCCTTACTTATTGACATGGGACCTTGAATGATATATAAGTAATTTGATTAAGTAACCGGTAAATCCACCTATGTATAAATGCAATAGATATCGACTAGAAATAATACTATATTTGGATATTGTAACCTCATCACATAACCTTATATGAAAATGACATCCCTTATGTAGTAAGCTAAAATTGATTACTAGTGCACTTAAATCCATTGAAACAAACTCATTGTCCCCATCCTTCTACAAATAAACCTCACAATCAATGCCTTAGAAGCCAAGCTTGTTACATTATTTAAATTCATGTAATCCACCATAATAGGATAATATACATGGTCAATTTGATGGTATACCCTCTCAACCTCCTTATTTATATCAAGACATTTTCCTTGTGAAATCCATTCATCAAAGGATTGCAAGTATGAATATTTGGTTCACAACCATTTTCCTTCATATGCTCCACTAGTGAAAGATAAATGACAACTTTGCTCCTTTGCAATGTCCATTATTCAACGTAGTATATGTTACTTCATTTGGTGTCAATCATTTTCAGTTAGGGATGATGGTTAAGGGAATACTTAAGGACAGATTAGATGAAATTTTGGATCTATATAACCATTTTTTTCTCTGATCTAGCTACAAGATTGTCATGGTTCACTAATTCATATAACAAGTGTTGTAGAAATTATAAATGTGTCCTTTCCATCATTAGCACCTACAATACTATGTATATACCTATTTGTTTGATAATTATAAAGAGATGGAGGTTTGACATTGTAGGTTAAAAATTATACTTATAAGGAGATGGGGGTCACACCATATTCATATGGTCCATCAAGCAAGTAATCAGATTTTCATTAGGAGAATAGTTTCAATGGTATAGTACTGGTCTAAAAAACATAGGTTAATGGTTCAAATTCCTTTTATCTTTATAAGAATTTCATATGGTTGGAAGAGGTAATAATAAAAGTTCTTAATATTTAAAAGGATTATATAGGTTCTTGTAGGTTTTCTCCAAGTAGGACCTTAACCAATGTATTGAATTGTCAAACCTATGGAGAGCATATAGATTAAATGTAACACCGTATATCTCTTCTCATTATTCTAATATCCACTGTATCTCTTATGAGTCATATCATGCTAGTCGTTACAAATAGCATAAAGAGAAAATATCTTATGTAGACTCATAAGAGAGTCTATGGAAATAGACTAATTTAGTATTTTTTTTTATCCTTATGGTATCCTTACTTATTGACATGGGACCTTGAATGATATATAAGCAATTTGATCAAGTAACTGGTAAATCCACCTAGGTATAAATGCAATAGATATCGACTCGAAATAATACTATGTTTGGATATTGTAACCTCAACATCTAACCTCAGATGAAAATGACATCCCTTATGTGATAAGCTAAAATTTATTACTAGTGCACTTGAATCCATTGAAACAAACTCATTGTCCCCATCCTTCTACAAATAAACCTCACAATCAATGCATTATAAGCCACTCTTATTACATTATTTAACTTCATGTCATCAACCAAAATAGGCTAATATACATGGTCGATTTCATGGTATACCCTCTCAACTTCCTTATTTGTATCAAGTCATTTTTCTTGTGAAATCCATTCATTAAAGGATTGTAAGTATGAATATTTGGTTCACAACCATTTCCCTTCATATGCTCCACTAGTGCAAGATAAATGACAACTTTGCCTCCTTTGAAATGTCCACGAAAGCTGAAGCTAAGCTGTTGGGATATATTGAGGTGAATTGCACGAGGTGAACTACGTGAGGTGTAAACTTAAGTTTCACTGCATTCTTGTTCTGCGTTCTGTGTTATTGCAGGTATTTTATCAATGCTTTCATGAAAACAACATAAAAATTGAAAACAACAAACACTAAAAACATTCTGTGGTTTCTTTATTGACATAAATCAAAATAGTGGTTCCTCTGCTACAAAATTTTAAGTGTAATACGCATTCTGTGCTGCATTTTGTACATATTTTTATCATATGATTAGTAAGTGTAATACACATTATGTGGTTTCTTTATTGACAGAAACCAAAATAGTGGTTCCTCTGCTACAAAATTTTAAAAATTCTATAAAAAAATTGGTTTCCTCCAAGACTGACAATGGATTGTGGTGGCTCTTCCTAGCTGAGTCGTGGACTGTTTGACATTCATTCAACTGGGTTGTGATTGTTTTGTGACCACTAGAGTTGGACTACACTTTCCCACTGCTTCAAGACCATTACCGTGTTCATCTTTGGGGCTTCCTGTGTAAACCTTGTCCTACTTACAACCTCTAAGGCTGAGGGGTATTCACTCTTGGAGACTGAGATATCTTGTTGGATACTGTACATGTCTAACCTAAACCTACAACACCCTAACCCTCTCTCTCTCAAGTTATGCCATATGTTACTTTTAGAATATAGTCCTTACATATAGTCTTCCCTTTTACTTTTGAAACTTGTTATATAGATTAATCGTTTAAACAACTTTCAGTTAGCAATTGAGTGATGATAGACTTTATTTTTTTGGTTATGCAGGCTTTGTACAAGTGGAGACATGGAGGTAAGTGATTGTTTGTGATTGAAGTATATCATTATTTCTATTTAATTTAGATTGTTTTTTTTTGACAAAAACGAGCAGGTTTTATATCAATAAAAGTGTGGCTGAGCCACCCAAGAGGTTACAATTGCGAGTTCTTTGCAAAAAACAAAATTCCCCATCACAACAAATGGGAATACTACTTGCATTTAATTTAAATTATTAGAACATATTACTTTGTACTTTAATAACAGTCTAATAGGTTATGGCTAATCAATGCTCTAATCATTTTGAAAAAAACAGAGAAAGCAAATTATTACACGAAATCAAAAAAACTGATTATGAAATTTTCAAAAAGAACGTGTCAAAATGATCAAATGGGAAAGAAAGGGACATGCATCTCAGAAGGTAAATATTTATAAATTGAACAATGTATTTCCTTATGCAGTATAATGCTTATTTTTATTATATGATGATGTTAGGCATATGTTTAATAACATTCTTGGCTACAGTTACAAAGAAGAGGAAAATACAAACAATAGAAAAGAGTATTACACCTTCTATGCCTTTGAATGACTCCACTAGTCCTAACAAAGAAGGAAATGCCAAAGATACATTTTCCTCTTTTTAGGAGGAGGAGCAACACGAACAAGGTAAGCCCATTAATTCAGATTTTTCTAGTTCTTTATAACTATAAATCTTATGATTAATAAATCCATAACACCTTTATGTGCCCTTCTTTATAGAATATGTTCACAAACAACCATGCCATATGGATAACAATGTAGAAGGGGAAGACCCCTCGACAAAAAAAGAGGCGTAGCAACATGAAGAACAAGGTAATCTCATTAATGTATAATTTTGTAGTTCTTTATATATAAAATTTTATGACTTAGAAATCCATAACACCTTTGCATTCCCTTCTTTTATAGAAAATGTTCAAAAGAACAATCCTAACAATATATTAGTATAAAAGGTGAAGATCCCTCTACACAAGCATCGACAGAGAAAGTCAAGAAGAAAGGCAGAGGAGCAACTAAATGTGCAGAAATCAATAACTTGGATGAAAAGATCGAAATTCATGTCAATGAAAGGAACCAACCAATTGGTCCAAACTGCATGAAGGTATCTTCATTACTAGGTGTGCTCGCAAGGGAAATGATTCCAATCAATTATTCTGATCGAAGGAAGGTTTTAGATCAATTAAAGGAGGATTTGTAGAACATTATTAATGTGAGTATTAGACATTACGTGTATTTGTTTTCAACATTTCTATTTTTGGATGTTTTCAAAGTTTATTTCCAAACCATGTATGCCATCTAAAAATGCAATTCTTGTATGTTGCAGGAAAAATTCATAATCCCTCTGGTCCTTAAAGAATATTGTATGAAATCCATTGGCCATAAGGCATACAATCATAGATATCGGTTGACCAAAAAATACTGTGACCCTTATGAGTCAACAGAGGAAATATTAAGAAAGGTTCCTCCAATTAGGATAAGTGAGATAATGTGGAGAGAATTCGTCCTATCACGAGCCACCACTGAATTCCCGATAAGAAAAAGTTCACATATTATATAATCAAGTTTTTTAGAATGTCTATTGGCTTGTAATGTTGACTTATATATGTTATTTTCATTTGATTTCTAGGATATAAGGAAAAAACACAAGGAAAATAGAGAAAAGGAGAGGGACTTGCACACCTCTGGACGTCGAGGTTATCAACGAGTCGAAGATGATATGGTAAACAATTGCGATGATATTTTATCCTATATGAGAAATATTAGCATATTTTAGTTTCATTGTAATGTCACAACTTAACCATACGATTTTACTTGTTGCAACTAGAAAAAATCTATTACCTCTGATGATACAACTACAAGCAGTGCCATCAAAAGAAGGATGGTACTCCAATTGCATCAGTTGTAGGAGAAACAATAATATGCTCTCAACCTTTTAATTTAGATATTGATTAAAATTTCATTTTACATATTGGAAATGTTTTCTTCTATGATATGATTTAATTGTATGTCAATGTTAGCAAAAAATTGAACAAGCACAAGTAGAAGTTGCATCTCGAGACTTTGCAGTTAGGGATGATGCCCTCACCAAGGTACTAGGGGTTGATGCAATAGGACGATGCCGTGGAATTGGATTAGGAGTTACGCCAACAAAATTGTTTGGCAAAAGTCCATACAAGGAGGCGTTAGCTATAAGCCAAGCTACAGTGAAAGAAAAAACACAGGGAATCACATCTTTGAAAACAACAATAACTGAATTACTGAAAAGAGTAGAAGATATGGAGAGAGAACATGTGGTCAACAAAGAAAGTGTTAGTGTCCAATTCTTTACTCTTGTCTCAATATACATATTTTCACACTAATGATTTTAACTCTAATATCTGATTGCTCATATAAACAATGTCCTACTGTACAAAATGCTCATGCTGAAATCATGCCTGTGGTGGAGGTTAGTTGTTTAATTATTATTTTAAATAATATTTTATTTTCATCTTTTGAATATATATATAAATATATATAGGATACATAACAACCCCTATGAATGGACTAATACAAAAGAAATGAACTTCAATGCATACTCCATCATCCCTAGTAAGTATTCAAAAACTTCGTAATTTAGTTCAATTTTATTTTATTTTTTCAATATAATATAAATCATTGTCTATTGGGTGCAGAGTCATGCATCAAAATAAGATCAACATTTGTTATAGAAACCACCAATGGTTCCATCGAAACTACAAATTGACAAAATGAAAACACCAATTCACGTAAGATTGTAATTATTTAATCTAGCATCATCAATGTTTAAATTCTTATTTCCATGCATCTTACTTTGTCTCATTTATTTACAGGGTCAAGATAATGATAATGAGTTGACACCAATGTCCCAATTGGGGCTGGAAGGAAAGAAATGCTTTCTCATTTCATTAAACTCAAGGGTTAAAGTTGCAAGGGAGACAATACATAATACTGACCCAAATGCAATGGTACACTGTGTCCCTATTGGAAAAGGCTATTATATTGTGAATCCGATAGATATTTTAGATCCTCTATTTGAAAATATAGCTCTAGCACGTCCCAGTAGCGCATTATGTAATCCAGAAGATGCTTTGTTGAGCTTCATTCCTTGGCATAAGGATGACATTGAACTATGTAACTGGTGGTTATATTGTGTGACTAATGATTTCAGTGATGTTGTATCAACTGAGAATAGTTGATTTATTGAATATTTGTACTTAGATTAGTATTTACATTTAATTAAAATTTTGGGCACAAGTTGCCATTATATGCCATGGGCACAATTTCTGATTTTGTAATACATTAGTATTATATAATCTTCGTTGCATGTGAAATGAGATGTTGTGTTGTGAGTATGTGCAATGCGCAGTCTGTCTATCGTATTTTCATTTTTTTTTTTGTAAATTAGTTTATCCTTCTATTGCCTTCTATTTCCAAAAAAAACCATTTACAGAAAAAACCCAAGCCCTCCCATTTATAGATTTTCATTAGGAGAATAGTTTTTCTATGGGTTATCTGGGGTAAGTCAGTTCCTTCCATTCACCCTTGTTAGCATGGCCTATACGAAGTTGATTTTGAAATAAGTGGCCTATACCGTAGAGCAAACTAGTGATTTATAAATTTGCCGAAGACGCAATGTTTCCTGAAATGGTTAACTCCTACATTTGTCTTTTTTTCCATTGGAAAAAGACAGCTCTATAACACATGATAAAATTTAGCACAACCCAATGCAACATGAATGCATCAAGAAAATAATTTACAAATCAATCCCTAACCAACCCCACAATATCACTACTGAATCAATAGATGAATCATAAGAATGCAATGATTTTGATTAGTACAAAATATAAAACCTTAGAGCATACTCACCAGCAATCTATCAACAACAAAGTCAATGTACTGACTCATAAGCTTGGAATTCATCCCCACAAGATCACATGGGAGAGCATCACATACCAATTCTCTTTCAGTCTCTACAACATCACAAACTATACAAATTCTTCTGAGTTTCATCATGCAGAATAGGTAGCAGAGTTTCAACTAGATCCTAATATTGTAGAGTGGTTCAGAAAAACACATTATAGATATTAGAATGTGAGTGTAATCCTGTAGCCTTTCTATATTTTGTTGTGCTTAGTCAATCAAAGACAATCAATTCTAGGGAGGATAGGTAAATCCCATGGCCAACAAGAGACCATTGGGTAGTAGAGAATGGAAGGGGATACTTTGCATCTTGCTGAAGACACCATTTTGGTCTTTTGATATAGTATCCACATCCACATGTAAGAGGTTTCAAGTTCTAACTAAAAATACATTGACAAATAAGTTAATGCAGGGAAAAATACAAAATGTATAGAATTCTCATAAGTCACTATGAATGCAGAAATGATCCACATGCAAGATATTCATTCTTCACTCTAATCCTTGAAAATTTTCATCATTAATTTCTTGGATGGTAAAAAAACCATAGTAAGCAAAAATAAAATGAGCTACTTGTTTACCATACTGGAAGAGATATTCATGTGTTGTAAACCAACTATGAACCAAGATTACAAAGGATGCCTTCATGGCTATAATCTGTACTCTAGATGATAAGTCAGATAGGTTTTAGGAGCTTTATAGTGATTAATTGGGGATTTTGATAACTTCATCCTCTGACAACTATGAGTTAGTAACATCTTCTATCTAGATACTTTGGCTTTTAATGTCAATGTCCTGGATTTGCTTAAGGCACTCCATTAAGATTTTCTACATGATGTAATTTGCAGTTCCAATGATCACTTTTGATCATCTTTAACATTAATATAATTTATTTTCCACATTGTAGCAAGAATAACAAAATGACCAAAATTAAATATTTAAAGGAATAAACTTGCATCCATAAACAAATTCATATGCTATAAATAACAATAATAGTAACCTGATTTCTTAACTCAATTGAGGATAGAGCCGTTTATGTTGTACAAAACAACCAATCTACAAATCATTTTGAATTTGAAAATCAAAACCAAGTTTAAATACAGACTACTCAATTTGCACTTGAAGTCACCATGTTATTACATTGTAGACACAAAGAAGATGCTCAGAGGAATCATAATCAGAAACTATCACAAGGATTCATCATTTGTTTGCATTTCACAAGATGCTGATTTTTTCCCTTAACATTTCCATTTCCCAAAATTTCATGGCAAGATAGATCTAATATACTCAACATATACAGGGTGCTCCTGCATAGCAATTTCCAAGTATTTTGCATCGATCTAGTTGAAAGAGGAAACACTGATCTCTCTCATTGATTCTAAGAATGCAACCATATCCTTTCATTCATTGAATAATAATCACTTATTTAAATTTTCTTTGTCCTACCACAATATACAAGGACTTGACCACAATTCAACAAAGGGTATGAAACAGTAAAGAATGGGTCATGACTTAAGATTTGGTCATCATTAGATTAGTTATGAGTTGAAGTTACCAGGTGTCATACACGAGTTCCTCTTCTGGTTCTTCTAGTGTTTATCAAACAACAACCCCTTTTCCTTAAGTCCTCTATCTGAATTTGAATTCTATCTCTGTTTACAACAGATATTTCTCATGTCTGCCTCATATACAAACTTAATATACACAGGGTTATTCCTCACTAAATTATCTCAAATCCTTAGCTCAAGATTTACCACTCTCATGACAAATTAAAATGGCAAGCTATCATTAGTTTCAGGCCTTACACAAATAATGAAACTCTATTAATCTCAACTCTACACAAACACTCTGCTGAAGCTACCATCTCTGTAACGCATGGCTGTGCGCAGCCCCCTTTTATATATTTTTGTTTATAGTTTCTATTAAAAAAAAAACTCTACACAAACACTAAGATTCTGCCATTTCCTGAGATATCACCTATAATAGAATTCTTCCACTAAACATAGATAGAAACAATCCAAAATACAATGAAACACTATTTTATCAATTCATTTCTGTACATGTGTATTCTATTAAGAGAACTCTCATTTCTCTCCATGGCTCGATTTCACATTCGTTTGGTCAATAAATTCAATAAGCCAAGTTTACTATGTCCTTAGACTTACAATATAAATCCTGGAAGTCAATGCCTCTAGCTCACTAAATAGACCTCCTAGAATTCTCCAACTACTTCTAAACTTAGGAAACTTGATCCTATCTTTACTAAACCGAATAGATCATTCCTTATCCTATTCGCTAGCTTCTCCCACGAATTATGCCAACATGCAAATTCAGTTTCATGACTAAGCTCTTGTCCTTATGACTCATCACGTAACTAGAACCTTCTAGATTTATTTTGCAAACTTAGGATAATACATTAATTTAACTTAAGAAATTGAATTGCTCATAAAATGTCTTCACTCTGTTTGGACCGATCTTCATTGTTGAAGATGAGAGGATATGCTTCTGCATCGGCTATGCTTGTTTGGGTGTCTAGATCTGTTATTTAATGAAATTTTGCAATAGGGTTAGAAAATAAAATAGTGTGGTTGGAATGTTGAGAAATACAATTTAATAGTTCAGCCTTTGGACATTTCAGTATTTTTGAATGCCTTTGTGAAGCAAAGGTTTACTTGGGTTGAATATATTATCTTGAAATACTTTGTTTTGATCCCTCTATAATCATGTAAAACCAAGTGTTGTTCAAATAACAAAGAGACAAGCAAAAGAGAGAAAA
>LPNX010943095.1:973663-985722 GCA_001517045.1 Pseudotsuga menziesii
GAAAAAAATGTGACGATTTAGGGATTTGCTAAGAATTGTAGTCATTGGATTGATGAATGAAGAGAAGTTGGTTCAAAAATATGGATTCTTCAATCTGGCATGAGATTAATATGGATTTTTCTACCAGTCACTAATGTACATTAAGAATGCTGAAATGCCAACTATTATATTTTATCTTATAAGTATGAAAATCTCTTGGTCTACAAGAATATCAAAGTTTCCTATAAGACATGCATAGGCCTCACGACGAAGTCCAATAGAGTGGTTTAAGTTGAAGAAAGAAAGATGTAAGGAAATATTTATCCATTTTATATAGACATTTTTCTTACCCATTTTATAAATATATTTTGCTCAGCCATTTTATAAAGATATTGAGTGTATGTATTGGTATTATAAAAATAATATTCACTTCATTAAACGTAAGATTCTTTGGATAATTTATGTATTTTATGAAAAATATTTATTTCATATGTTATAGGGACATTGACGTCATAACCCAATATACCTGAATTTGTGAAAAAAGCAATAAACGTGAAATCAATTAAAAAAAACTCATTTGCATGCATTCCTTAGCATGCATTCCTAAACTTGCATTCCTTAGCGTGCATTCCTAAGCTTGCATTCCTCAGCATGCATACCAAACCAAGCATGATTGCAACAAATGAAACATGGGCGTATTGCACTATGGCAACAAACACAGGGGTCTTCTCTACCACGGCATCAGGAGAAGCGTGGGGTTCCCAGGTTGAACGGTTCACGGTGAAAAATTTCCAAGAGAATGCTGATGAATGGAGTGATACAAGCATATGGCCAACTGGTATGTTAAATATCATTTTAAGAGCAAGAGTGGATAGGTTTATTTTTGAACATTTTAATTTCCAAAATGAGGAGATAGATGATGCCATCTATAGTTATAATCATGGGGCTATGGAATTGCAAATTTTTGGGAAGAGGGTTCATCTACACCCCGATTTGGTTGCCAGAGCAACCAAAATTCCACGAAGAGAGGGGGCAATGTTAAACTCCTGGAAAACCTCCAAGCTAGAAAAGATTCAGATGGCCAGTAAACTTTGTGGGAAATAGGTTGTTGTTCCCAGGAATGGTCTAAAAATGGAAGATGTTCCTCAAGGAATATAAAAAACCTCAATTTAGATTATCCTTAGGACCATTATGAATCACCACAAGCGGCATGATTTTTCAGGTGATTGCATGAAGCTGGCCATACACTAGGTTGAATACATGGCCATAGATGTCCCTCATGTACTGGCTAGGAAATTGCAGTATGCATTGTAAGATAGTAAAATGAAGAGGGTCAAGTTCAGTTACCCAGGCACATTGCAAAAAAATATTGATTTATGTCGACTTAGTGTTGTAGGGTCAAAATATATTAGAACATACATTAGGAAGCCTAAAGAACAACAAAAAATGAGGAATTACCTCAACTGTCTTTAAAGAACAATGTAGAAGGAGTTTCTACTGTCACTACATCAACAATACATGGACAACCTTTCAAGGACAATATGGAATCTGTGGGAAATGACATGCCTTCACTTTTCCTTGAAGAAGTTGTTGCTGTCACAACTTTGGCTGGAATGCATGGAAATGTAAATGCAGATCAACGGGAGGAATTTGTGAACAATGATATGGACCTTTCACCAACTAGTGATGAAGACCTAATTCATGCCAAATATTATTTTGATGGTAGATTTGTTTTTTCTTTATTTGATAAAATGGTGCATTTCAAAGAACAATCTACCTTGTGGGAGGATTCCTTCACAGCTAGTGATGAATTGTGCAGAACTAAGGATGTCCAAATTCTTAATTTTGTACATCGTGTTACAGGTTTAGAGAAAAAAATTGTGGAAACTGAAAAAATAATTGGCCAGAAGGATAAACTTATTAAGGATCAATGTTCGAAATTTAGCGTAGTTCTAGAAGGATCGATTCTTGACCTTGACAGACTGAAAGACATGTTTTAGGCTGAAAAGAAAAAAGATGAGGAAGCTATAGAGAGACTTGAAAATGAGCTGAAAAACAAGCCTGAAGTTTTGAACATGCCACCACTGAAGACTGTATTTGGTAAGGAAGCAGAACTTCAGCAAGAATTGAAGTAGAAAGAAACATTTATTGTTGTTTTGAAGGTTGAGTTTGAAAAGAAAATGAGAGAAATGATCATTAAACATCAAAAGGAGACTGCAGAATATGAAACAAGATTGGAAAAATTGAATAAAACAATTAAAATTAAAATGAGTTGCTGAAAACTTAGAGAATTGAAAGGATTTCAACAAATCTCAAGACTAAAAGAGCCGGAAGAGCAAAAGAATCAACAATCAAGGGTATACAGGGCTGCACACCAAAAGAATCAACAGTTAAGGGTAAAAAGGTCAGCACACCAAAAGAATCCAAAGTCAAGGGTTAAAAGGTCAGCACACCAAAACTTTTTGACAGTACAAAACTTGGTGATGTAACTATGGAGAGCTTACTCCAATTTTAGAAGTCCTTGCAACAATGAGAGTAGACCTTGAATGAAGTTTCTTCAACAATCCATGTTATAGAGTTTACATTTGGGTCATCAGATCCAACATTAAGGAAGAAGATAGAGGAGAAGGAGGTCGAAATTAGAGACCTTCACCAAAAAATTTGGAGAAGGGAAAAGAACTACATTTGGGATGTGATAGTGAGATACAAGATTTGAAATCCCAAATTAAAGCTTTGCAGGAGAAACCCGTGACATAAGCAAATTTGTATACTCCATATGATACAGATTTGAGGGCACAAGAGCTCAAGAAGGAGGTACAACATGTCAAGAGAAAATTAACTGCAGTTCAATATGAGCTGAAGTGGACGAAGGATGATCTGAAAAGAAAGGAAGACAAGCACTCAAAGAAGCATAATAATAGTGTAGAGATGTTGAATAAATGCCTAGAAGAAAAATATAGATTGCATGCAAAAGTGATAACTCTTGCAAACAAAGTGAAAGAGAAAGAAAAACAATTACAACATATGGGTGATGAAGCTTTTGTAGAACTAAAGGGTTCTGGAAAAGGCAAGAGAAGCTATAGTGTATTTTCTTATTCTAAAAAGGAGGAATTGAAAAAGTCTCCCAAGGAGCCTAGAGTTCTAGAATAATATGGTGTACATTTGATGTCTATGTACATACTAATATTGTTGTAATATAAATTGTAAGTATTTCTCAATAATGCATATATTTTGATATAGTTAATGTGTTTCTAATGTGTAATACAAGTGTAATGTGTAATCCATATGTGCATTTTTCCTACATCTACGAGAGTTTAATGTGCAACCCATATCGAGAAGTGTTTATGAAACTACAAAGGATGAAATATATTCTTCGTAATATATTCTACAAATGAATTGACAGATGAAATATTCTTGAAATATATTCTACAAATGAATTGACAGATCATCGTCTCCAGTGCAATACATAAAAAATTCCCTTCAAAATGGGATTAAAACTAGCCCTTCAAATTTGATCACTAGAGGTTATGGAAAATTAACACTTGGTCTACCTGACACTGACACATACCCTTGCCACAAAATTGGGTGCACCTTGAGCTCACCCTTAGTCTAATTGAAATTTTGTACTTTCTTTGTACTGAAAAGATGCCTGTTCAGTTTTCCTACTATCAAAATATTTCCTAGATATTCAAATTTTACAAATTATAATCATCGAAAGTACAGGGAAACTTCTCTATGTGCAGAAGAGTCTAGATATGCTCTGGCCTCTAGAGTCTCAGGAGAAACACATGATATTTTAGTACATTAAAGTGACCTTTCACGTCCTCCAATAGATGAGGAAATCATACACATATCACATTAATCCCAAGATATAGATATACTACATCATGAGAATTCCAAACTCATAATAACATTTCTTAAGACTTAGTCAATAAATAGGGCCTCTTGCTGAGGCAAATCTCATTTGAACCTCATTTCTGGTTTTTTTATGTGCATAAAAACTCGACCCGTGAGTGTCATTATTTCCCCTCTCATTACTGCTGAAGAAAGAATTCCCAACATGGTGATATCAAAGGCTGGAATGGGAGGAGTTGGAAATATAAGTTCATAGTCCTATTGCCGATGCAGGGGCTTCATAGCTCTCGCGTGCATCCTATAGTTCCTAGAGTGGCATGGGACTGGTGGATGAGCACACGATAATTCCAATCCAGAGAAGCAACTAAGTGGACCGCAACCAACTGTAGATATGAGAAAAGATGCAAAAGCTATCTGCGCCTAAATAAATAATTTAATGTAGCTACACTATGGTTGCCAATCCCGGCTTGTATGCAGGCATAATTAGTGCCAACGATGGGAAATGGTTGAGTAGAAACTATCCATTATCTGTCGTGTGGATAGTATTTTCCTCAAAAGAACATAATCAGGGTGCCAAGAGATGGGCTAGAACAAGGAGTTGGAGCATTGTTACTGTTGAGTGGAACTGTTGGGGCTAGACAAAAGAAGACAGTCAAGGATACAGGGGGCATGGTTACAAAACTATCCGATAGACACAGGTGAGGATGATGAAGCTAGTGGGAGAAATACTGGTTGGGGATTATCCAACATTTTGACTTGTAACTGGTGCTTCAGAGTTTGGAATATGAAGGAATGAGCAATTTCACATTTTTTCATTTCAGAGTCTTGTTTGCTACCTTGCTTGTATTATAAAATATTGATGATTGAGACAATTTTTGTTGTTTTTAGCTTGTCCAACATTCTCATTGTGTATAACGCACTCCTATCTATTTTTTTTACAATGAAAAATCAGTTCCTTGATATTCAATAATGAATCAAAGAGAACTATGTTAATACGTTAATGTTTCGGTTTTCAACAAATTATGGAAACTAGACAACAAAAAAGTATAGCAGGACTTAAACAAATAAAATATGGACACACCTTTTTCAGCTTAAAAAAATGAGCATAATGTAGACTTGTCAACCAACAAAATGGGTATAACTAAACATTAATAGTAAGCAATATCAAACTCAGTAAGAACGATAATCCTCTACTTACTTATGAACTCAAGCTAATTCATCATCTACAAGGGAATGTGTCCTTCCATGCACTCGTTCAATTATATTCCTTGGATTTCATTCCATAAATTGCATCACTTGTATTGCTGAAACTCTAGTGGAAAATTATAGGTTGATTACATTCACATTCAGAATTCATGCAATAAGAGTTCAATATTGGTTTTTTGGTCTGTTGATCCTTATTATTCCCTCAATTGGTTTGCTTAAATTGTCGTATGGTTTGTTTGGACTGTCAATGGGGTGTCTTCAAATCTGATTAGACTCTTTAACCAAATTCATATGTTCTTCATTAATTAATCCTAATGACCAAACTTGACATCCCGTGTATGAAATCTGGAATGACATAATTACACATTTCTGAGCCTACTCATCCATGAATCAACTCTTTCAAATTGGTGAAGAAAAGTGCATTAGAAAAATTAATAACATCAAGAAGAAACCCTGAAGAAGAATTTATGGACCTGACAAAACTGTGGTTTAGGGAAATTAGACCAAGCCTATGAGAAGAGAAAAAAATGTCCAAGTATGGAATTATTGGTAAATTCTGCCTAACTGGCCTTAGGGAAATGCCTGCCATAGCTCATAGGATGATGATAAAAATATTCTAAGAGTGTGGATCTCTAGAGTGTTGTATGGTGCATCCAAATATATCATTATCCTGACCAAAAAGTCTTTCAAGAAGAAGATATCAATATGCCAAAAGTGCCTCTCAACCATATTTGCAATGCTCTAGAAAAATGCCTATTGAGGAGAGAGAAAGAAGCTTCAGAAGATGAAAGTGGTATTGATGGATTCACCTTGTTGGCCTCTACCCATTGGGTATCTCACTTTCCAAGTTTGAAGGAAAAATTAAATCACCTTGGTGACCTAGGGTTTGAAGAGAACTGGTTAAGTGTTAGGAAAAGAGTTTGAGAGACCATTTGGAAATGCCCGCAAGGGGGTGTTGCTTTGATGATAAAATTAATCAGATGATATGTTCCTATTCATTGTTGAAAGAGATATCTAGTAATGCTCTTGTTTTTTCTTATGGTGATCAAATAAGGAAAATTTCAACCTGCCAAAATAGAAGAAAAATGTTATTTTGCATACTAAAGACAAAGGAAAAATGGCTAAGTGTTGTAAAGGGGCTAAGTGATGCCCACATTAAAGTTGATTCCTGCACTAAGGATGATGCCGCATGGCATACATTATGATGTGGCATGAAGTTGAACCCATTTTTGCATTATGGCATCATTCTGGAGAAATACGACAAATTAGTGAAAATCAGGAAATTGGCTAAGTATGGGAAAATTGGTCCAAGTAGCCTTAAGAGGATGCCCGACACAAATTGTGTGTTGAAGAAACTTCCCACAGCACATAGGGATATCGTAGGATGTTGCTTTTTCTACTCAACCATGGTCTCAATTTGTCCAAAGAGACCCTGGATAAGAATTTATGGACTTGCCAAAAATGTGGTTTAGGGAAATTAGACCAAGCCTAGGAGAAGATAAAAAATTGTCCAAGTATGGAATTATTGGTAAAATCTTCCTAACTGGCCTTAGGGAAATGCCCGCCACAACTCATAGGATGATGATAAAAATATTCTGAGAGTGTGATTCTCTAGAGTGTTGTATGGTGCATCCAACCATATCATTAGCCTCACCAAAAAGTCTTCCAGGAAGAAGATGTCAATCTGCCAAAAGTTCCTCTCATCCAGATTTGAATTTCTCCAAGAAAATGCCCACCGAGGAGAGAGAAAGAAGCTCCAAAAGATGAAAGTGGTCTTGATGGATTCACCTTGTTGGCCTCTACCCATTGGGTATCTCACTTGCCAAGTTTGAAGGAAAAATGAAATCACCTTGGTGACCTAGGGTTTGAAGAGAACTGGTTAAGTGTTAGAAAAAGAGTTTGAGAGACCATTTGGAAATGCCCTCAAGGGGGTGTTCCTTTGATGATAAAATTCATCATATGATATGGTATTATTCATTGTTGAAATGACTATTTAGCCATGCTCTTGGTTTTTCTTATGGTGACCAGATAAGGAAAATATCAACCTACCAAAATAGAAGAATTTTTTTATTTTGCATACTAAAGACAAAGGAAAAATGGCTAAGTGTTGTAAAGGGGCTAAGTGATGCCTGCATTAAGGTTGATGCCCGCACTAAGGATGATGCCCGCATGGCATGGCATAGATGATGATGTGGCATGAAGTTTAAATCATTGTTGCATTATGACATCATTATGGAGAAATACGACAAATTAGTGAAAATAAGGAAATTGGCTAAGTATGGGAAAATTGGTCCAAGTAGCCTTAAGAGGATGCCTGCCACAAATTGTGTGTTGAAGAAAATGCCCATAGCACATGAAGATATTGTAGGCTTATGTTTTTTCTACTCAACCATGGTCTCAGTTTGTCCAAAGAGACCCTGAAGAAGAATTTATGGATTTGCCAAAACTGTGGTTTAGGGAAATTAGACCAAGCCTAGGAGAAGATCAAAAATTGTCCAAGTATGGAATTATTGGTAAAATCTGCCTAACCGACCTTAGGGAAATTCTCTCCACAGCTCATAGGATGATGAAATACTCTGAGAGTGTGGATCTCTAGAGTGTTATATGGTGCATCCAACCATATCATTAGCCTGACCAAAAGGTATTTCAGGAAGAAGATATCAATATGCCAAAAGTGCCTCTCAACCATATTTGCATTGCTGCAGAAAAATGCCCGTCGAGGAGAGAGAAAGAAGCTCCAGAAGATGAAAGTGGTCTTGATGGATTCAATTTGGTGGCCTCTACCCATTGGGTATCTCACTTTCCAAGTTTGAAGGAAAAATGAAATCACCTTGGTGACCTAGCATTTGAAGAGAACTGGTTAAGTGTTAGAAAAAGAGTTTGAGAGACCATTTGGAAATGAACGGAAGGGGGTGTTCCTTTGATGATAAAATTTATTAGATGATATGGTCCTGTTCATTGTTGAAATGGCTATCTAACCATGCACTTGTATTTTCTTATGGTGATTAGATAAGGAAAATATCGACTTGCCAAAATAGAAGAAAAATGTTATTTTGCATACTAAAGACAAAGGAAAAATGACTAAGTGTTGTAAAGGGGCTAAGTGATGCCCGCATTAAGGTTGATGCCCACGCTAAGGATGATGCCCATGCTAAGGATGATGCCTGCATGGCATAAATTATGATTTGGCATGAAGTTGAAATCATTTTGGAGAAATACGACAAATTAGTGAAAATCAAGAAATTGGCCAAGTATGGGAAAATTGGTCCAAGTAACCTTAAGAGGATGCCAGCCACAAATTGCGTGTTGAAGAAAATGCCTGCAGCACATGGGGATATTGCAGGCTTCTGTTTTTTCTACTCAACCATGGTCTCAGTTTGTCTAAAGAGACCATGAAGAAGAATTTATGGACCTGCCAAAACTGTGGTTTAGGGAAATTAGACCAAGACTAGGAGAAGATAAAAATTGTCTAAGTATGGAATTATTGGTAAAATATGCATAACTGGCCTTAGGGAAATTCCCACCACAGATCATAGGATGATGATTAAAATACTCTGAGAGTGTGGATCTCTAAAGTGTTGTATGGTGCATCCAACCATATCATTATCCTGACCAAAAAGTATTTCAAAAAGAAGATATCAATCTGCCAAAAGTGCCTCTCAACCATATTTGCACTGCTCCATAAAAATGCCTGCTGAGGAGAGAGAAAGAAGCTCCAGAAGATGAAAGTGGTCTTGATGGATTCACCTTGTTGGCCTCTACCCATTGGGTATCTCACTTTCCAAGTTTAAAGGAAAAATGAAATCACCTTGGTGACCTAGGGTTTGAAGAGAATTGGTTAAGTGTTAGAAAAAGAGTTTGAGAGACCATTTGGAAATGCCCGCAAGGGGGTGTTCCTTTGATGATAAAATTCATCATATGATATGGTAATGTTCATTGTTGAAATGGATATCTAGCCATGCTCTTGGTTTTTCTTATGGTGATCAAATAAGGAAAATATCAACCTTCCAAAATAGAAGAAAATGTTATTTTGCATACTAAAGACAAAGGAAAAATGGCTAAGTGTTGTAAAGGGGCTAAGTGATGCCCGCATTAAGGTTGATGCCCGCACTAAGGATGATTCCGGCATCGAATGGCATGTAATAGATGATGATGTGGCATGAAATTGAAATAATTCTTGCATTATGACATCATTATGGAGAAATACAACAAATTAGTGAAAATTGGGAAATTGGCTAAGAATCTGAAAATTGGTCCAAGTAGCCTTAAGAGGATACTTGCCACAAATTGTGTGTTGAAGAAAATTCCCACAACACATAGGGATATTGTAGGATGCTATTTTTTCTACACAAACATGGTCTCATTTTGTCCAAAGAGACCCAGAAGAAGAATTTATGGACCTGCCAAAACCATGGTTTAGGGAAATAAGACCAAGCCTAAGAGAAGATAAAAAATTGTCCGAGTATGGAAATATTGGTAAAATCCGCCTAACTGGCCTTAGGGAGATGCCCACCACAACTCAGGATGATGATAAAAATATTTTGAGAGTGTGTATCTCTAGAGTGTTGTATGGTGCATCCAACCATATCATTAGCCTAACCAAAAAGTCTTTCAGGAAGAAGATATCAATCTGCCAAAAGTGCCTCTCAGCCATATTTGTACTGCTTTAGAAAAATGCCCGTCGAGGAGATAGAAAGAAGCTCTAGAAGATGAAAGTGGTCTTGATGGATTCACCTTGTTGGACTCCGCCCATTGGGTATCTCACTTTCCAAGTTTGAAGGAAAAATGAAATCACCTTGGTGACCTAGGGTTTGAAGAGCGTTGGTTAAGTGTTAGAAGAAGAGTTTGAGAGACCATTTAAATGCCCACAAGGCGGTGTTCCTTTGATGATAAAATTCATTGGATGATATGGTCCTATTCATTGTTGAAAGGGATATCTAGCCATGCTCTTGGTTTTTCTTATGGTGACCACATAAGGAAAATATCAGCCTGCCAAAATAGAAGAAACATGTTATTTTGCATACTAAAGACAAAGGAAAAATGGATAAGTGATGCCTGCATTAAGGATGATGCCCGCATGGAATGGCATGGCATAGATGATGATGTGGCATGAAGTTGAAATCATTGTTGCATTATGACATCATTCTAGAGAAATATGGAAAATTAATGAAAATCAGGAAATTGGCTAAGTATAGGAAAATTGGTCCAAGTAGACTTAAGAGGATGCCGGCCACAAATTGTGTGTTGAACAAAATGCCCGCATCACATGGGGATCTTGTAGGCTGTTGTTTTGTCTACTCAACCATCGTCTTAGTTTTTCCAAAGAGACAAGTAAATAAATTATGTTAATTATATAGTTGAGTACTTTGATGTTGTTGATTATGTTTGGTGGGAGTCTTTGTTAAATGATCAAAGTGACATAATTTCATGCTAAACATTTAGAGATACATTTTTAACACTCCATTTAGCCACAAACTATGTCAATGAACCCAAGGAAATAATTGTTGTTGAACAACATGAATCTCAAGGTGTTATTGAGTATTCATAATAAGAGGAGGTGAATAATGAAGAAATACACCTTCTGGAGCAAGCTTGAATATCATTTGGGTTTCTAATGAAATATGTAACTTAAAGATATTCCTCAAACTGTTAAAGCTATTACAGAACTTTAAAAAAAATTCTTGCTACAACTACTCTGTTTTAGCAAATTCCTGTTATAGCTCCTCCTTTTTAGAAAATCTTACTGTTGTAAGGTTTTTGTTTCTGGAAAGTTATACTCTGTTTCCTGTAAGTACAGATCCTCACAGGGCATGTTTTGATGATTCTAGAAGGCTATAATAAGAGGTTTTTTCGGATAGTTTGAAGACAATATAGAAGCATCTTCACAATAACCCACATGCTAGGAAATGTATATTATCGTTTCAAACTTACAAATTTCATATATAATGAAAATTTTATTTGAAAAGAAAAACCAATTATAACAAAACAACAATATACCAGACAATTGAATGCAACAAATACATAATTCATATGTATTAAATAGTAGAATTCACCATATAGATTACACCAAACAGTATAAAAATTTATTAATGAAATTTAAAATGTTTACAACTCCAAATGGGGTATGCCAATCCTCATCCCTAATCCATAACAACAATGGACATGGTCCCATTGGTGCGAATGCCATGAAAAGTGTACTTGTACACTAGGTTGCAGGCTGTTATACAAATATCAAAAACTAAATTTTGGTCTCACTCTCCATTTACCAATAGGTCGAGCCTAATCACTTGAGCCTAAACTTGGCTGATATGTATCAGGAAAGGTTGGTCATGTATAGAAAACTGCCTCCTTAAGATTCTCATAGCCTTCTATGATGAACTCTAGTGAATTATTCTTCTTTAAAATCTCAGGAGGTACAGAATGCATTGCAATTAGTTCAAAAGTAACCATGAAACTTTCATCTTAGCAAGGAATTTCCACATAAGATTCACTACGTATAATGTTCCGAGACCTTATGTGATTGAAAAATTTGTAGGAAAGAAGATGAATATTGTGACGATGCACTCAATTGGGTTGCAATACTCCAAGATATGATGGCAATGCATTTTGTGTTCCATATTCTGTAGAGGCAGCTAATCTAGCAGTCACAACTTCACTGTCACCTTTCGTTGTGAGAAGTTGAAAAGTGGTGTGCTTATCATCATTCGTAACAACAAATAGACAAAAAGGAGATTCCCCTTTTCGAGTGCTCATGCCCCACCTTTTAATAGAGCTCACAGTAAAGAAAACATCAACAATGCCTACAGCACAAAAAAATATAACATTACGTACTATAGATAAAACTTCCATTTATGAGTTGAAAAATAAATACTAAAAGATACATATGTATACTCACCATCTATGATTTTAGTTGGTATCAATAGACCTTGTTTTGTATAGAACACCTCATGTGGATGCAAATTCACACCTTCGGGAACATAGTGGCCTCTACCAAAAACATCTACATGATTTTCAAATAT
>LPNX010943095.1:987926-1130976 GCA_001517045.1 Pseudotsuga menziesii
CTATAAATCCTAAGTTTGTAGAGTATAAAGAGAACCTTTCCACTCCTTATGGCATGAAGGAAGCAATAAATGAGTGGCAACAACTGAGTGAAGTTGTATGTGTGAAACCACCATAAGCTACTCCTATGAATGAATTAGAGACACATCTTTCAAGCATATATTTCTTTGACGGGAGAGACACATAAGACCATTCTTTTTGAAGACTTTGTTTATTGAGTGTTTGGATATATGACTAAAAGTACAAATGTGAACTAATTAAGGAACAATCAACAATCCACAACTATGGAGGAGACCAAGGAACCACCTAGTTCTGTGGGTGGTGAAGCAGAAGAAGCATTACATCAAGAGGGTCGGAATTCACTCCCAAGTAACTCTAAAAAATATGAGGAAACGTCACATGAGAATGCAAAAGATTCCCTCGAAACTATTGAATATCATTTTGAGACACATTATACAGTGGACATGGAACAAAGAGCATCTATTGATGGATGCTTGAACTGCGAAGGAGTACCTATTGATGGGTGCTCACACCTCTATGTTGGTGACATAGAGAACACTTTTGAAGATGTTTTTGCAAGCCAAAGTTATCATGAGCATGAATATGGAGACCTAGTAGCATATACTAAAGTACCAAGATGAGCTTCCCCATCACCACTTGAGCTTCAAGAAGTTGGTAAAATCAATAAGAAAGAAGAAGAGGAGGTTCACTCTCTTGAACCCTCCTTCATTGAAGGGTATTTTAATATGAGTGGAAGGAATATCCATGATTCCCTTAGCATACTCCATGACACTAAGTCATTGGTGTCAAATTCTTGTTGGAAAGTCTCTTCATTGGAGGAGCCACCCATCCTTGAAGACATGGATAAAATTCAAAGATGAATGTCCAACATCAAAGGTAATATTTTGAATTTTCTTTCTGATAGAGATTATTTAATTAATCTTGTTGGTTTGTATCATGGACTAACCTTGAAGAATGTAGAAGATAATGACAAGCTCTCAAATGAGTTGGAGTCCACCAAAAAAGCACTCCAAAAATATATGGTGCAGATTGAGCAACTTCAAGAGAGGTTGCAAGGGTCCTTTACACCTGCCTACATATCAAACAATCATTCAATGGCTGAAAGATTTTATGTTACAATGGAGGAAACTCATGTGATGGTGGAACACTAGGTACATGTTGATATGCAGGTGCTTGAATAGGCTACATTCAAACAAGAAGGAAACCAAGCACACGTTTTTGTTCAGAGGGATTATGAGTTTCCTCTTGGTGAGAGTCGCAGAGCCTTGGAGGAGGCACATGATCTCACAACAATTGGACCAACCAATGATAGGGAATATGCACTCAAAATTTTGATGGGTAAGAGTTGCGAAGAGGTAAGGTTGGATCACAATACTTCACTCCCTACTTCATTTTCAACCACATCAATTGGGGATGAAAATTAGGTGAAAGGTTTCTTTTTGATGAGGAGTATGAAACTTCTATCTCTCATTTTGATGATGACATTATTAGAGAACTATATTATTTACATTTTCAACAACATCCTTTGTTACATTATGACGATACACATCTACATGGGAGAACCTATGATGTTCACTTGAGTCACTTAAAGACTCATGATTTTCCTTGATCCTTTCTTAGTCCATTTGATGTTGGAGGAACTTCATCCAACACTTGGGTGAAGAGGTATATTATTTGAGAACATTATTATTTGAAGCAACGTACTTTGTTGTTTTGCCATGATATATATATATATCCATGGGTGTATTGATGAGATTTCTTTGAAACACTTGAAGTCTCCATGTTTTCTTGGCTCCTTATTTGGTTTAGATATTGGTGGAGGTTCTTCATTCACTTCTTGGATGAAAGAACACATGGCTGATTATTTTGATGCATCTTACATTCTTTTGGAGCAACATTATAAGACATCAGATCCTCACCTATGTCATTGGAGCATATTTGATATGATACTTGATGCTTATGTGTATGGGCCACATGATGATCTACTTACTTGGATGTACAAGCACTTTCATGATACTTTGATTAGGTACCTTCTTGATGTACATGTGAATGATGTTGTTATGTACATTCATGATATATATTTTGTACTCATGATGTTTAGAAGGGGGAAATACAAGCAATGGGATCTTGGTATTGCTTGGTTTCAATTTTGGGGGCAGCAAGCAGTATGGGAGATTGAGTCACCACTTGAGAAGGTGATTGTAATCAGAGTAGTGCAGCAACAAGCATGGTGGTTCCTATCTGAAATTTTCTCAAGACCTGAAAATACTCGAAGTTGGGTAACTCAATACCAACTTCAAAGAATTATATAGGAGCAAAAAGGGGGTTGAAAGTTCAGAAAATGTTTCCAAAATATGGAGGGAGAGACTATTTGTGCAAATTTTGTTTTGATGGAATTAATTAAACTTTTGGTGTTTAGTGGTGATGTCACATGAGATATCAATATGCAAAATCAACATATATTTACTTTTGTAAACAAAAAATTGCATTACATTAGTTCCACTACTCCAATAGTAGCTAAAGAAAATTAGTAGCAGAACCATAAGAGAGTAGTTGGTGCAATGGAGGGAGTTACTAAATGAGGATTCCACTTGGTAAGATGAACAATTTTTTCAGCATCCATACTTGGCATTGCTCGAGGACAAGAAATATTGGGTGGGGAGGACTGTCACGTCCCCATCCAAATAAGACTACTTGCAAATAATGTTTCACCAACCTACTAGTTCCCTAGGTTGAGGTGGAGACATAAATTTCATAATAAGATAGATATAGGACCGAAAAGGACCTTAGCTTACCATATTCACATTAAAATGGGTCACATAAATAATAAATGCTAAGAACATAAGGTGGCATTGTTTCTTGGAGACAATTGGAAGCTTGTGGAGTCTTTGGGTGACTAGATTTCCCCACACACTTGGCAGGACCTTCATCCAAATTCGAACCCATGGGGAATGTCATTTTCTTAGAGAGTGATGTAGTGTCACATATCCTATCACGAGGTAAGGAATTCAAATCAGGAGAGGAGATTAACTCCCATGGAAAAGGAAGAGACTAAGAAGACAATGTGTGCCACTTGGAAGGAGATTCCATGCACTCTATAACAACTAATGATGAAAGATTCTATGACAAATTCAGACCTGATTGCAAACCTATGAAAAATATGACATGATAGGGATAAATATATCCACCAAGAGGGATCATTTGGTATTTAGAGACAACCATTATAATTGGGGAAAGAATTGCAGCATGAAGAAGAAGACATGTGTCATAGGAGTAACTAAACCACTAAGATGAGTTGGACAATGGAGGGAAATTCAAACTTAGGAGGCCTCATGAATTTAATAAAAGGATTTCATGAGGAAGGAGAATGGATTTTTATCATTTGTTAATTGGCCTTTGGAAATTTGGAGAGCTTTTGCTTGTCCATTGCACGATAAGTGTTCACTCTCCCTGCTTGTGAACCAATTTCAAGGGAGTTGGATTCATTTCCAATTTGTTTGCTGGAGAGGCCATTCAGAACTCTCATTGGATCTGAATGAAGGTTTTTTATTTGCATGTTGAATTCCATACGGTTTGAGTTCTCATCCATCTCCCTATTCTCCCATTCCTTTTTCTACATTCCATCACACTCTCATGTTGACGTCGCACTTGTTGGAGTGGTGCTTGCTCTTTGTTGCGTCCATTTGATTCCCAAGTTGGAATATATTATGTATGGATCTATACTTTTATTTCCATATGTTCTTTAACTCGAATTCCAATAAATTCATATGTAAAACTATTGCATTTTTGTGTCATTAAATCACTAGTTGTCATGAATTTGGCTTTCATCTTGAAAGAGCTTTATATAATATTTGTATGAGGGTTCTTCTCTGATTTTATTGGTGTTGATGCAGCCATAAATTATTTATGAATATGTGCTTTCATGACTATATTCTCTGTATCTCGAAATCCAAGAAACTACTATGTGAAAAGCTTGCATTCTCATGCCATTGCATCACTAGTTCTCATGAATTTGGCTTCAATCTTGAAGGAGTTTTATATCAGATATGTATGAGGGTTATTATCTGAGTTTTATGCTTTTGGTACAACCATTATTATTCTGTGTACGACCACTATATTTCATGTTACTTTCAGAACCATCTATTCTACTTTTCATGTGTCAAATTTGAGCTAGGAATGCAATTTCCCCTTAAGCAATTTCCATGGAAGTGACTTCCTAAAAAGTGACCATCTCAGAATGAGTACCAATCTAAAGCCTCTTTTATTTCTTTCACATAATTTTCTTCTTTCTTGCATTAAACTTATAACAACTCAACGTATCTACCAAAGTTGCTTTGGAGGGTTAGTAGATTAAAAAATCCCAAGCTCCTTCAAAGGGAAGTGTCACCCGGTGATTGGGATATGACAACTGGTGATAGAAACATCGACATCCATATTTTTGTCATTTATGCTTGCATTCCTTTTTTTTGTTCTAGTTCATCTGCTACCTTCTTCCGGGTTTCCTCATTCTCCCTTTGTTCCTCGTCCCTTTGTGACGATTCTTCTTGTTTGTCTTTTTCTTCTTATTGTTTTCTAGCCATGGATTATACATGGGTCATTTCTTAAAATTCCTATTGTTTATGTAGCCTCTATATCTCAGCCCCATCTCTCATTTGGTTTATAGTTTCAGTGGACTTCCTTTCTAGGATTTGTTGTTTCCCCCTTAGCTATTCTTCCTGGGTGACTTCTTTGCTAGAGGAAGCTTCCTTAGTGTTTTTCCCTTTATCAATTTTCTTAGCTAGGTCCTCCAAGGTTTGCACCCGCATATATATTTCCTCTTCCACACATTGATGATACTTATAGGGGCAAGTGTATTTTACAATTGTGCAATGATTTATGAATTTCCCCTCTTGGTCATTTCTTATGAATTGTCCTTCCCCAAAATGATATTTATTAATGTTTTGAGTGAATTCAACGGATTCTTTTACCTTTTGAAATTTACAGGCCCCAACTGTGATTGGTAAAGGAGACCATATTTCCTTGTTCTTATTAATAAGGGAAGGCTCGATCCCATTTATAAATAATTGACGTATTATTTTCTTTAGAATGACATTATATGTTACATACTTGAGAGTAATGTAAGATGCCTTTGGTAAAGGAGGCCATATTTCCTTGTTCTTATTATTAAGGGAAGGCTCGATCCCATTTATAAATAATTGACGTATTATTTCCTTTAGAATGACATTATATGTTACATACTTGAGAGTAATGTAAGATGCCTTTGATGCCACATTTATCCCCAAATAAGTTTCATTTTCAGTCAAGTACCAATCACCAAATTCTGACACAGTGGCAATGGCATTATCTGACATACACTTGGTCGGATCCCCATGATTGTGTATAGTGGCCTAATTAACTCTTCACATATTTGCTTGTAGTTATAGATTTGTTTCTAGGCCCAAAGAACTTGGCATCATACATAAATAGGAGTCTCCCTAGGAACCAAGTGCCATCCCATACCTAGAAAATAATTTGATGCATAGACCACGCCTATGACATACAAGGACATATAAAATTTGGATTGTTGCTTGAAAAACCATGTTTGTGCATCCAACATCACGTCCTCAATATTCTGTGAGAGCATGTCAACCCAATTGAATCTTGCACCATGAATAGTGATGTAGTACAATAGAGGGGCCTAGTCCATCTGAAAATGTGTCACATCTGCCTCTCCATATAACCAACATAAGAGGGCTATGGTCATCCTATAGGGACGTCTGAGTATATTCGTGTTGTAGGTGTCATTATCTTTTTGCCGAAATTGTTTATCTAGGAGCCAATCCTACTTAATGAACTTTAAATAGTCAAACTCTATCTACATCAACCACTCATATGTCATATCGCTCTCTGGTGTTAAAAACTTATAGTACTTATCCATGGTATTTGGATTAAAAGATGTTATGGGTTCTCCTATAGTTTTCCTAATAATGCACATCCTAGAATCAGTGCAAGGGAGGATCCATTCCATAATTTATGCGCATGGGAACAATTCTGATTTGGTTGTTGCTTTATGAATCCCAGTTCGTCTCATGTTCTTCAACAAAAAGATCTCATATATGCTTGTATTTTGGTATTCTTCCACTCGAAAGAAGTGATACATATCACCCCATTGGTATTCAACATTGGCTTTGGTGGTGCTCTTGGTGTCCTCGAATTGCAACAACAGAGTGGGTGTTCTTGCTTCCTCTATCATTTCAAGGTCTGATGAAAAATCTTGTGTGGTATTTGAATGTGATCGAGATTTTCGTTTGGACATAGTTTTCTTCTACAGATCATCAACCATGTGAATCAGTGTTCATGAAATATTTTCTATTCAACATGCAAGTTGCAATATATGGCTTGAGAAACATGGTATACATTGAAATAATTCATTTAGAAAAAAAGGCAACAACTATGGAGGGATAGGAATCTATGAAAATATACCTGCCTCACCATTGGCCCATTTTGGCAAATGCATATACCTAATGTAAACTATTCAAATGAAAACTATGCGTCACATCTTGCATCAAATTCAAAGTTGGGGATAAATTATGGTTCTGCTTGCAAAAATAGCATTTAAAAGGTCCCCATTTGAGACTCAACCCTCTACGATTCTTGGTTCTTCAGCACTAAAAACCATTATCCACTAAGGCCATCATTGGCATACAAGTTAAACAAACTCTACAAATTAACAATCCATTGTTATGGGTCATCGAAAATGGAAAATATTCACACAAGTTGAAGTGGTGCACTTTCAAACAAGTTGAAGTTTTGGCCTTTCTCCATCTCCCAAAGTTTGGGCACCCCTTGCGGCCTTTCTCGACGAGTCTGGGTGTCCAATGCGGCCTTTATTGACAATTTTGGCAGCCTGATGCAGCCTTTCTCGATGAGCTTTGACGCTCGATGTGGCCTTTCTTGACGAGTTTTGGTGCCCGATTTGGCCTTTCTTGGCATGTTTTAGCGCCCGGTCCGTCCTTTCTCAATGATTTTTGGCGCCTGATGTGGCCTTTCTTGACGAATTTTGGCGCTCGATTCGGCCTTTCTCGATGACTTTTGGTGCCCGATGTAGCCATTCTCGACAGGTTTGGGTGCCCCTTGTGGCCATTATCGACAAGTTTGGGCGCCCGATGTGGCATTTCTCGACAATTTTGGGCGTTTCTCGATGATTTTTGGCACCCATTGCGGCCTTTCTCGACAACTGTTAGTGCCTCTTGCGGCCTTTCCCGACGAGTTTCGGCACCCTTGCGACCTTTCTCGATGAGTTTGTGTGAAAATATAATTAAGAATATGTCAATATAAAAAGAAAATATCTAACACCATATAGACAATAATTACAAGCTAAATTAATGTGAAACTAAATATAAGAAGGGAATATCATAAATATGTTCTTTTATGTGTTGAAAAAAACTTGATTATAGTAAATAATATATAACATCATAATGATAACAACAAGAATTTTAAAACAACCTTTTTTTTGGTTGATTTTAGTAAGCATTTTATGTCTTTTTTACCTAATATGTTTGTTTTGGTTTTTTAACAAAAATGGGTTATTGTATTTAAAAAAATTGTGGGTGAACTATCTAGTGTAGTAATACAAAATGGGGGTAGATATATCTCAAGTTTGTTCATGTTTTGTCACGAGAAGAATTTGCTTTACCTCCTATCTAAAATAACTTCTTATGATTGTTTCTAGAGGGGGATTTTCATTATGAGCCACCGTTGTACCTCTTCTTTTTGACATATGAGATTCATGTAATTAGCTTGTTGCATGATGAAGTGTTTCTTCTTCCATGATTTTCTCCATCTCTAAGCCATATATGCCTACTGAGTGGGAGGAGAATTAGAGAAATCCATCTCTTTTATTGATTTCTTGCACTATTTCATGTACTCAATTCTTTTCATTAGTCCTTTATAATTTTCTTCTATGTCATCTATTCTTATACTAGTGTTACAAGCGACAATTCCACTCCTTTGTTGATTTATCTTCATTACTTCCATCGAGCTTCGTTTTCTTCTACTTGTTGATTCTAATACAAATTCTCCTCTTTATGTCCTTTTTTCCAAATCTTTATCCATTTCTCTAATTTATAAACTAGCAAATTGTAGCATTCATGCAGTTCTTCCAAGTGGAGATCGCACCTCTTAATTCCTTTTCTCAGCCCCAAGACTTTATAATTAGCATAATGATTAAGGTGGTGAAGCTCCATACTTCTATTTTGAACCTTGGTCCTATTCTCTTGCTTTCCTTATGTGTCAAATTCCTGGAATTCTCTGTTGTGGGGTAGAAGTCTCCTTTGGATGAACTTAGACAATGCTCCTTTGTTCTAGGTGAACTCTTATATCCTTTCTCATTAGAGATTCCTTAATTCTATTCATTGTCATTTGTTATATGTTATGGGATGACAAGGGATGTTACAACAACGTATAGGAGTGAGGCTTGGACTGATGCAAATTGAATATGAGTGCTTTGTGCCATATGTGTGGGTGGTCACACATTGATTATGCCACTTATTTCTTTGAATGGTTATCATGTCTATGTGCAATGCCATAGTCCCAAGGTGGTTAGGATTGTTAATCTACAATATCTTTGATGCAATGGAGAGGGTATGGGAAGTTTCACAATGAATATCTCTACCCCGTTCTATCACGTGAAGGGGAATATGTTCCCTCCAACAATATTTTAATCATATATCTTGTTTTATTGCAAAAATTAATGTGTTAAGCTTACAAGAGGTGAAGAATCTTGGATTTTATATTCATACAAGTGTGCCTTTTGTTGGAAAAGTTATTTATGGAGCATGAAACATATACAAGATTATAGGGAATTATTTGTAGGGTAGGTCCATGGTTTTTATTTCCCACGATCACTTACAATCCTTTAAACCTATTCTTGAATATTGGATATGGAATAAAGTCAACTTATATAAATATGTAAAATACTTTGTTCTCAATTGTCCCTCAAAAGGCTCCTATTTACAAGTTCATTTTGAGTATTTCCTAGCAACCTTCACCCCCCTACTAACAATGTAATAGCCACCTATCTTGAAATTAGCTACTTTAGCTGTAAAACATAGCTAACCCTAACCCTAACCCTAGCAATCCAATCATAGATAACATGACCCTAGCAATCCAATCCCATCTAACCCTAACCCTATCAATTCATGCCTAGCTAGGGTAAAGACAAGCAACTATTATCACACTAACTATCAAACCCTAACCCTAATCTTCAACTCTTGCCTCAACACACGCACTGATATCTACATGGAAGGTAAGTCTACTTCTAATTTGATGTGCCATCCTATCTTGACATTAGCTACTTGAACTGTAAAATATATCTAATCCTAACCCTAGCAATCCAAGCCTATCTAACCCTAACCCTAACCATAGCAATCCAAGCCTATCTAACCCTAACCCTAATCCTAGAAATTTATGCCTAGCTAGGGTAACGACAAGCAACTAGCAGACTATCAAACCCTAACCCTAATCTTCAACTCCTTCCTAAAAAAATCCCCAATATCTACGTGGAACATAAGTCTACTTCCAAGTAAGGTATCACGCCAAGCTCTAGAGTATTCCACTCTTCAATAAAGGCTACTCATCTAGAACTCGACAATGGTGCCCTAGCCTACATCCATCACACAAGATCAAGGTTACAGTTTCACCCAAAGTACCAAGTCTTCAATTCTTCTAAAATTGATGTTCTTCTCTAGTATAACCGCAAGACTTAACGTCCTCTTGGATACATCACACAAGCATGGACTCAAATAACACCATCAAGCACTGACATCCATGTCTCACTTAGGGTTAAAATAGCAAACCCTAGGTTAATAGATACACATAATATTAGACTTCTAAGCAAATAAGATTTTTATGAATTTTTCTATTAATGGCTTTGTGATGATTTTATTTTTTGTAAACGCTCTCTCTTACATTTAGTTAATATTGAGAAGTGATTGAATGTGTGTGTGTATGTGCTCCCTACCCATAATTGGTGAATGCAATGTTATTCACCAATTGGACATATTGCAAAGAGAAGCAACTCAACATTATATGATGTTTTTGAAAGTCATGATGAGGAAAATAGACCAATAACATCACCTAGATCATCCAAACTTGTCCTACTCAAAACATCAAAATGTAGCGTGTTAATTTAGATAGCATAAATCTTTCGATCTGAATTCAACACAGTCAGTGTTAGTAAGACCTGATCACATGGAACCGATTGTTGGAGTAGCAATACTCCAATAGTATATAGGAATTTCATTTATTTGTATAATGGTTACTTTATAGTTATTACATGTGATAAACTTTAACATTCACTCTTTATTTTTCTCTTCACATTCATATTTGATTCAACTAATATCTTGTATTCATGTGATTCAACTAATTATTTTCCTAATATTTCCAACCCATTTTCGTGATAAGCCACTAGAATTTTCAAGAAATTTATCTTAATGTATCCAATCATTTCAAAACTTCATCAATTTGTTTGGTTATTCAAAATATGATGCA
Organism: Pseudotsuga menziesii; assembly: GCA_001517045.1. Taxonomy (NCBI): domain Eukaryota; kingdom Viridiplantae; phylum Streptophyta; class Pinopsida; order Pinales; family Pinaceae; genus Pseudotsuga; species Pseudotsuga menziesii. The sequence goes on from LPNX010943095.1 coordinate 998,476, forward strand.
CACCTAATACATCACATCGATAAATAATAGATCGAAACATTATTGCACAAAACAACACACATTAACAAAGGTGCGGTAAAATCTATATCAAAGTCACTATTTATACAAATCAACGCCACTCTTTTTCTTCAAAGTGCATGTGTGTCCTCTCTGTATTGGCAATAGATTGTGAATAGAACGAAGGGTGACAATATTTAAAGTTCCTATCATTTCTTTTATCTGGGGTGAGAAAGGTCCGCTTGCGGTCCCTGCGCCATGTATTCGTATTTTTTGGCTTAGAAGGATCTAAATCCAAAGGAGTCTTGTTGAATGTTGGAAGGCTTAAAGGAACACTATGTGGTGTCCTATCAAATACTGGCCTAAAAAATTGTCCAAATGAACTCTGGAAAGTATCTAATATATCATTCCATTCACCAACAATGGTTGGTGTCTTATCATATAATGGTATCTTATCAAAATTCCTAAAAATTTCAATAGAATTAGATGTCTCATTTTCTTTGTTAACATCATTTGTTGTCTTATCATATAGTGTGACATTCTTATCTTCACCACTATCATGTGTTTGACACATTCCTTCTCCTTCTTAAATATATTCATTCAATTCCGATGAAGATGAGTGACTATGAGATAAATATTTCCTGCCACTATAAGGAAATAATGTTAGTAAAAGGGATTCTCAGTAACCTCTTTCTAATATGTAACAAAACATGTAGTGATTTATAGCACATACATTGAGTGTCTCTTTAGCAGACATTATATCAACCTCATGAGAATTTGAATAGCTACATGCATTTTTCTATTTCAAGGAATGAATGTTCAAAAAATGTTATTTCTTAAACTACCAACCAATATTGATTTTATATCCAATCAAGCAAATATATAATATTTGGATACGAATAAACAGAAGATTACCAACGGCTACTCATTGAACATTTTATGTAGCATACTCCAGTCTTTATCTTGTATAATTTTCTTACAGACAAACCTTTTTAGTGCTGATTTTTTTCATTTGATTGTTCATCATATTCATAAATGCCTCTTCTCACGTGCTCTGCCACATCTACACTCGACCCATGCACACACGTCACCCCCTATAACAAGAAAAATAAAAAGAATCCATGGATAAAGAATTATTTGGTCAATATATATGAAAGTGAAACATGGATGAAAATAAACTTACCGCTCTTTGAACCTCTTTCTGAATGGAAACGATTTCAATAACCTTCATATTCTTCTTGAACCGATATTCAACGTCATACATTTTTCACTTCAATATTTTTCCATTTTTTATGCATGTCTAATCTTGTATTTATAGCCCCATGGGACACCAATATGCAATGTTATGGTTTCCCACAAAAGTACTTTCTCTCTATGTTTATTGAAGGTGTGACACTTAGTGTGTTGTATACCATTGCATTCAGTAGCCAAACAATAAAAAATGTTGAGCCCATTACCATCCTTAATTACTTTATAAGTTAAGTCTTTCTCAAATGGTTACCCAATAATATATTTAGTTCATGTATTAGATGATCTACCTAGCAAACAAATAATCAAATATTCGATTGTTCAAATAGAATAAAGACCTGTAATATGGTCATCTTATTGAAAGATATGATTTCTATCTAATGCCACCATCCAAACAAAACCCTACAAAAATAACAAGGCATCTTAGTCATACATATTATGCAAGACAATCAATCCATTTATGAAATTAAAATGCATTTCTACCCCTTTCTCTTGAGATATCAGGTCCAATTATTGAAAGCGTGTGATCTTCCAATAAAAGTTCATGACCGAAACTTGATTAGGGCAGAGTTCCTAATAGGCCTTTGACCAACAAGGAACTCTACTTGTTAGGAACTATGCTGGGGCATAGTTCCTCTCGGGAAGAGTTCCTACCAAGGCATATTTCCTCTCGGGTAGAGTTCCTATCAAGGAATAGTTCCTCTCGGCCATAGTTCCTTCCAGGCCAGAGTTCCTCTCGGGAAGAGTTCTTGTCAAGGCAGACTTCCTATAGGGTAGATTGGGTAGATTCATTATTGTCCCAGGGTAGAGATCTTATAGGGCGGGTTGGGTTGATTCATCATTGTCTCAGGGAAGAGTTCTTGCCGAGTCTCAAGCAGAGTTCTTGTTGAGTCTCAGTCAGAGTTCCTCTTGGGAAAAGTCCCTACCAGGGTAGATTTCCCTCAGGCAAAGTTCCTCTCAAGGAAAATTTCCCTCATGTATCTTGAGGGGGCACAATTGCCTCAGATAATGTTCCTTTTAGGGCATAGTTCCTCTTGGGTATAGTTCCTTTCAAAGTTCCTCTAGGGTGGGGACAAATTTGTCAATCTCAAGAAAAAGTTCTTGAGTTGATTATTATCTCGAAGCAGAGTTCCCGTTGAGTCTTAAGCAAAGTTCTTGTTGAGTTTCAGACAGAGTTCCCTTGGGCAGAGCCCTCTCGAGGTGGAGTTCCCTCAAGCAAAGATATTTTCCCTCGACAAGAGTTCCCGTCGATGCATAGTTCCTCTCGAGCATAATTCCTCTCAAGGTAAAGTTCCATTAGGAATGATTCCTCTTGAGGTGGAATTTCCTTGGGAAGAGTTCCTACAGGGGCATATTTCCTCTCGTAGAGTTCCATCGATAAAATTTCCATTGAGCAGAGTTTCTCTTAAGGAAAAGTTCCTCTTAGGGCGTATTTCCCTCGGGATATTTTCTCTCGAGTAGAGTTCCTGTCAGGGCATAGTTCCTTCCAAGAATAATTCCATCAGGTAGAGTTCCATTAAGCAGATTTCCTCTCAGGGTAGAGTTCCATCAAGAAGATTTCCTCTTGAGGAAGAGTCCCCTCGGGATATTTTCTCTTAGGGCGAGTTCATGTTGTGGCATAATTCCTCTCGGGAGAGTTCCTCTAGGGCAGTTTGAGGATATTTGGCATTATCTTAGTGCAGAGTTTGACATGTCAAGTATCTGGAAAAGTTCCTATCAAGGAGGAGTTCCATTAAGCATAGTTCTTGTTGGGGTGAAGCTCCCTTAAGAAATGTTATTGTTGTGGCATAGTTCCTTGTTGGTCAAAGTTCCTCTAGGGTGGGTTGGGAAAATTCATTAGTCTCAGGGAATAGTTATCAAGTCAATCATTGTCTCAAGGAAGAGTTCCTACTAAGTCTCAGGCAGAGTTCCTCTGGGGAAAATTCCCTCCTAGAGTGAAGTTCCCTCGGGCAGATTTCCCATAGGCAGAGTTCCTCTCAGAGCGGAGTTCCCTTAGGCAGAGAGATTTTCCCTTGAGCAATTTTCTTGTTGGGGCATAGTTCCTATCAGGAAGAGTTCATGTCGGGGCATAGTTCGTCTCGAGTAGATTTCCTACCAAGGCATTGTTACTCTTGCAAAGATTTCCTATCGAGGCATAATTCCTCTCAAGCAAACTTCCTTTGGGCGGGTTGGGAAGATTCGTCATTGTCTAGCTATGCATGAGAGAGGATGAGAGACCTAAATGCTTGCAATAACAATAAAAAATCTAACTAAGCCTATTTAATACATTGTCCTTGAATTCTAACCACAAATCTCTCTTTCCTTTTGATGAATAAAAAACAAACCTATACCATGAATTTCCTTTGAAGAATGAAGTTGCATGCAACTTGAAAAGGAAGACAGGTTGTATGTAAAGAAATCCTCCACAAATGACCTCCACTAATTAATTAAGAAGCAAGGGTTCTAAGAAAATCAAACATGTTAATTATGGATGAGGTCAATATAGGGTTTGAGCATATCGCACATGCTAACCATGCATAACAAGTTGATATAGGGTTTTGGACTTGGTAAAATTAACATAAATGTCAACTATGAATAACAACATCAGTTAAGGGTTACGAATATCAAGGCACTAGGAATGATAAGTTTTGGAAGCAGGCCAATTATACACAAGGAAGTCGAATAAGCGTTTGAGAGTAATATAAGTTATAACACCTATTATCACATATATAATAGTCGAGCTACCATATTTTATTTTTAGATTCCAATACACTTTTTTCAGCCAGTTCCCTTACATATGAAATGCCGAGATGAGCATCTATGATGGATCACTACTTGATGATGGACTATAGTACCTTCCCATGCCATGATTGAGTCTCAGGACACTCAGATTTGAGGACTGATGTAGCCATTTATCCATTTGCAGAGCAGTCAATATTTCCCAGAATTTCGGCAATAGATTCTTAGTGGATAGATGTTGCTTTGGATTGGTTACTTACAGGTATATGACTCAACATGTATTATCTTGTGTTATGGTTATTATTGCTTTTATACTCATTCTTGTGACATGTCTTAGCCTTTAGTGCATGATATGGCAATCATATAAATATGTGGACCTGGTTGTATTGATATTATGTATGTATTTCCCTACTTAGACCTAGAAGTTCTTGACCCATACTCATTGGTTTTACCCTCCTTAGGGAGTATAGAGGTGATCATTCCCACCATACTTTGGCTTGCTAGTGCTGGTTTCATTGTTCACTATCTCCACTAATGCATTACCTTCTAGTTATGTTTATAACCCGACCTACGACTTGACTAATGACATGGAGGTCGTTTCCCCACTATAGCCTCTTTGTTGGATAAGCTTCCATGTTTATTGGTGTCTCGGCTCTGAGTTGCCTAGGCTATGTTGGCTAAACCTGAAACAAATAGCGCTGCCATCAATACAATGTATATGGAAATGAAATGAATATCTTGTGAAGAGCCCATTCATGAAAATAACTGTTTCTGAACAAACATGAATGCAAGGCAAGCCTAATGAAATTGGCTTTGAATTGTAAATGTGAAATGTGAAATGTAAAATCCATGTAACAAGAGTTTTTAAACACACATGAAGCATGAAGCCTTAATAAATAAAAATCCGTGTAACAAATGCATGGATCAAGGCTATGGAAACTCGAAGGCCCAAAAAGAAATGGTTCTTAAAATTTATATCTAAAGATTGCTGGCCTCACTTGTATTTGATATGGATTGTGAGCATTTGTCAAGGTGAATAAGAACCTCTAAACGTTACTTACCCATTTGTGAGACACTGCCATCCCCTGTGTTATTGCTTGTCCGACATATGATAGAGTGAGTATCCCCTTTCCATATCCAAAGTGTCATAATGTCAAGTTAATAGTCACCCTTTAGCCTAGCCTTTTGATTTGTACCCTTCATCCTTCACTAGCAAATTGATTACAACTATAAAGTGAGTATGGTCTTGAAAGTTGGGTCTGAGCCATAATAATTAACAAAAAATTATATATTTGGTTTATAGACCACCAGTGAAATGATTAATTTTTGTTATAATTTTTACTTGAATGATTTGTAGAGCATGTATCAACCTCTAAACACTTGCAACAGTTTGATGTTAGCCTGTGTCATATTACTGGTCATGTTGACTTGGTCAAACCTAGTTTGACCAATGTCGACCACATGACATAAGGTGGATAGACCTCGGATGATGTAGATACATGAAATGTGGTCTATTATAGGTCACCAGATGATTCTATGCAGTGGTTATTAGTTTATGATTTGTGGTATTCAACATTATTTGATCATTTACAGATTATTATTATTTTATATGTCTAGGCATATTTTATATTGTACATGATCATGCAGAGATCTGTCGGGTGTATGAGTATACACCTTAGATGGATTTTGGCTCTCTGAGTTCAATGAGACAATTTATTTTCAATTTCGGACAATTACAATGATGATTTGTCTCAGTACACCATTCTGGTGCAGTTCTGCCATGTTAAATGGCCTATCGGAGCAGAAGGATGATTTCATTGGTTCACTTAGGGAACTATATGAGGACAGGGTGGTACAACCACTTGTTTTTACCATTATACACCCCTCCTAGAGATCCTAGTGGGATCAATTGGACAACACAGGCACTCCAGGTGGCAGTTTGAGCAGGTTCACAATTTTCGAGGCAAATTAAAAATGGTTAAAATGGCTACCGAGGAATTTGATTTAGGCCAATGAGGAAAGGAAATGGAATGGGATGAGTTTTGATGATGAGTGTGATGTCTTACACCCCTTCTCCAACAGTTTCAGCACTCAGGAGGAACCACACCCATCTCTCCGTCATGTTTTATGATTTTCTGGAGCTTTTAAAGGCTGATGATTTTCCCAATGAGGCACTATTTTGCACTTAGAGTTATATTTTATTTATATTGTGCCATGGGGACACACTAGGGGTGTTAGACATTACCCCCTAGACTCACCATGAGCTTTATTCATGTTTATTTTGTCATATTGAGTGGGATCCCCTCTCCTAGGTCGATTTTGTCCATTGATGTGTTATATTATTATATTGATCCATGCCCTTTATGTTGAGCTCATCTCAACCATTGATTAGAAGATTTTGATATTTTAATCTTATCCATCCATTCAAAAAGTGGTTAGGATTTTGGTATCTCTCCATCCTACTTAAAGGAGATAGCTTCTCATTGTAAAGGGGTCTTTGGCTGTTAGAATCTTGATAATAGAAAAACTCTTTTGTGGAAATTATTGGATCTCCTTTGAATATTGTGTTATTCGATGATGATTGGAAAGTCTATTGCATCCTAACATTTGATTATTTGTGGTGAGATCTATATTTTTGTAGAAACTTTGTCTTTGTCTACAGGAGGGCGACTTCACTTTGGCGTTTTTGTAGGGCTTCCTCAACTCGCATGTTTGGCATCACTTGTATCTGTGGGTTATCATTAGTATCATTGCGATATATGGTTTCATCTTGTTACTTCTTTTGTATAATTTGTCCATTTCTCTTGATGCATCAAATCTGATTATGTTGATGTTTGCTGTGTAGGAGGGAGGGCACATTGGCTTCCTTGGGCAAATCGATTTGCATAGAATACTCATCGAAATATTCTCAAATTGACTAGGAATGCATAGATCATCATTATCAAGGCATCTACAAGTTTATCTAGGTAATATCCAAAAGTTAGTTCTTCTTTTCTTGGTTCCAATCCATTGGCATCTTAATTTTACTGTCAAAACCCTAAGTTAAAATAATCAAAAAATTGTGTGGATCAAACCACTTGATCAATTAGCAAACCACTTTTGAGTATTGTAGATCGGGTCAAACCCTAAGTGGGTTCTCCTAGGCGCCATGCTCGGGTGACTCCACTGGGCCCAAACTCAAAGGCACTAATACCTCAACCCTAGCGCAACTTCTCACTTGGCCAATTTTTCTTGTGTTTTGATCTTATCTATGAGGCTTGGGTACTTTGATATTGTCATACCTTTCATCAAGTATATCCATTGGTACTAGATAGCCCAATCCTGTCCTTAACATCCCTGCATTGGAAACGGTTCCCAAGGCAGTGGATATTTTCATCATTTGTTGGTACCTTGATCTTGGATCTAATAGTAAAACTCATAAGTCACCCATATTTCAACTTTGGATCAATTTCACACTTCATAATCTCCTTGATCCAAACCATAACACATCTTGTGACTTCATTTATAGATCTAGGGTTTAATTCACCTTGCACCTTACGTACTTCATCTTCCATTGATCTGATCAGGTGTCTTGGTTTGATCTCTCCTGTTGGGAGTAGGTTTGGGTCTCCCCCATTGTTGTCTTGGGCTAAGACAACATCAAGTGAAGATTTCCTCGATTGGCATGACAACCATCCATTTGGGAGTCGAGGATATCTTGGTTCATCTCTTTGGTTTCCCATCCCTCTACCATCCATCTTGGATCCATCTCATAGGGGAAACTACAATGTCGGTGATAACATTTTGGCGCCGTTGTCGAGGAGGTAGAGGCTTACCTTGGTTCATCATATTTACCTCCAATGTCTGTGAATGCATTTATATTCTTATCATTCATATCACATCCGGTTTAATTTCAGTGATTACATTTTATTTGCTTAATTTTTATAATCACTGCATGTGTTTCACTCACCTCTCCTACGACATTATCCGTTGGTGAACATGACAGTTCGTTCACTTGGCGACTCCACAGAGAAGTGAACCCATCCCATAAGTCACAATGACTCGAATTTATTCCTTCAATATTTCAAAGAAGTCAAGGAAAATCCAATTAAACTTAAAAACCAACTTTTATCCTGCTTTGACTTCTCCCAAGTCTATGAGGCACCTCATCCTATGCCAAAAAGATACAGTGAAGGGTTGCCTCATTTCTTTGCAATTTCAGTTGAATCAATTGAAAGACACTTGGATGCTTTTTGGTGTTATATGGAATCCCTAGACGCAGAGCATGAAGATGTCTATATGCAAGCCCTGGGTGAATCCTTAGGAGGTAATGCTGATTTTTGGTTATATACGTTAGCACCGGGATCCATCATTGGATACGACATGTTCACTAATTTATTAAGAAAAGAATGGGGTAAAAACATTGATGAGTCCATGCAGCCAAATAATGATTGTGTTGTTGTGAATCAATCCGATAAAGATGATCAGGATAACCACAATAACATAACTAACGATTTTCCTTATCAAATTGATTCCTCCTCTCCCGATCCAACAGTGGACATGCCTTTGAATGAATCTTCGATGTGAGAGAATGATGATGATCAAATCTCAACCCTTCAGGATTATGACCTTGATATTGATATAGAAGGGGAACTTACTAAAATCTTGTCATCATTAGCTCAGGAAGGCACAAATAGAGAAGGAGAGCAAAATGATCACTATCAGGAATCATCCAAAGTTGAAACTCTGATATGTGAATCCATTGAATATCTTCATTGCTTGGTTGATGATTAGCCTGATTCAAATTTTGACCATATCTCGGAAGAAGATCAATCACATGATAATTATGATATGATTGTAAGTGGACCTGAAAAAAAACATCCTTGTTCTAAAATTCTTTATCCAATCTTTAATCAAGATGTGTTGTTCGATGTGTGAATACTGGCCTTACTTCAAATCTTGCAATCATTCTTGGAATTCAATTGAAAACTTTTTACTCATCAAATTCCGAGATCAATTATTCCAAGTCATCTGGGAGAAAATTTTCAATCCACCCTTCTATCCCAACTTTTCGAGTCTTCTTATTTGGGTTTGTGTTTTAATCAAGTTGTTACTTTTGAAATTTTCACTCAGGAGTTTGAGCATGGTCACATAATTGGAGAAAATGCGCTTCATTTTCCTTCTCGGTCATCTCTCATGAATAATCTTTTTCAACTTATAAATCTTTGTTATGGGTGGTTGGAGAAGGTGTATAAAGATCAATTTCATCTTTTCTCCATTTTTAAGCAACAAATGGGCTTGATCTCGTTCTCAGTTTGATTACATTACAACTTGTCCCCATTTGGTTCCTCCATTCCTCCTAGAGAGAATATAATTGAATGTCCTAGTAGGGAAGAGGAGAAAACAAAGAATTGTTTGAAGTGGCTAAATCATGAGTCATATTGTCTTCTTCCATCAAGAACAAGCTCACATTATTTTTTTGATGATATCAATATCTTGATGGATGAGGTTCTCATAAGTCAATTTCAGCCTTGGCATGATTTCATTCCAGATCTTTCTTTGAATTTCAAAAAACAAGTTAGAATGGTTTCAATTTTCATTTACATTACTTTTAAACCATCTATGGATTGTTGGGTCATTAACTATAAAGAAATCTCAATAGATTTGTTCAGCAAGTGGTTGCATTGGATTTATGATTTTACTTAACATGTGTCTAAATTGGTTAGAGTAGGCAGGACCTGAATAAGCCTCTTTTGGGTAGTAGCCTTTTTAGCTTTTTTTTGTCTCTTCCCTAAGCTTGCCTTTGAAATATCTTAGTGTAGTCCTGGGTATTTGCCATTTTCCTACACAATAAAATCAAACTCCTTTTGATTTATTAGATTAGATTTACTTTTTGTTTTTAGTTTCAGTACTTTATTTTATCTACACATTATTCTGACGATCGGTCTGTGAGTTTGGTATAGCTCTGGACATTTTGCAGGTAGTGGATGACATTTTGATAGTTGTTGCAAAGCTAGAGTGATGGATCGAGGATACGGCTAGAAGAGTGCAAGGACCATAGATTCTGAGGTTCTCAAGTCGGGCTACCATTTTCTATTTTTAGATTCCAGTACACTTTTTTCAACTAGTTCCCTTACATATGAGATGCTGAGATGAGCATCTATGATGGATCACTATTTGATGATGGACTATAGTACTTTCCCATGCCATGACTGAGTCTCAGAACACTCAGATTTGAGGACTGATGTAGCCATTTATCCATTTGCAGAGCAGTCAATATTTCCCAGAATTGCAGTAGTAGATTCTGAGTGGACAGATGTTGCTTTGGATTGGTTACTTACAGGTATACGACTCAACGAGTATTATCTTGTGTTATTGTTATTATTGCTTTTATATTCATTCTTGTGACATGATGTCTTAACATTTAGTGTCATGATCTGGCGATCATATAAATATGTGGACCTGTTGTATTGATATTATGTATGTATGTCCCTACTTAGACCTAGAAGTTATTGACCCATACTCATTGGTTTTACCCTCCTTAGGGAGGATAGAGGTGATCATTCCCACCATACTTTGGCTTGCTAGTGTTGGTTTCATTGTTCACTATCACCCCCCATCCATTACCTTCCAGTTATGTTTATAACCCAACCTACTACTTAACTAGTGGCATGGAGGACCTTTCCCCACTATAGCCTCTTTGTTGGATAAGCTTCACTGTTTATTGGTGTCTCGGCTCTGAGTTGCCTAGGTTGTGTTGGATAAACCCAAAACAAATAGCGTTGCCATCAATACAATTATATGGAAATGAAATGAATATCTTATGAAGAGCCTGTTCATGAAAATAAGTGTTTTTGAACATACATGAATGCAAGGCAAGCCTAATGAAATTGGCTTTGAAGTGCAAACGTGAAATGTGAAATGTAAAAGCCATGTAACAAGTGTTTTTAAACACACATGGAGCATGAAGACTTAATAAATAAAAATCCATGTAACAAATGCATGGAACAAGGCTGTGGAAACTTGAAGGCCCAAAAAGCAATGGTTCTTAAAAGTTATCTCTAAAGATTGTTGGCCTCACTTGTATTTGATATGGACTGTGAGCATTTGTCAAGTGAATAAGCACCTCTGAAGGTAACTTATCCATTTGTGAGACATTGCCATCCCCTGTGTTATTGCTTATCCGACATATGCTAGAGTGAGTATCCCCTTGCCATATCCAAAGTGTCACAGTGTGAAGTTGGTAGTCACCCTTTAGCCTAGCCTTTTGATGTTTATCCTTCATCCTTCACTAGCAACTTGATTACAACTATTAAATGAGTATGGTCTTGAAAGTTGGGTCTGAGCCATAATAATTAACAAAACTTTATATATTTGGTTGATAGACCGCCAGTGAAATGATTACTATTTGTTATAATTCTTGAATTATTTGTAGAGCATGTCTCAACCTCTAAACACTTGTAGCAGTTTGATGTTAGCCTGGGTCATATTACCGGTCAAATTGACTTGGCCAAACCTAGTTTGACTAATGTCGACCATTAGACATAAGGTGGATAGACCTTGGATCATGCATATACATGATATGTGGTATATTACAAGTCACCAGATGATTCTATGCAGCGATTATTGGTTTATGATGATGATTTGTGGTATTCAACATTATTTGATCATTTACATATTATTATTATTTTATATGTCTGGGCATATTAGATATTGTACATGATCATGTAGAGATTTGTAGGGTGTATGAGTATACACCTTAAATGGATTTTGGCTCTCTGAGTCCAATGAGACAAATTATTTTCAGTTCCGGGCAGTTACAGTGATGATTTGTCTCAGTATACTATTCTAGTGCAGTTCTGCCATGTTAAATGGCCTATCAGAGCATAAGGATGATTTGATTGGTTCACCTAGGGCGTTGTATGAGGAGGGGGTGGTCCAACCACTTGTTTTTACCATTATACCACCTCTGAGAGAGCTTGGCAGGCTCATTTGGACAACACACGCACTCCAAGTGGCAGTTTGAGTAGATTCACAGTTCCCGAGACAAATTAAAAATGGTTAAAATGGCTACCGAGGTATTCAATTTGGGCTACAGAGGCAAGGAAATGGCATAGGATTAATTTTTATGATGAATGTGATGTCTTCCACCCCTTCTCCAGCAGTTTCAGCACTCATGAGGACCCACACCCATCTCTCTGGCATGTTTTATGATTTTTTGGAGCTTTTGGAGGCTCGTGATTTTCTAAGAGAGGCACTATTTTGCACTTAGAGATATATTTTATTTATGTTGTGCCATGGGGACACACTAAGGGTGTTATACATTACCCCCTAGACCCACCACGAGCTTTATTCATGTTTATTTTGTCATATTGAGTGGGATCCCCTCTCCTAGGGCGATTTTGTCCATTTATGTGGTATATTATTATATTGATCGATGTACTTTATGTTGAGCTCATCTCAACCATTTATTAGAAAATTTTGAACTTTAAATCTTAGCCATCCATTCAAAAGGTGGTTAAGATTTTGGTATCTCTCCATCTTATTTAAAGGAGAGAACTTCTCATTGTAAAGGGGTCTTTGGCTCTTGGAATCTTGATAATAGAAAATTTCTATTGTGGAAATTCTTGGATCTCCTTTGAATCCGGTGTTCTTCGATGGTGATTGGAAAGTATATTGCATCCTAGCATTTGAGTATTTGTGGTGAGATCTATATTTTTGTGGAAAGTTTGTCTTTTTCTACAGGAGGGCGACTTCACTTGGGCGTTTTTCCAGGGCTTCCTCAACTCGCTTGTTTGGCATCGCTTGTATCAGGGGGTTATCATTAGTATCATTGTGATCTATGGTTTCACATTGTTACTTCTGTTGTAGCATTTGTCTATTTCTCTTGATGCATCAAATTTGATATTGTTGACATTTGTTGTGCAGGAGGGAGGGCGCATTGGCTTCCTTAGGCAAATCGATTTGCATAGAATACTCATCCAAATCTTCTCAAATTGATCGGGAATGCATAGATCATCATCATCAAGGAATCTAAAAGGCTTTCCAAGTAAGATCCACAGGTTAGTTCTTCTTTTCTGGGTTCCAATCCATTGGCATCTTATTTTTATTGTCAAAACCCAAAGTTAAAATAATCGAAAAATTGTGTGGATCAAACCGCTTGATCAATTGGAAAACCATTTCTGGGTATTGTAGATCGGGTCAATCCCTAAGTGGGTTCTCCTAAGCATCATGCTTGGGTGACTCCACTAGTCCCAAACTCCAAGGAACTAATCCCTCAACCCTAGCGCAACTCCTCACTTGGCCAATTTTTCTTGTGTTTTGATCTTATCTCTGAGGCTTGGGTACTTTGATATTGTCATACCTTTCATCAAGCCTATCCATTGGTACTAGATAGCCCCAATCCTGTCCTTAACCTCCCTCCATTGGACATGGTTCCCAAGGCAATGGATATTTTCATCATTTGTTGGTACCTTGATCCTGGATCTAATAGTAAAACTCATAAGTCACCTATATTTCAACTTTGGATCAATTTCACACTTCATAAGATCCTTTATCCAAACCATAACACATCTTGTGACTTCATTTATAGATCTAGGGTTTAATTCACCTTACACCTTACGTACTTCATTTTCCATTGATATGATCTGGTGTATTGGTTTGATCTCTCCTGTCGGGCGTAGATCTGGGTCTCCCTCATTGTTGTCTTGGGAAAAGACAACACAAAGTGAATATTGCCTCGATTGGAGTGACAACCATCCATTTGGGAGTTGAGGCTATCTTGGTTCACCTCTTTGGTTGCCCATCTCTCTACTGTCCATCTTGGATCCATGTCATAGCGGCAACTACAAGTCTGGTGATAACAACACCTAAGGTTTAGGAAAATATATCTAGAGTTTCATAATGTGGTAAAAATAACAAGATCTCACACTAAAAGGGAAAGCCTCTAATAGAAGCCAAGTGTCACACGAAGAAAATATAATAACTTTCTCAACTCTATGAACTCAAATCACCATCCTTCACCAACTAGAACCTAGAAACGACTACACACCAAAACCATGACACTGTACCTTCCAAAAATAGCAATCCGTCTAAAAAAATGGAAACTAGAAATGTGAAGATAATTGTTATGGGGGCACTAGTAAGTAGAAATTTTGGTGCAATATTTGATTAATTCCAACGCTTGGGTGAATATGTTTTTGTTATTTATATAATGAAAATGCGGTCTATTTTTTAACGAAAAAAAAGTATAGCACGTCTAACAATAGACACTGCTTAAAATAACATCTCACATGTTAATGAAAATAGTCTCATTACACATGTTTTGTTGCAAGGAACCCAGATGCGTGCTCAGAATTGACATGCAAGCCATAACACCCTAACTACTAAAAATAACAATGTTAGGTGATAGTTTTCATGTAACCAAAACAAACTCTTTAGTATCATGAACTCCCAAGGACCAATAACATGCAAATATCTTTGACAAGTAGACCTAGAAACTTTGGATCCTACGAAATGGGAACACTGTTAAAAATATTAAGTTCTCATAATCTAATGAAACTAACTCCATCTCAAGCCCTAAGCAGTATGAAATCTTGGATGTACCTATAGATGGAACCAACATGATAGAATCTAGTTGGATATTAACCCTCCAATGGCACAAGCAATCTAGGCATTAACAAGTGCATTGCTTAGGAGGATTGTTGGATTCATTAGAGGCTTGGAGGAGAATTGGACACGTATCATGGAGTACCCTTGCATTGGATCCTTGCTTGTGGATGACATCACCTTGGAGCTTTACATGTGTACCCTTTAAATGTAGTGCTTCACATCTGTGAGTCTGCATGTGGCTTTGTAGGCTTCTCATATGGGTTTAGAAACATATGTATCATTGGTCTCCATTTCCTCTCATATATATAGGGAAGGAGAGAGTTCTTTTATCATTCTCATCTTTGTTCATTTGCTATTAGAAATGTGACTAATATAAACGCATTAGACTTCCCCTCTCTTATGCATCTGCATTTGTACTTTATCTCTCTTATCTTGGAGTCACTAGGGTTTTTTGGAGTTTCTCGGAGAATCTTGAATACTAGAGTTAGGGTTTCATCCCTTGGGAGACTTGGATATTTAGTAGGGTTTTGAGATGAAGCCCTATGTTGTACTTGTTAAAGAGAAGAAAAACAGGATACGCCTTCCTTCCTCTTGAGGATATGCGTGTGCGATGGTAGCTTGTTGAATACCATACCATTTTTTACCACAAATTAGATATGTGTCAAAATATGCTACCTTGTTATCTACCTAAGTTTTTTTTTTGTTTCATGGTATTTTCCAATTAGGTGGCTAATCTTGATTATTTTCTAAGCTCTTACGATCCAATGTGAAGCCTAATAGCAAGGTATTGTGAATCATCATTTTGCAATTTCAACAAGCATGGTCAAAGGGAACACTACCATCAAGGTTCTACACCTTCACCTTAGTACTTGTAGTAAAATACAACAAACAAATTTCATTTGGATGTAGGAAAAAATCGATCCTATCGAACTTGCTCTTTTACTCAAACTATCTCAAGTGCTTCCGTCAATTTAAAAATAATAGAGATCAAGCTTTTAAGAGAATTGAGGACAATTGTTTCATGGACTCATCTTATCCCCTAATGAACTTACTGATTCATATATGAACTTAATGCATCTTCTCCACTATCTATGACCCTTTAAGTTAAAGGTGCATTAAACACAAGCACGACCTTGAAAACACTCGGTAGGTAATTCATGTTTGTTAGTTTTATTTCAATGTTCTAATGTAGCTAGTTTTTTTAAGCAAGATTCATGACTTTGTTAAAATATGGCCCCATATAGTAAAAAATTCAGTTTAAACAAAGAAATGCCTCAAAACAAATAATCAACCTTGTTTTGGAAATGAAAATTTACATGAATTGTTCCTTAGAAAAATCGCTCTCTTGCAAATTTATGAAAACATGTTTTAAAAGATTTGAGATAGGTCTCCTAAGTCATAGTTGGTAATTTGAGGATAGGGAATCATAGGAAAGGGGAACTCTACTTTATGAACAATAGGAGACAAAGATATATGTATAAAACTAAATATATAAAAATAGAAAAGAAATTCAAATTAAGAAAATAAATACACAGTAAATTAAGGAAATTTCTAGCTATATATTCACTGATTCACCCAACAATCACTCTGCAAAATATGTTCATAGACCATCATTTTCTTTGTGGACATTATATACACATATATAAAGTTGAGATTATTCAAATGTTGCTCACATGCATAAATATCCTGCTTCAATTTTTATTTCAGAATTTATTTACGTTATTTAGCAACATAAATGTTGCCCTCTGCTTTCATTTTGCTTTATTACCCTAATGATGAGTGAAGTTCACTCAAAATGCATGTGTAAAATCATTCATGCAGTGAAAAACCAAAATAAGCATTAACAACATCTCAAAATTGTCGATTTTCTTTGAATCATGAAGAAGACTTTGGGTGACCTGTCAGTTTTCCAATCGACTTCAATGTAGCTCGTGTTCAGGAGGTTGGCCAACTTCAATGCATCACATAAGGGCTTTTCCTGGGTTTTATGTTAATAGAAAAGGGAGAAGTGGCTATAGTTTTTGTTTTGCTTCAATGGTTCGTCGTCCTCTCTGTTGAATTGTTCACTCTGTGTTTCAAGTGTTACATAATGCCTCCTCCTGTGAAGCCACACCAGAAAGTTTATGTTCCTCGTCCTGGTCGACAAGGAAATAAGGAATTGGCGATGGGAATTCAAACTTGTATTGCGCATTTCTATGTTGTGGATCAAGTTTTGCAAGAATTCATTATGGAAACTTACTCTAGGTTCCAAAAGCTTGAGTGTCAGGCCAAGTTCGCAAGAGAGAAAATTGAGATTCTAGCTACTTGGGTTAATGATCTTCTGTTGGCAAATTTGAAAAACTCTTAGCCAACTCAAACACTCAGTCATTTCTTGGTCCCAGCATGGATTTTGGTGTTCATCTTGATATTGGTACTTCTAACAAGTGGTCTCTCTTTGTGTCGCATGGTGAAATGAATAGAATTTGTTCATCCTCCGGATAGAAAGGGAAAAGAATGGTTGTAGACTTCTGTAACTCATGAACATAAAGCAGAGAGTCTCTCCAGAGTGGTCAGAATTTGTTATCACCATATATCCATCTTAAACCTGGATCTATCAAAGATCAAGAGGGATCCAATTTCTTAAGGTGTAATTTTTTTAATCGTAATTTTTTTACATATCTAAGAAAAATTTACACCTCAATAAATTTTATCCTTGGTGGCATAACATTAGTAAAGTGACAACATCTCCCCCATACTGAGATGTAGATCACCTCTCTAGTAGTCTCTCTTTTGTTAGCTTATGTGTTTTAAGTGCTTACTATTGTGCTTCATATACTATGGAATATATAAGAGTCAATTTTGGTTATTTTGGAGTTGGAAATTGTAAAATGGGCAGTCTTTCTATATTAATACAAACTACCAGTTTTTTTTTTTAAACACATATTATTACATGTAACTATTGCTACTACATTGTATAAATGTTCAAAATCCTAGGAAGATGATTCATGTATGAGATATGTAATCCTGTTTTCCATGGAAATTCCCACGAACACTTCTTCACATTTTGTATTTTGTAAATGTTACCTTAGGTAAATGTTGCCAACATATGCACCTAACCTCGAGAGAACCAAGTGTATTTGACCTCATGACTTCCTTGGCCAATACAACTTTTGAATGGTGAGTCAAATCACTTGAGCTAACACTCTGGGTTTTTTAGTGAAAATGTTTGGTTATCCCAACTTGGTTTCATTTGCATATGGTTTAATGCCCAAATCTCATCATGCATGTACATTTAAAAATTAAACTTTTAGTGTAAACTTGAAACAAATATTTTTTCAGCTTTTTGAACTCCGAAAATTTCTGCCAGCCCTATTTTTCTTACTCGGAAAATTTATACTAGTCAACACAAATGAAAATTAGTGACTCTGATTTTTTACCAAAATGATCCAGAAAAAACCCCGAAGGAAAAACCTGTATGAGGGATAATTTATTTCTTCAAGAAAAGTCCAAACAACTGCAAAAAATTCCTTGAAAAACGTGTTGTCTGTCCTCATACGTGCGAGTATACAAACCAATAGTACGACCTCGATTTCTGTGTTGCACGGTCTACTTTTTCTGCATAAAAAATGTGCCCATCTCCTCAAAATCTGTGTTGTACGGACATATTAAATGTTGTACTTTGACCTCGAAAATTGTGATGTGTTGTCTCGATTTCTGTGTTGTTGTACGGGCACGTACTGTACAACCTTCTTCTCGAAATTTGTGCATGTTGTATGGTCTTTTTGTTGTAATTATTTTTCCATTGGGAAACGTGCCAAAATTTTGCCCCTTCCTCTCTTTGGAATCTATGCAAAAATCTCTCTCGATTTCTCGAATGAACTCTCTCCAAACCCTTGCCTTCTTCTCTTGCTCTCTCATCTCCAAAATTCTCTCTTTGGAATGTGAACAATGAATTAGGTTTGCCTTTCCCAAGCCTTTTTGCTTAAGTAACTTCCATCTCCAAATCAATGACTTAGATTAAAAGCCAACTAAATGAGATCTAGGGATCATCTCATTTCCTCATTAAAAATTATTTTTTGAATATTAAATGAGAATTTAATGCACACCCACCATTTATCCTCATAAAGTCACTTTTAAAATAAATAACTCAAGCTCACATTAAAATGTCACTTTAATAATTAAAGTCATTCTTGCATTTTAAATAAGCTAAGGACCACCTTTTAAAGTGTCCTTGTCCACTCTAAGGCATGAATGGACAAACACTTCCTAGGTAAAATTTCAACACTTCCTCTTACCAAGGGAAAGTTTTTTTCACCACTCCCATCTTGTCTCTAAAATGAATATACTTCCATCTTCCCAAAGACTTCGTGAGAATATCTCCTACCTACTCATCAGTAGAAATTTATTGCAACTCTACAACTCCTCTTTGGACATAGTCTCTAACGAAGTGGTATTTGATGTCAATGTGCTTTGACCTGTCATGAAACACTAGATTCTCAGAGAGCCTGATGCAACTGTAATTGTCACAATGGACAATAGTAGGCCTCAGTCCTGACCAAATAATTCTACTATCAATTTGCGAAGCCACAATACCTCGCAACTAACCTAACTGGCTTCCATGTACTCGACCTCTGCATAACTCAATGCAATAGACTTTTTCTTCAGACTGAATCACGACACAGTTGTCGAGCCCAAACTGAAACAACAATCGAAAGTGCTCTTCAGGTCTGAAGCACTACCTTCCCAATCTGAATCCGTGAAACCAACCAAGCCTACTTCACCTGACCTCCTGTAGTCCATACCATAATCTATAGTCCCAACAAGGTATCTCAAAATGTGTTTTTTGCTTGTCTAGAGCGCCCTCCTGGGCCCCACCATGCACTGACTAAGAGTGTTCACCACAAAATTCATATATGATCTGGTGTTGACCAAATACATCAACGAACCAATAAGCTATCGAAACAAAGTAGGATCCACCAACTCTCCCTCATAAGCATGAAGCTTCTTCCAGTTGGTGATCATGGGTGTGGACATGGGATTGCACTCCTCCATCTGAAATCTCTTCAGAACATCTGCAACATATTTTCCTTGCCCCGGGAAAACATGTCCATCATCCTCCCACACCTCCATGCCTAAATAGTAATGCATCAACACAAGGTGTGTCATCTCAAACTCTGAAGCAAGATCTTTCTTGCAAGCCTCAATCATGTGCTCTCCTCATGTAATGACCAAGTCGTCAACATATAACAGAAGAATGAGCAGAACACATTCAACCGCAATGAAGTATAGGTTGGTATCTGCCTCACTCTTTTGAAACCCGATCGAAAGCAAATACGAATCAATCCTCGAGTACCAAGCCCGAGAAGCTTGCTTCAAACCATACAAGGCATTTTTCCAGCGTGCATACATGAGAATCTCTCTCATAAATCTCAAAGCCATGTGGCTGCTCTACATATACCTCCTCTTGTAGAAGACCGTTGAAGAAATCGGTCTTCACATCCATCTGATGAATCCTCCAACCCATCTCTGCCACAATGGAGATCACTGCTCTAATCGAAGAAAATCTAGCAACCAATGCAAAGGTCTCATCATAATCAACTCCCTCTACCTGTGAGAACCCACGCGCTACAAACTGAGCTTTGTACTTCTCAATGTTTCCATCTGCAACATTCTTGATTTTATAGAGCCACTTGGAAGTCACAACTGACTTCCCCTCTAGTCTTGGAACCACCTCCCACACACCACTCTTCATGATGGAATAGTACTCTTCCATCATGGCATCTCTCCAAACCTGATGTGTGGACACCTCCTCATAAGTAGTAGGCTTGGATTCACGCAAGATGGTCACTTGTGTCATGTAACTAGAAAATCTCTCTGGTGCCCTGCTCTCTTTGACCTCCCTCCTGGGTGGCCCCACAGACTCTTTTGCTTCCTTCACAAGCTATTTAATCCAACTTAGCTTTCTCTTCTTAGAAGTAGCATCATGTGGCAAACCCTCCTCTACATCCTTATCAGACGAATGTCTCCCTGAAAAAGTACCTGTGGTCTGCGATCCTGTACTTGGTGAACTTGAACCATGTGTACCTGAATCACATGAGGGTGAAACACATGATCTGTGAACCTATCCCTGTAGACTATGTCCCTGAAACTCATAAACCTGTGACCTGTGACCCAGTCACCCTTGAGACCTGTGACCTTGTGCCTTTACTCATTGAACTCTGAGATGTTGTCACTTGTGGAGTAGTCATATGTTGTTGATCCTCCTTTGACTCTCGACACTTTCGAAAGGCTCGCTCCTCCTCAAATATTACCTCCTTCCTCACCATAACTTTCCTCTGTGTAGGAAGGTATATGCGGAAAGCCTTCAAAGTCTCATCACAACCAACAAAAATGCCCTCTCCAATAGCCTCCAACTTTTTCCTCTTCTCAGAAGGGACATGGGAACATGTAGGGCATCCAAAAATGCGGAAGTAGCCTATCTTAGGCTTCTTCCTGGTGAACATCTCCTCAGGAGTTTTGCACCCCAAGGTACGGTGCGGACTTCTGTTCTATAAAAAACCAGTTGTACTGTAGGCCTTTTCCCATAGGAAGAAATGAAGAATATGATAATCCAGCATGGCTCTAACTACACCCACTATTGCACAGTTCTTCCTTTCAACCACTCCATTCTACTGTGGAGTGTAGGGAACTGTCAATTGCCTCTTGATTCCTTCCTGTCTACAGAACTCATCGAACGCATGGAAAGTATACTCACCCCCATTTTCTGATCTAAGCACCTTGATCTTCTTTCTTGTCTGGTTCTCCACAAGATCTTTGAACTCTTAAAATAGAAGCAAGGCCTCCTCTGACTTCTTGTTTCTTAGAAAGTAGATCAAGGTCTTCCTGGAAAAATATTCAATGAATGTGATGTAGCATTCAAAGCCTATCAATGAGGCAGAAGACATGGGACCACACAAATATGAATGAATCAAATCCAACACTCCCTATGACATGTTGTCATACTAAAAAAAAACAGTCCTAGTGTAATTTCCATAAAGCACACCCCCTGCATACCCCACTCTGCTATGTGTTGAAATCTAGTAAACATGTGGTCATGTCTCCCAGGATCCTCAAAGTTGAATGATGAAGGTGGGCCATCCTCCTATGCCATAACTCGTGACAACTCATTGTTGCTATGAGTGTGTTTCAGTGCATGATGTAGTTGGAAGAAAACCTTGTACAGTTCCTGCATCTAACTCCAGTCGCATATGAAACATATGGACCATCTGCTTTGGGAAACATGTAAACTTTCTCATCTAGGAGATATACCCCAAGGCTTCTTTCCTCAATCGTGGAAACTTACACAAGATTCTTCTTCAGCCCAGCGACGTACAAGACATCCCTCAGTAACATGGGCTCCATGGACTCCATGTCAAAATGGATTGTCCCACGCCCAACTCCTCTCACCACTATATCATCACCCAATACAATCTCCAACTCCAAGCCTGTCTCTGACATCTCTATGAACATGTCTCGAAAACCTGTCATATGACTTGAAGCTCCACTATCAATGCACCATGTGGATGGAGTAGTGGAAGCACTCAATGAATGGCCAACGCTCATGGAATGCTTCATCTGATCCTCAATATCCATGTTGGTGATAGATGATGCTCTCTCTTTATAAGTACCAGCAAGAAGATAAAACTCTCTTTCAAATCTAGCAGCATACTCATCAATCTCTGTTGAAGGTTGAAAATTACACAGAAATAAATTTTAGACATGGAGAAATAAGGGAAAGTAGGGTTTTGAGAAGAAACATGTTCTTGGACTTATTTGCAGTGATAGCTACCAGACTTAGGCTAGAGGATAGGTTGGATGGGGCAGTTAATTTTAGCCCATGGAAGGATATGATTGTATTGATATTGCAAGAGAATGAACTATGTGAAATAGTAAATAATATTGTTGCTCATCCGGTCACTATTCCTACAGTTGCAGCTCATAAGGTCACTTTTGATAAAGGCCCGTACAACACGTTTTTCAAGGAAATATTTGCAACATTTTTTCAATGAGATATTGGCACGAATTTCGAGAAGGGAGATAAGTTTTGTTGTTAATTTGTACTTTGCCTGAAGAAATAAAATTCTCTCTCATACAGGGTTTGCCTTCAAGGTTTTTCCTGAACCATTTTGGTAAAAAATATGAGTCCTACTTTCATGTGTTGACTAGTATAATTTTTTTGAGTAAGAAAAATAGGGTTGTTATAAATTTTCAGAGTTGAAAAAGTTGAAAAAATATCTCGTGTTTCAAGTTTAGAGTAAAATTTTAATTTTTAAATGTACATGCATGATGGGGTTTTGGCATTAAACCATACGCAGAGACTTAAACTGAAACTAGGTTGGGGTAACCAAAAAATTTCATGGTATCAGACTTGTGTTGAAGGCTAAAAATTATACTAGTCAACACACATAAAAATTAGAGACTCTGATTTTTTGCCAAAATGATCTAGGAAAAACCAAGAAGGAAAAACCTATATGAGAGAATTTTATTTCTTCAAGCAAAGTACAAATTAATAACAACAATACTTATCTCCAAATCAACGACTTAGATTAAAAGCCAACTAAATGAGATCTAGGACCCATCTCATTTTCACATTAAAAAATACTTTTAAAATATTAAATGTGAATTTAATGCACGTCCACCATTTATCCTCATAAAGTCACTTTTAAAATAAATAACTCAAACTCTCATTAAAAGGTCACTTTAATAAATAAAGCATTCTCATCTTTTAAATAAGCTAGGTACCACTTTTTAGAGTGTCCTTGTCCACCAAGGCATGGATGGACAAACACTTCCTAGGTAAAATTTCAACATTGAGATATGCAATTCTTGTGTCAATGAGGATAACAACAGATGACTAATATTAATTATAATGTTAATATTAAGTTAAAAAAAACTTGAAACACCATTCCAATATTAAATGTGACCACCAAATCATTGGTGTGGATCATTGTTCCCAAATAAGGAAATCTTGAAATAGCCCATCTTGTCAATGATGTGATTAACTTGAACAAGACATCTATTTTATTTATGATTCTTGGTTATGTTTGGTATGACATCCAACATCATATACGAAGCACATTGATAAATTTTGCAAAGAAGCTTGATGGTAGTAATAGGATATTTTGAATTTTATCAAAACATATTTTTTAAATTTTTCACGAGATAATAATCTATCTAGAAGATTAACTAGATAGAGTTTCCAAAGTCTCAATGAAAAAAAAATAGATGTTGAAGTTTAGTTTTGAGGATGTGGGAAATTAATGCCAATTTCAAGGTATAATCCATCATTTAAGATGAGGACACACACACGTCTTTTTTACTTTAATTATGGAAAATTATACTATTTGTTTCGCTCCTAAAAATTTCTCATCATGTCATATCCTTAGAAAAAACGCATTTAAGGAGAAAGAGTCCAAAAGGGAAAAATACATTATCATATTTGATTTTTCAACTTTTTTTAAGTCTTTAAAAAATCTTAAATAGAAACTATGCAATAGTGTTTCAATGTGCCTTTTAGTTGAATACAATTCTTCTATTAGTTGTAGAGGTAAGAATTTGTTTTAGACAATCCAAAAAAGGGGATGATTTTGCATCTCTAATTCCCAAAGATTATGTTTTAATATTTCCATACATTTTTGTATTGTTCCAACATAAGGCCTTAAGATGAGGAATTTCACCAAAAATTTCTAACCTTATTAATCTTTACAAATGTTAACCCAAAGAGAGAACCTTACATTGAGCTATCTCACATATAAATTTCAAAACTAAAGCAATAAAAAGAATACTAAAAAAAATGTGTCCGTCATCATTAATCATCCCTTTAAAATCTTTCCATTTTTTATACCTTTTCTTTTATAACTATTATTTCCAATATTTGAATTTGCTTTTATAACCAATGATTGTCCAATATCATAATTTATCAACAAATTGAAAGATCACTACTTCTATTATTATTGTTGCTTTTAATCATTTTATTTCCCTTTTTACTTCATAAACCTTTCTGTCATGACAACTTAACAAAGTTACCATTTTATGTAAAAAATCACTTCAAAAAGTCATGTTCTTTTTAAAATAAAGAATGTTTTATATTTGTGAATGTTAACAAATATATTCAGTATGTAATTTTTTCACACATAAAATACTAAGAAATTTAAGAAAAACTTTGATTTCTTAAACAATAATTACTATACTTTTTAATTGTGATCATAACAGCAATGCAATCTAATGGTGGTCAATTCCTAACCAGTGTAGTTAAATCATGATCACATTTATCAATATCGAAATAATTATATTGTTATTATGATAAAATTTTATAAACAAAATTGCTTCTTAAAACATTATAAATGTTGAACATATATCTAGAGAACTCAACGTGGAAGAAGAAGCTTCCTTATCAAAGATTTATAGGTATGCAGCTAAAAATATTTTCCCTTCTAAATCCATTAATACATAGCCTTTTCTCATTTTTTCTAGATAAAGATGATAATCTACATGGCTTTAACGAGGTCATTGTAGTTATAGAGCTAAAAGGATTTTCCTTTCTAAATCCATTAATACAATAGCATTTTCTCATTTTTTCTAGAAAGATGACAATGTACATGGCTTTAATGAGGCCTCTATCTAAAAATGACTATATTGTGACAATGACAAACTTTTTAGTTCTAATTTTTGTTTTATTGGGTTTCGTAGAGATGACATTGTCCCTTGAATAATAAGGGAAAGTCATATTTGTTTTATTGGGTCTTGTAGAAATGGTGGTGGTCCCTTCAATAATAAGAAAAATATATATTTATGATGATCAATGGAATGGATTTGGGCTTTCCGCAAATTGCAAAAAAAAATATTTTCCCTTCTAAATCCTTTAATACATAGCCTTTTCTCATTTTTTTCTAGATAAAGATGACAATCTACATCGCCTTTTCTCATTTTTTCCTAGATAAAGATGACAATCTACATCGCTTTAACGAGGCCTCTATTTAAAAATGACTCTATTGTGACAATGACATACTTTTAATAAGGCCTCTATCTAGAAAAGACTATTGTGACGATGAAATCTAATTTTTGTTTTATTGGGTTTTGTAGAAATAGTGTTTTCCTTCAAATAATAAGGCAAACTCATATTTATGATGATCAATGGATTTGGGCTTTTTACAAATTGTAATTTAATTTTTTTATTTTGATAAACGAAAAGGTTACAATTTTTTTATTAGAAAAGAATAACTGAAGTGTTATAAACCCAATTAGTTGAACAATCCACCAAAGGCATGTAACCAATGAGAAGGCCATAAAAGACAAGTTTAAATCCAACCAAGATCCAAGGGGTTACCAATGGCTCTCATGGCTAGAGGTTGACATCGTTTTCCATTTAGAATCTCTAAAAGGGGAAATTTGATAAAGTGGTTTTCATATATATATATATATATATGGGGGGTTACTAATGGTTCTTGTGGCTAGAGGCTAACATCATCTTCCATCTAGAAATTCTAAGCGGGGAGAATTAGTCAGTGTTAGATGTGTGTGTTATTTTGCTAAAAATAAAAAAGTTATTTTTTAAATTACCACTTGATTTCTTTTACTAAAATTTATACAAAGGCATAATGGGGAGGCCACAAGGGACAAGTTCAATTCCGATCAAGTCATGGGGTTACTAGTGCCTTTTTTGACTAGCAGTAGACAAAGTCATCCATCCATCCATAATGGTTTCATATATATATATATGACACCACTGGGCAAGAGTCAAATCCCCTATTTCGCCAAGAAAGGAGGCTAAACCTTCTTACTTATTTTGTTCATACATGGACAAGTCTTATTAGGTCATACTAGTTTCAACTTTTATCTATTACAAAATAAAAAAAATACTAATACTTCTTCTTTGGAAACAAATCTTGTGGGATCTTCCCTCTTCCCCGAAATAACATCATTCAAGGAGAGAGAGAGAGAGAGAGAGAGAGAGAGAGAGAGAGAGAATCATGTGCGATCTTCCCTCTTCCTCAGAATAGCATCATTGAAGGCAACTCAACCACTATAGTAGTCGATAACCGCGAGGGGCTCGATTGGATTTGAACTTGTCTATGGACTCATCCACAACATACCTTTAATGGATAAAATACCTAATTGAGATGACCCTTGGAATATACATTTTTTAGGGTAATTATCTAGAGGCAAAGCCTCAAGCACTTGCCCTCATTTCAATAATGGCATCCAAGATAAACCCGTGATTATTTAGGGCACAAGGCCAAGTCAACAACACAGATCAAAAGCCATTACAACAATATACTCATTATGAGCTTAATATGTCACTTACAAGTTATGAGATAGAACATTGTGAGTAGGATAACACTCCATCCCACAACCATAAGTCTGGACATAATTGACAATATGTGTGTGTGTGTGAAAAATAAAAATCCCCTGCATCCTACCACGTATTATAATATACAAGAAAGGGTTGCAAAAACCAACCTATGCCTTAGGGATATATATTAAAAAAATCATTTAAAAACACATTAAAAATAATATTTGTTTAAACGCCCTCCTAAGGCAACTCTATGGTTGAAGCCAAAACAATGGATCACTTCCCACCCCACCCTCTCCTAATGCTACTTAAACAACTTGAAGTGAGGAAGCCAAAGAGGTTCAGCAATATGGTGAATAGTCTCTCCCATCGACTAACTCCCAAAAGCAATGTGATTGGAGTTGTTGCCCCCTATATAAGCAACTCTCGTCAATGGGGCCATTGGAGTCAGCCTCCTCAACAGAAGGTGTTCACTATGCGTGTGGGTGGTGGGGAACGAGGCAACGCTCCCTCCAACTCACAAAGAAATAGCTCTTGATGACAAGCAATATAAACTTGTCAATTAGTGTTATAGCCCCACTAGCAAGGACAACAAAGAGGAGCATCATCGTCCACGGCTCAAAAATGTTACTCTCATTTCCATAGTTCATGGGAACAATGTCAACTAGGTCTAACCTCAGTGGTCATAGGATGTCGTTTTAACATCATCACTAAAGTTCTCCTATAAATGACATGTTGAGCTCATAATGAGTATATTGTTGTAACAACTTTGAGCCTCGTTGTTGACATGGCCTTACGTTGTGAAAAATTTAGGGCTTACCTTGAGTACCATCCTCGAAATGAGGGAGAGTACCTAGAGTTTGCTCCATAATAATTTACTTGAATTAAAATAATATAATGATAATAATAATAATAAACTTACAGGAAAAGGGTGTGATATGGCATATTACAACCCTCACACTAAAAGCAATTGAATCAACAAGTATGATGACGAAGGGGAATCGATACATGGCCTACACTGCAATGCTATACCACTCCCCCAATGTGGCATGCACTACAACAATATACCGCTCCCCCAATGTGGCATGCACTACAACAATATACCGCTCCCCCAACGTGGCATGCACTGCAACGATATACCCCCAAGTAGCTACTCTCAATGAGAGGTCAACTCGTCAATACTACGCAAAGCAATGCCAATCGTTAATTGACCAAAAGTGATCCCATTGCTTTAGAAGCTTCGAGAGGCATAATATGATATATCACGCACTACCCAAAAAGCTACTAAAGCAACTTCAGGATGGGGGGAGATCATAATGTAATAAACCCCTTCCACCAGTATAGCAACTCCAAGTCGGGGGAGTGGCAATGAATAAAAAGGAAAAATAGTAATTGTTAAAAGAAAAGAGTGGGGGGTAATTTATTTGTTCTATTAATAATAAAAAGGTGAATATTAATCATAAATATACTAAAGAATCTAAAGTTCAGCAAGAGCCAGCTTTGATGCATTATCCTTTGTTCATAATGCAGAGAATACAATTCAAAACCAAATCAACTATCCAAGGAAGTTTTGTCAATGTAGGAGGGGCTCCTACCTGAGTGTGAGCAAAGAGGGGCACAATTTTCATTTTCTTAAAGATCTCTCTAATGAAGTAGGACCTGGAAATAGTTGTGAACTATAGTTGGAAGTTCATAATGGAATTTTAACTAGGAATTGTAATAAGTTCTTCAAGGAATCTCTAAAGGAATAAAGACTTTGTTGCAAGACCAATACAAGTTGTTTATCCTTCTCAAGTAATTTGATGTATATCATGATTTTAACATAAAACATAGAATAGAGTTTTTAAGAAAAGAGAATAATAATAAATTCCTCTATTAATAATAAAAATAAATATTAATCATCATTATAATAATTATTGTTATAATGAAAAATAATCTCCATGGTCGACTTTAAGGTGTTTATTTTCCATGGGTTCTTTTTAGGTGTTTATTTTATCAAAATCAAGTGTTAAATATTATAATAAAACAATAAATCAATAATCGCTATGGTTGGTTGATTTCTCAGTGTTCCAAGTTATAATTTAATGGTGTTTTGTAAAGAAAAGCTAAATCACCATTAATCAGGTACGAAACGCTATACCAGGTAGGGGACAAGTCCAAACTTGCACATGATTAAATATCTATTGAAATAAAATCAACTAATAGATCACCAAGAATAGAAACATGAATAAAGAAAATCAAAAGTTTGATTTTCCAATATGAATGCATCCATACATAAAAGCCTGCCATGTGACTCTTGTTCTTCCTTACTCTTCCCTAAAGCAAACCTCATACACAAGCCAATCTAAATAATGACCATTGCATTTGAACACCCTTAATGGTCCTAGAGACCAACACACAAAAGCATGCCCACCAAACAGCACATAAATCATAAAGTCTTCTACCAAGTTGAACCTGTGGAGCCAAAAAAGGTACCGTGCAATGCATTTTGCTCTTGTGCCTTATACATGATGTACACTGCTGATGCCCTGAGGTATCCTTTGCATGATGCACCCTTTGCCTTGCATTTCTAGCATGTACATGACCGGTGTAACCTATAGTTCCACAATAGCCTACACCAATATATGTGCCTCACAAATACCCTACACCAATATATGTGCCTCGTACCAAAGATTTTACACCAACCTTCACCTATCTAGCTCTATGTTGTAGCCAAAACTCCACATACCCTTCAGTATACCTATAGTGCCCTTTCCTAGGGTGTACGCATCCCCATCCTAATTTCACCCTTCTCAACCAAGCCTTCTCTTGATTCTCATGTACAACATAAAATACAACTTCCACTGTGCCATTATCTCCCATTTAAAATCACTTCGATAATTGCTCTCATCACTGTCACTTGTATCTTGTTAAATTTCAATAGAGCTCTCCAGAATGATGGCTTATTTATGCAGTGTTTTCTAACCCAGCTACCTCACGCATGTTAAGATTTGTCAGCACATAAAAGTGTTTCCCTGATACCATTAAATTTGAGTGAGTGGAATCCAGTGTTTTTGCTCCAAAAACTCCAGATACCACTCACTCAACTCAGCCTTTACCTGCGAATATTCAGCAACTAACACCATTAAAACTGTCAACCAAACATATCTGAATCGAATAAATAACCTTGTGCCACCATCTTTTCCACAAATATATAGGCCTATAAACCCTTGTCTATAACCCCCTAAATTGTATAAAAATTTCCAAATTACGAAATGCACTCTTCCAACTCACCCCAAACCATATTTACTCCTGGATTCACACAAATGCTGCACAAATATTGTTTTCAACAGTCTAAAATGGTAATATGTTCTATGGTTGTTCAAAAATTCAAAAAACAAGAATTGGAGACAATAAATATATTGAGCTGGGAATAAGAAATAATAGAAGCAAAAATTTGGGACATTGTCACACCTGGACCAGTCTAATTCAGAGGAAAGTACTGCCAGAAAATCTAACTTGAAATCTTTGATTTGATGAATATATATTCACTTAACACTGCTCTTGTGGTGTTAAAGGGCAGGTAATTTAAAAGAATTGGATCCCAGCCAAGAAAAACAACAAACAAAAAAAATCAAAAAGCAAGATCCTGCAGATGGTAAATACTTAGAATACATGAGAAGAACCAAATCCAAATCCCCTGCAGCTGCTAATCCTGCACTTCCAATTGTGATGCTATTGTGCCTCTCATGCTATTTTTCTTTGATATTTTCTCGTACTTCTTTTCCATCTTTGAAACTAAACCTTCTAATTTGTGTTTACACTATCCATTTGACAGGGAGGATCAAACAGAAGCAAGAAAAGAAACAAAAAGAAAGATTCTAGAGATGGTAGATACTTAAATTACGAGGACGCTTCCTCTGGCAACCAATATTCAAATCCCCTGCAGTTGCTAATTCTTCACTTCGAATTGTGATGCTATTGTGCCTCTCCTGGTATTTTTCTTCGATATTTTCTCGTACTTCTTTTCCATCTTTGAAACTAAACCTTCTAATTTGTGTTTACACTATTCATTTGACAGGGAGGATCAGACAGAAGCAAGAAAAGAAACAAAACAAAAAAGATTCTAGAGATGGGAGATAATTAAATTACGAGGACGCTTTTTCTGGCAACCAATATCCAAATCACCCGTCTTTTTTATTTAATTTTAGAGGTAATTCTGAAATTGTTTAAGAGCCAAAACTATTTAAATGTCATTCTAAACTCATGCAAACCAATGGGATGCTATTGTGCCTTTGCCATGGTACTCTATGATATTTTCTTATATTTTTTCCATCTTTGAATCTGAACCTTGTCTGTGTTTACACTTCATCCATTTGACAACAAAGATCAGAGATTGTGAACTGGATCTTTGGATTATGGTCGGATGCTTGAACCATGGTTGAACGTGTTGGTGACATATTAACATGGCCCAAATGCGTAATGCCGGTAAGCCAATCATTTTAGCCTTTCAAGCAAAAAGGTATCAAGGCTCAGCACTCTGTTAAACCCCCACAAACAACATATATTCTGCTATATAATATAATATATATGCCTGATATAGAAAATTACAGTCTGCTAGTACTCTTAGCCATAATAATCATATTTAACCTGATATGCACCGTCATTATTGAGCCAGTGTTGCAATGGCACAGTTGGGTGCATGTACGGGTGCAGTAAGGATGTCCCTTTTAAACAACAGGTAGGGCAATATCCCTTCGCCATAATAATCATATCTAACCTGATATGCACTGTCACTAATAAGCCAGTGTTGCAATGGCACAGTTAGGTGCATGTACTGGTGCAGTAAGGATGTACCTTTTAAACTACAGGTAGGGCAATGGATAATTTCATTTGTAAACAAGGTCATCAGAAGTTAGAACACAGGTGTGACAGGTATTGGTGAGGCTGATGGGAAGATAAATGACTTAATGCTACTTTGGTGAGAAAAAGTTCATGCATTCTTTAGCTTTAAGTCGATTGAAAAGTCATTCTGCCAGATACTTACAACTACATGGACTACAACCAAACATGGTGAACCTTTAAAAATAAAGTTCTTATCTACCCATAACTCATGGGAAATAACATGGTGGTTAGTTTCATTTATTCCACTAACTAAATAAAGGTTGATCATTAGTGATCTGGATATCAAACACATAACAAGGTTGATCATTACTGATGTAGATATGAAAGCCATTATAAGTTTGACCGTTACTGATGAAGATATGACGCCATAACAAGGTTGTCCATTCATGGTGTGGCTATAAAAGCCATGCCAAAAGGCATTTTTTCTTTCTATGAAGGGTTGTAAAACCCTTACAAAACAATTCCCCATCAAAATTATATATAAAACTTACCCAATTAAAACTACTCAGGTGAAACTAACAAAAGTGATCTACTAATACCAAAAGGCATATTTGAAAAGAGAAAAAGAAGTGGATTAGCATTTGCTTACATCTTCACCTTCAAGGGGATAATTGCATTTATAATGTTCTAAGTCGAAGTAAAATACCCTCATTTTACAAAGAAATTTTTTGAAACTGTATCAAATAACAGAGAATCACATGTTAAGACAAATTTACAGTTCAAAATGTTAATAACTACAAAAATAATATATTATCAAAAAATGTTACAATCCTTACCAATATCTGGTGTAACAAAGGGCTGTCTCAGGGAGGCAGGCCTGTGCTGGTAACTTGGTAATTCTGTCCTGGAGACTATTCCTGTGTATTGGATAACATTAGACTTTATCCCAAAGGGTGTTTAGAGCAAACAAGGAAGTTAAGATTTAAATTTCTATGAGCAGGCAATAACAAGAAAAAGGGCTTCCCATGGGTCTCTTGGAAGAACATAACAGTCCCAAAAACAATGGGAGGGTGGGGCATAAAGAACATTCACCGTTTTGCAAAAGATTTAGCAGGAAAATGCATATGGAGCTTGACAGAAGAGATGGAGCTTGACAGAAGAGAAGGAACTTTGGGTTAAAACAATTTGGATTAACACAGCTCATATATCAGTGGTAGATTTGATAAGAACAATCAGAAAATCGTTCCAAAATTCCTCTGATATTTGGAAAACATTAGTGCTGACTTCCCCACTTGTGGGAAGTGGCTGGTCTGGAAAGTAAGATCTTGTGATGAAGTGAGAATTAATGAGTACCCTTGGGTGGCGCGTGATCAAAAGTCCCAGCTGCCAATAAATATGGTGGAAACTATGAGGAAAAGATGTATAATTTATTTGAGCCAAGTGGTTCAATCCATTAAACTCTACTGTATTTAGGCAGGAGTGATTACCAGCAGTATATTTGAGTTTCTTTGGAATTGAGGGGCAGATTTGGGCACATTACTGTTTCTCACTCAAAAACAGCCATGTCAGGATTACAGAAGCTGAAAATGAAATTGTTTGATCAAGGAATCTAAAACAGGGTGGACATACTCCAAAATTAGGACACAAAGATCTCAGGGAGGATCAAGGGAATCCATGACTTGGCATGGTGGTTGAAAGATATTTCAAAAGTTAAATGCCCCTTTGAAGTGAGGCCTTTTGTGTGGCTTGCTCTTAACGACAAAGTCGCAACATGTGATTATATGCAAAGAAGACGTTGGAATGGGCCTGCAAGATGCCTTATCTGCAAATTGAATCTGGAAAATCTATCTCATAAGCTTCTTAATTGCCCTTATATTCTTCAAGTGTGGGAAGAACTTGAAGCTAAAATGGGATTGAAGAATGCATGCGGAAGGGAAAATGTGGAAAATCACTCAGAATATGGTGTGGAAATACCATGACTAGTCCATTCAAAGCTCTGCCTCTTTTAGCATCTTGGGGCATTTGCCTTGTGAGAACCTTGTTAATTTGAGGATAAATGCATACCATCTCAAATCTGTGCTAAACAA
Organism: Pseudotsuga menziesii; assembly: GCA_001517045.1. NCBI lineage: Eukaryota > Viridiplantae > Streptophyta > Pinopsida > Pinales > Pinaceae > Pseudotsuga > Pseudotsuga menziesii. Next base: position 1,032,250 of record LPNX010943095.1, read on the forward strand.
AGTTTAGTCATACTCCAAAGTTTTAAACAGATTTCAGAACCAAAACCTGCCAATATAATAAGAGAATAAGCTATAGACCAATCAGGAGCCAGGGCTTATTTCAATGGAGTAGCTCAGAGGTCACCATCCATAGGAGGAGCTGGAGGCATTTTATATAGTTCAGAAAGCCCATACTGGAATTTTAAAGCAGGACTGGGCAACAGCTCAAACAAAAGGGCAGAATTGTTAGCTTTAAAATTGGTTTTAACTTTAGCAGTGGAGAAACGGATCCCAAAACTACTGATGATGGGTGATTCCAAAATTATCATTGACTGGATGAATGGGACCTCCTCCATGGTAAATAAGTTATCAAAAATACTACAAGTGAAGTTACTTTCTTGCATGTTTACAGAGAGAGAAATGTTACTGTTCATTTATCCAAATCAGGAGCGCAGATGGCTCCAGGTACTTTATACATATGGCAGCAACAGGATGGAGAGATGAGAGAATATGATAAAGGTCCTTCTGCATAATACTTTTCAGAGGCTTATTCAAGATGATCGCTTATTTCAAAAAAATGTTTTTGATATTCCCTTCAAGATGATCTCAGAGTCTCAGATTAAGTCATTTTGGTTCTACTTAAAAGTTGTAAGGATGTATTAGACATGTTAAGGAACATACCGGGGATCAGGCAGAAGTTTCTGATAATTAGTTCATGAGGAAACTGCTAAGATGATTTAGCATATCAATGAATGTGAGTGTATAGAACAGGTTTTAAAGTTTTCTTACAGAAAATATGGACTGTTGAAACTTGAAACCAAATAAATGCTGAAAAGCATATGCAGAACGTAACTTTATTACTTGTAATATCATTACAATTATTTTTCAGGAAGAAAAAAACAGCGAGGATATCTAAGAAACAGTAGATGTGTTTAATGCAAGCTTGCATACCAAATGAGCTCTAGGTGATGAATGCATCCTAAACTATTACAGCACTGGGTAGGCAAGATGAGGCTTGATCACAAATAGTCCAAGTAGAGTAACAGAAAATTACACATACAAATGTAGAGTTCCCTAAAAACAACTAATGAATCAGACTAAAGACGGAAATGTGCAATTATGTAACTTGCCACGACTTTTCAAAAACCATAATAGACACAAATTTATGAACTAATGGACCTTTTCATCTACTAGCTTCTGCAATGTCATTTAGAAAATAGAATATAATGCTCGATAAAGGTATAAAAAGCTGTGTTTGGAGTCATGGACAAATAAACTTAAATTCTTTAAATACATAGAAAATTAGACTAACCATAGTGTTATGAATAAAGGGTCAAATTGCAATGCCTTTCATGAGAATTTTGAGTTAATGTTGCTGCATAATGAGTTTCATCTACATGTTATTCAATTTATGCCTGAAGAAGCTCACTCAGCATGTTCATGGCTGTCAAACGATTGAGAAGCACCAACAAGCAGGATAAACTACAAAGGTTCACTTCTAAAACAAGTCCTTCAATGTCAGGATTGAGAATGGAAACTCCTAGAATCAGATGATGGATATGTGTCACAGCAAAGTAAACAAGAATGTAATTATCGTGGATTAATAGGAAAATGGGGATGACCACTTGCTCCACAGCATGCACCAATGAATGCACAATAACTCAATAGTCATGATGAAAGAATTCTTAGACCCCAACTAAAAAACAGTTCTCAAACCATAACTAGCAGCACAGATGCCCAAGAGAAAGCTTTAATCGTTGAATTTCACTGTATTATAAACAGTTAATTACACGCAGTTATTATAAGCGTACCAACCAAACACCATCTATAGAATGTTAGCAGGTACTACACTTTTATAACTTCAAGCATACACGCAGTTATTATAAGTGTACCAACCAAATACCATCTATAGAATGTTAGCAGGTACTACACTTTTAACACTTCAAGCAAACCAATCATACAGGCAGTTTTCAAAGGAATCTCATGTGAATTCTCATAGGGGTTGACAACTGAAGAGTAAGAATAGTGACTACAAAAAGACCACGCTACAAAAACCATCAGGAAGATTCAGAAGTGTTAAAGGGTACTTTTAGACAGAAGTGAGTTACAGAACTTGAGATTAAACTTTTAGCTCACGTATTAATTCAGAACTTGATCTGAAATTGAGAAAGTTGACCATATCTAGCAGAAGATTATGTTATTTAACAAATAACCACTAGCAATCCTAAAACAAGTGTTTTCCTAATCACTGAATCTAAAGCATTGCCCATACCACAGAAAAGTTACTAGAAATAAAAATCATAAGAGAATATATACTTACCTCAAAGAACAGATAATGCAAACCGATTGAATTTCTCAGTCCAAACAAAACCATGCAAAAGAAAAAAACAAGAACAAAATGCACTTTATGAAAGAGACATATTTCCATAATTTGGCCACATATACAAGGAATGCATGCAAGAAATATAACGAGCAAGAATGGGCATCAACAAGGGAAAAAAATACTTAGATTGTCTCAACGTGTACTTCCAGGAAGATTATATGGACTGAAATTCCGTATGCCTATTTTAGAATCAACTGACTCAACTGCATTTTCCAGAGCTGTCTCTGTATTTCCAGGTGATTCATCCTGCTGAATTCCAGCCTCACCACACAAATTCTCATTTTGTTGATTTGGATCTAAGCATCTGACACTTACAGGATCCAACTCTACATTATCATCCTTATGATATTCACAGGCTTGACTAACAGTTTCTGAGTCTAGAATCATAGAAATAGAATGTGATTCTCCGTCACATTCCCTCACTAATTTCATGGACAGGGGACTGCCAGTTTCCAGAAATGCTGCAGCATTAGTTGAGTCGGCAATCTCTGTACAGCTATCTAGTGGTACAGAAAAGTCCCTGGGTGAGTTTCCAGTCACTCTGAAATCAGTGTTTCCTGTATGTCTTTTTGACATTGTCTTCTCCTCTTCCATATTCAATATAGAGATGTTTTGTTTTACATGAGAAGGGCCTTTGTTAACTTGCATTGGATATACATGTATAGCCTGCTCTTCTGAGAAGACTCTTGCATCAGCAGGATCCACTGGTACTTTTGTACCATGAGTGAGCTCTTCTGAAAAATCTGTGGTGTTAAGATTTGGTTCTTCTGAGAAGACTATGGGATCATGACTGTCCACCAGTTCTGGGTCAGTGGCACCATCTTCAGGTTCTGCTGAAAACACCCTGGTATTAACATCATCCAAAGGATGTTCTGAGCAAACTTTGGAATTAGTAATGCCTCCCAGTACCAAAATATCCGCAGCCTTTACATTCACCAATGGTTCTTTCACATTAAAAAATGGACTGTTTTGACTTGGACTGATAGAATTACTCATTTTTTCACCAGCTTGAAGAAAGATACAAGGGCTTTCTTGGCCAGTCTCTGTATTATTCTTCACTGCATGTTCTAAAGAATTGGGAAACTCAATGGCAGAAGCCACTTCTGTTGATGTGTTATCGCATACAACTGTTTCATCAATATCAGTATTTGTTTTATCGTACAATTTAGTATGACAGAAACTCGCTTTACTGCTTTCAGAAGCCACAATTACCTTGTGAAGATCATTTGCACCAGGACTTGTATAAGACTTGGCTACAGGTTCCAACTTAATTTCTACACATGCATTTTTGTATAGTGCCAGTGCTCTCTGTAAAGTAAACCAACAAAATCAAATTAAATGAGCATCTAGTATAATTGTCCAAGATTCTTTAGAATAGAAATAAGTCATTATGCTCATACACTGTTCTACTGGGCATGTGGAAATGATAGCAGACCCACCGAACCCAAAGATCAAATACGTTACCTCAAATGTGTCCCTTGGTAAGCTAGGGAAGAATTTTGATTGCATATCTAAACTGTTTAGAAGAGCTTCTGCGTCTACATCAACCTGCCATTAAGGACGGTAAACAAGCAACTCTCATTATCTTGAAAGCATGGAGCAAAATATTCCCAAAGGAAACATTTTCAAAAGCCTGCTGTTAAAAGAGCCGGTGTCAATGTGAAATAGACATTCTACATTATTCAGATGCCTATAACTGCTGCTAGCAAAGGTAGATCAGCAACTATCACCTCTAATTGGAAATTATCAATTGCAGCTTCAGTATTCCCATCCATCATCACAACATCACTGATAGAGATCACATTCTCTTTCGAATCAATTGTTCTAACACAATCATTGTACAACTCTGGGCCCGCTAAACCTGCAGATATGTCCAATTTGGATAAATACACAGACATTCTCTCGCGCTTCATCTTACATGGCTTCTGTACATTAGAAGCCAAAGTACTTGACTGATTTTCAGTTATAATCTTAGGTGGACATTCATCAGATCTTTTTATCTCAATACTTTCAGTTGGAGACCTTTCCCTTCTACTCTTCTCAGGGCGACTTCGAGAAAGTTGAGGCCCACCCCAAGATTCATCAGTATCCCTTGCATTGACTTTCCACATATCTGTTCCTCGATCCCAGCTGCGGGCACCAACTCCTTGGCCAATTTGATCCCGAGCAGGTCGTCCATAAACATGGGATTCCTCTCCATAAGATGTTGGCCCATCCCATCCATGCAGAGGAACCTGGATATGGGGACCACATACATCATCAGCCTGTCTTTGCCAACCAAAGGTGCGATTATGACCAGGAAATGCATCTCCGCCATCCCGCATATGATAGCGAATACCACTCATATCTGGAGATGGCCTGATTCCAAATAAGGGAGGGCCTGGAAATTGTTGTGTCATATTGAGAAAGCCTCCATGTGGATGACCTCCCATGTGATGCTGAAAGGGAATGAACATGTTGCCTGGACCCTGTCCTGGGCTAAGAGAATTCCAGTTCCCAACACCTTTCCAGACATCTTGTCCTGTTCCTCCCATGACATCTCTTTTGAAATGGCCACCAACTTGGCGATCAGCCCTTCGCTGATCTCTAGTAGCCGGCACTTCCTCAAAGCCACTACCTGATGGCCCAAGAATAGCAGGATTATCAATGCCAGGTCTGAAAGGTGGTGGAGGGGGGAGGACACCCGAAGGTCTACTTGTCAAAGAAGGCACTTGTGGTCTTATAGGACTTCCCATTGCCCTAGTCATTGGAGTAGAATGAGCTGTCCAATCTGACCTTCCACTTGGTACCTCCTCTAACCGACGACCTTTAGAAGGCCTCTCCGATGAAGCTGAAGTGCCACTAGAAGGAATCCTCCTTGAATCCGGGGGACCACCAACTCTAGATCCTGAAGCATATGTAGAAGAGGCCTTGGAGAATTCATTAGCAGTATAACTATTCATTTGAGAATCGTGACCTCTCTCTGTACTTGGAGATCTCCTATGATCATCAGAGCTTTTACAGATACCTTGAGGTTCCCTGCACCCTATTCCATCTTCTGCAGATTGTTGCTTGTCATTGCTGGGAGCATCAACACAAAGCCAATTTCTGCTTGGTTGGTTGGTGCTTAGACTGTTTCCAGTTTCAGATTTGCTTTTATGACTTGTTTTTTCATACGACAAAGAACGTCCCGGGTCATGAATATATGGAGATGGAGATTTTCGCATTATATTGACAGGAGGAGAAAACCTTCCATTGGTCATGGGTGAGCTCTCAACATGACTCAAAACAGGAGAAATTCTACCATCATAAGCAGAAGATTTAGCACTTCCAAGAGGAGATTCATCTCTATGGCCATCCAGCTTCTTTTCAGCCTTATTCTTGCAGTGCAGTCTACCAGGTTCTCTAGAATTGCCACGAAGCTGCTCTAGGTTCCTTCTAGGTCGATCATTTCTAGTCCGTTGAGGCTTTTCCTCAGCCAGTTTATCTTTGGATTCGGACTCCAAGTGCTTGAATTTAAATCTGCAAAACCACAAAAGAATCAAACTGCAGATACTTCCAATATGCCAGCATCTTCAATACCAACTCCAAAAACAGCAGCTTTAATAAAAAGATGTTGGAAATATAACACTCATATACAAAACTAGGATCCATTTTAGGATGCAAAAGTTATCCACCTTCTAATTAAGATAGACCTACTGATAGATATCAAAATATTGAAGAAGCAAGGACACAGCGGAGATTATCTGCAGGGCAGACTACCATGGTGCTGTGTCTAGGCTCCTGAACGTGATGATGCATAAGTAACTGCAACAAATGGTAGTGCGGCAGTTCAAGACAGTGCACAAATAACATGTGAAGAAGCAAAGCATAAAATAAGAAACAATAAAAAATTGAAAATAATACATAATGAACATGTATACAGGTGCATCAGGTCATATACTTTTAGAAAAGCTTTGAGCTGACAGGTGACAGAAATGCCAAAAAATTAAAAGTTACAGGCTTTAAAACAATAAAATAATATTTGAAGAGTATAATTGCTCAGCTAAGAACACAGCTGAACAGATCTTGGACTTAACACAGATTCATCATAAAAATGGCATGGATGGGTGGAGCTAAATCTACCACAAAATCCATAACATGCTTATAGACAGAATGCCGGTGTGACCATTCTATCACAAAATCCATAGTAAAAAGTTCAATCAAGACCTTGATTCTTTTAAATATTATCTTAAAAGTGCTTCCTCTCAAATCGTGAGAAGAATTACAACTGGCCCAAAGATGTCAGGCACCACAAGCCTCCTGCTAGTGTAGGTGAAACATCCCTCCAGGGGAAACCATTGAACAAAGACAATTCCTTTCAGATAAGCTACCATGAAAGAAGGTAATCTTCCATAAAAATCATACAGCTGTGACAGCAGACTACTCTTCCATAAAAATCACACAGGACTTGCACGTATACCCAACCACTTATTCATGTCTCCAAGGGAATTGAACCTTCATGGGTGGCCTGATATGCCACCATCTTCACCACTGAATCAGGACCACATTGACAACTCTTTTACATCTACAGAACACTTGCTCTGCTATTTTGGCAGATTCTGTATCTGTGTTTCAACTTTCTTGCACACCAGGTTAGAATATTATTTCGGACACTGAAAAGAGTTTTGAAAACAAATTATTATTCATTCAAAATCTTGACTGAGGAATATCGGTGTTACGCAAATGGCAACATCTAACATATAAGGAAAAGTAGAATTGTCTACATAGTTTAGCCACATTGCCAAAAAAGGAGTTATGTTCAGCTACAATATATGACCCATCATATACATTTACTTTTTCAACTATACTCAAATCAAAATCCCATCTCCATAAAACACCATGTGACAAACAGAGCTAAATCAATATATGGAATGAAAAAGGCATCCCTAACATCTCTACATAAGGTTTCATATAAACGAGGGACAGCGGGTTAAAAAGCATGACTGAAGACACCAATGCAAAGCAAAGAATAATGGGTGCTATATTAACATTAATGTTCAATGAAAGAAAATATGGGTAAAGAAGGCAAACAATACTGGCAAGTATCAAAAACCAGTGTTGCAAACATCAACGATCTATCAACAAAATTGCAATATATCGCGATGCTCTCAGCTCGGCAATATTATCGCTGGAAAAAATTGTGATTTTGAAAATATAACAATATTTTGCAAATATCAGCAAAAATCGCCAAAAATTGGAAAAAATCAGCAAAACATTGGCCAAGTCAGGATATTTTTGGACTTTTTGGGAATTTTTTGCTCAGTTTGAAGAGAGAAAGTAGGGGATCGAGAACAAAGGGGTTATTCACTGTTACATTTGCCTATAAAAGGGCTAAAGGGAGGGGGTTAATTTAGATGTTTAAAATTTTTTAAAAAATGGATTTTTTGTATTTGCTGAAGTTTGCTGATATTTTCAGTGATGCTGCCGATGACATGTTTTCCAGACCCTCGGCGATATTTTTGTCAACACAATGTTTGCAACATTGTTGACAAAAACAGTCTCGTATACACACTCATTCAAACAAAAACATTATGAAAGTGTGCATATTGAATTGAAATACCAGAAATCTATGAATTGTGCTCCATCAATCTGCTCTGCATCAACCCAACATATGTTTGCCGTAACAGTAATAATTGTCCACATAGACTAGGACCACCATCAACAACAATCTTCAGCTTAATTGCCAATATGTTATAACTTATAAATTATAATAAAAACAACATTACTAGTCTCTAATCAAACATTAGATCAGGCATCGAGAAATATAATATGTTCTTCAACCTCTTCTTCCAATTCACCTAACCTGTGAAAAAACAAACACAATGGTCTTAGAACATATGAAGCTCGCATTCAATCCAAAGCTAAATATTTGCTAAGTTGCCAGGGTTTGTGGGCACAGGTTTCAGGGATGGTAATGGGTGCAAGGAAGGGGACAACTTTTTTTAAAATCAGGGTGCATGGGTGTGTGGTGTTGCCTCGCATATAAAATATATTTATATCTAAACTATTAAAAATATATATTTAAAAACTTATATCAAATATATTATATATAATATATTATAGATAATACCTTTTTTAATATTTTATCATATATTACAATTCATAAAAGGGCTAAAAAAAGTATTATAGAAATCTAATTCAAAAAAAATATGGTAGTATATATCTCAATAATACGAAAAAACTTGTGAGTCATTCAATATTTTAGAAAATCTAAAAAATATAAAATCTAGAATGATAGATTGGTACACTCAAAAGTAAAAATATCCAACATAAGTATGATAAAGAACTAAATACTAATAATTCCATATAAGATAAAATGCATTTGATAATATAATAGATTGATTTGTACAATGGCATGTGATGTTTTATATAAACATTAAATGGTCACATGATGAAGAGGCATGCCTCATGACCTCGAAGTTTGTATTATTACAATGTAATGTACTTTTGTACATTACAATTCCTCCCCCTTAAAGTTCCTCAAAGCATGATCAGGAGAAAGTCGCTACTTCGTTCTAGCTTGTAATTCATTCACTTTTGAGCTAGTCTTGAGTTGTCTCAGTTTAGGAAACAAGATGTCCAGGCCTTTGAAGCTTTGAACAATATTGCCCGACTATAAAAGAGTCAATCCATCTTAGATTGATTCTCTTTGGAACTATACAGTCCAATATTTGATTAGGACATCTTCAATAGTGATTCTCAATATGCCTCTGGAAACAAGTCAAATTGGAGTCCTGATATTTAGGAATGTAAAGTTCTTTTGTTTTAGTGATGTTAGTTAGTCGATAGTATCTTGCAATGACTTTTATGATTAGGGTGACAATAGGGTCCTTGTAAGTTCTTGTTACTAGATCTAAATTTTAGGACACTCCCTGTCTGATACTTTTGTCAATTTTTCAGTGGATAAAAATTCATGAGTACCAACACTTAGTTTTCAGCTTCGATAAAAATATTGTTGGTTAACTATGCCAGTTGATATTTCTTTGTCAACCCTTGAAACTGGTATTATCTCTTGCTTCAATCCTTTAACGTCTTTACGTAATTTATGACTTTAATAATAGGCAAATGAATTCCTTATCTTTATCTAATAAAACTATCAGAACTCTTTCTCGCAATCCTGCTTATTCCATCATAATTATCGATTCCATCATTATTATCGGTCAATTTGTTCAATCTTTCGGTAATTATGTTAAACCTATGTTTCCAGGGTACGTGTACCCGAGGGTGTGATGTGTGTCCCCACCACGGATACATGTACCTGCATCCCCAAAATGGGGTCAGGTTATTTTGGGGCATCCCCCGAAGAACCCAGGAGGTAGCCACAATGGAGGATGCCATACCCTGAGAAACAGGGATGTGTCACTGCTCGCCCACTGAAAATGTTGTACCCTGTAAATGGGGACACCTAAGGGGAGTCCATGTAGTCTGCATATTAGTTTTCCTCTCAGCTAGACAGAAACCACGAGGAAGAGGAGGGTGGGGATGGGGGCTGAGGTGGGGGTGGGGGTAGGGCTCCTTTCCAAAAGCCCTATCATCAAAATTTTGCCCACAAAAAACCACCATTTACCTGATTTCTATCCTAGCAGTGAAGGAGAGCAATCCAGGCAGCAGTTAAGGGAAACAGTCCAGCTGTTTCCATAACAGCAGTCAAGGGTTTGACTCTTAGCAGTCCTACAGTGAAGGGAGAGAAGGGAGGAACAATCCATCGGTAAGGGAGATGCAGTGAGGACCTTAGTGATGATGATTATAGTGATGATGCAAATGTAGCTGACCTATCAGACATGGCTAGAGGAAGCTAAATCAGCTCTGTTGTTCATTGTTCAATATTTTTTTGAATTTTCTATTTCATATTTGGGAGCAGGCAAATTTTGGATGTAGTATGACAATGGACATATATCTTATGAATATCTCAATATCAATATCCTTAAACTTAATATTTTATAACTTTATATCAATGAAGCAAAGTGCATGTTTTAGTTAGTATGTTAGACTTTAGCGTATTACTTGCTATAAATGATTTAATATTTATATGTTTAACTATTTAAAGTATGTTACACATTATAATATATTCCTACAGTACCCCCAACGTACCCAAGTCCCCTGTCTTAAATAGTGTCATCCCAATCCTCGTCCCCATTCCCATCCCTGAACCCAAGTACCCTAGCAAGATAGTGTGAAACAGTCAATCACGATCTGTGGTAGCACAATACAATGTAGTAATCTGAGAGCTTTTCTAGCATTTGAATCGATTATGTCAATGTTGTAAGTTTTTGGTGTTCTAGACCAGCCCGGCTTCAAATCAAATTTAATGAAAATTTAATGCCCAACCCACAGTTTAAATAGGCGCTGTATATTTCACAAAAAATAATTCAGACTTTGAAACACAGTAAGACATCATTTTACAGGCAGAAAATTAAATGAAACTTGCACACCATGAAATTTCAGACAAGTATTTTTCGGCAAATTGCCCAGGCAAAACACAGAATGCGAAAACCTATTTAATAGAGGGAGGAATTTTATTTCTGCTAATTCAAATGTACAGCAAAATATCTCAAGTCAAGATCAACTTGTCTCAAGCAATTTAACCCAACAGGCGATTCAACAACCAGTAAACAGCTTCCTCGAAAAACATGTACACCCAGCAGCATATGGACTGTACGGTACAGAACAGTACTTCCTTGATTTTCATGCAAGAACTGTTTCTGTTTCTCGATTTTCGTGCCCACTGCAACCCTCACTCACTACATTGAACTGCACGCCAAACTGACTCGAAGTTCATGTCCAAAAACTCTGCCTGGGAATGTGTGTACTAGCTGTACGGACTCGGCATTAAATGCTGTCGTACAGTCTCCTCAAACTGCTTGCCCAGATTTTGTGGAATTCGTGCTGTGAACAATTTTTTGCTGGCCACTGTACGGTCTCTTGGAAATCGTGCCCAGTCTTTTCCTCTCTTGCTGCATTCTCCTTCTCTTCTCCAGAATTCGAACGGCTCCCTCAAAAAATTCACTCAAGTGAATGAAATGCCTTTTCCCTTGACTTTTTGTTTGGATGCTTGGGGTGAATGAAGGGATATCTAATCCAAGGGCCCAAAATGAATTAGATGTGTGGTTGAGAATTAATGCACATTTAATTCTCATTAAAAATTAATTCCAGTCACCTCACTTAAATTTATCAAAAAGACGCTTTAATCTCTAAAGTGTAATTAAATGCTTATCACAAGTCATTTCGTTCAAGGGTCACTTATTTCCCCCTTTCCCAGTGACCTAGGAAAAATCACTTAGGGGAACAACTCCAAGGTACAAATTTTAACGCTCCCTCTTACCGAGGAAGTTCTTCACCACTCTCAACTTGTCCCTGAAGAAGACAAACTCGCCCTACCTCAAGGATTTTGTGAGAATGTCTGCTACCTGCTCATCAATGGATATGTACCACAACTCAACAGCTCCTCTCTAAACATAATCTCGGATGTATCTAATCTCTATATGCTTGGACAAGTCATGGAACGCTGGATTCTTAGAGAGCTGAATGCAACTATGATTGTCAGAGTAAATCCTAAGCTCCTGATCAAACAAATCTACCAACAACTTGCAAAGCAACAATGCCTTGCAAGTCGCAACTAGCCTAACTGGCTACCATGTACTCAACCTCATCAAAACTCAAAGCAACGGTATGACACTGTTGTCGAGACCAAACTGAAACAACAACCGAAAGTGCACTTCCAGTCCGTCACGCTATCTTCCCAATCTAAATCTGTGAAGCCAACAAAACTAACTCCACCCGATCTCCTGTGGTCCAAACCATAATCCATTGTCCCTGCAAGATATCTCAACACATGTTTCGCAGCTATTCAATGCACTCTCCTAGGCTCCACTATGAACTCACTGAGTGTGTTCACCGCAAAACACAAGTCAGGCCTGGTGTTGACTAGATACATTAGTGAACCACTGAGTTGATGATATAAAGTAGGATCCACTAACGCTCCCTCAAAAGCATGAAGCTTCCGCCAGTTGGTGATCATCGATGTAGACATCAGCCTACAGTCCTCCATCCTAAATCTCCTCAATACATCAACTGCATACTTTCCTTGTCCCAAGAAAACATGACCAAGCTCCTGCCAAACCTCCATCCCCAAATAGTAATGCATCATCCCAATATATGTCACCTCGTACACTGAAGCAAGATCCCTCTTGCAAGTTGCAATGAGTCACTACTCCACTGTGATAAACAAGTCATCGATATACAGCAGAAGAATGAGCGGATCTCCACCGACTACAATGTAGTAAAGGTTGGGATCAGCCTCAATCTTCTAAAATCCCATCGATAGCAAGTAAGCATCAAACCTAGAATACCAAGCTCGAGGAGCTTGCTTCAGACCATACGAGCTTGCTTCAGACCATACAAGGCCTTTTTCAGCCTGCACACATGGGAATCCCTCCCATAAACCTCAAATCCCTGAGGCTGCTCCACATACACCTCCTCCTGTATGTGTCCATTGAGAAATGCAGTATTCACATCCATTTGGCGGATCTTCCAACCCATCTTTGTTGCTATGGAAATCACTACTCTAATCGAGCAATTTCAGGCAACCGACGCAAAGGCCTCATCGTAATCAACTCCCTCTACCTGTGAAAACCCTCGTGCCACAAAGCAAGCCTTGAACTTCTCCACACCGCCATCTGCAGCGTGCTTCACCTTGTAGATGCTGAGAGGCCTCCTCCAATGTAGAGGGCTCTTAATCACGAAAACTAGCAACCAATGCCATACCTAACCTGTTTTGCATCACTATAGTCCTCATTGGTTCCTTGGGCGATCCAAATGCCTCTCTTTCCTTCAAGGTGTCCCGAAGCCATTTAGGTGTTCTCTTTCCTAAAGGAGGCTCCCAAACTTGTCTATCCTCATCTGATGACTCCTAGAAGTAAATGGCCCAGAAACCTGTGGACAAGGCGCTGGTGAACCAGCCACTGGTGAAACCTGTGATCTTGTAACTGTAACTGGTGAACTTGTGACCTGAGAACCAGAACCTGTCCAAGAAGTACTTGCTGGATGAACCACTAAACCTAAAGACTATGTGTGTGTAACCTATGGCCCAGACACTCTGAAAATCTATGAACCTGTACTCTGAACTAACGATACCCGTGAAACTCCTAGAGGTGTCAGAGCCTGTTGCTCCTCCTACACTTCCTCTCTGGACTTTCTGAAGGTCCACTCCTCAAGTCCCACATCTCGCCTCACAACAACCTTCCTCTAGGTAGGAAGATTAATACAGAAGGCCTTCGAAGCCTCACCATAGCCCACAAAGATGCCTCTCTCTGCAGTGGACTCAAGTGTTGTCCTCTTCTCAAAAGGGACATGTGAATAAGTCAAGCAACCAAATATGTGAAAATGACCAACCTCAGGCTTCTTGCCTATGAACATCTCCTCGAGAGTCTTGCTCACTAAGGCACGATGGGGACTCCTATATTGAAGGTATACAGTTGTACTACATGCCTCGACCCAAAGGAAGAAAGGAAGACTTTGATAATGTAACATGGATCTAGCTACTCCCACTATAGATTGGTTCTTCCATTCTGCTCAGGAGTGTTTTGTACTATCAATTGTCTCACTATGCCCTCCTATCTGCAATACTCATCAAACCCCTTGGAGGTATACTCAACTCCATTATCTAATCTAAGTGCCTGAATCCTCCTCCTAGTCTTGCTCCTTGCCTATGAAATTCTCCTCGGGAATCTTGCTCCCCAAGGCACAATGGAGACTCCTATTCTGAAGGTATACAACTGTAGTACATACCTCGGCCCAAGGAAGAAAGGAAGACTCTATTCATGTAATATGGCTCTAGCTGCTCTCACTATAAATCGGTTCTTCCTTTCAACCACTCCATTCTGCTCAGGAGTGTATGGTACTATCAATTGTCTCACTATGCCCTCCTTTCTGCAATACTCATCGAACTCCTTGGAGGTATACTCACCCCCATTATCTGATCTAAGTGAATGAATCCTCCTCCTATTCTGGTTCTCCACAAGAGTTTTAAACTCTTGGAACCTTTGTAAGACCTCCTCATATTTCTTGCTCCTCAGGAAGAAGATCAAGGTCTTCCTGAAATAGTCATCAATGAATATAACATACTACTCAACCTCTCAGAGAAACAGATGACATGTGACCACACAAATCTGAATGTATCAAATCAAGCACTCTAGATGACCTACTATCAATGCTTGGGAAAGCAGTCTTGGTGTACTTTCCAAAAGCACACCCTCTGCACACATCACCGTGCTCCGTGCTGAACTCTAGGATACCTGTAACCATGTCCCTCAACATCCTCAGAGTTGGATGATGCAGATGAGTCAACCTCTTATGCCACAGCTCACAAAGCTCATTTATGTTGCTGTGTCAAAGCATGTTGGGGCTGAAATAAGAGCTAGTACAGCTTCCCAAATCTAACTCCAATGGTGTAAGAGGCAGATGGTCCTACAGTCTTGGGGAAAACACACACATGTCAGTCCAGGAAGGACACCCCAAATCCTCTATCCTCAATCATGTAAACTGATATCAAGTTCTTTTTCATCCCAGGGACAAATAACACGTCCCTCAAAGTCATGGGACTCATGGACTCCCTTTGAAATGTAATGGTCCCACACCCAATAGTTCTGATAACTATGGCACCCCCTAACAAAACCTCCACATCTATGCCTACATGTGAAAGATCGAAGAACATCTCTCAAGCACCTGTCATGTGGCTTGAGGCTCCAATGTCAATATACCAAGTGCTGGTGGTGGATGCACTAAAAGAATGGTCGGTCAACAAAGAATACCCCCTTTCAATCTCTATATCTGTGTTGGTGATGATGGATGCTCTCACTCTCTCTCAACATGTCCAGTACAGAGAGAAAACACTCTCAAATCTAGTTGCATACTCCTCAATCTATGTTGAAGTTGTGGTCTTCTGCTTCTTCTTCTTCTTGTTTGGACACTGCGAGGCTTAGTGTCCAAACTCCAAACCCCTGACAAGCAAAGCACTTGACTTTGTTCAAATCCTTCTTATGGCCACCTTGTTGTGGTTGTTGTCTCTTAGCCCCACCCTAGGCCCTTCTTGGACTTCTTTCCTTTTGCAGTCAAAGCTACATTTTCTCACCCTCCCTACTATTAGAAGAGCTACCTTGCACAAGACCTCTTCGGGTCTCCTCCTGCACAAAATCATCCTAGAGTATGTCCCAAGAAGGCAAGTTCTCCCTGGCAACTATAAAATTAGCTATCCCATTCACAACAATCCACACTAGCTCACTGCAAGAAACAACCTCCTTAACTGCTTCAAGCTCGTCTCTCACCTTAGATATCCTAGTAAGGTAGGATGTCACTCTCTCTGCTTTGGCCATCTTAATACTCTTCAGTTTCTCCCTCAAGACCATTTTACGGTTTTCATTTGAGCTCTGGTACAAGCTAGTCAAAGCATCCCACATCTTCAAATATGTGGGATAACGTGATCTTTAACCTCATCTGGAATAATCCTTCTAGCCTTTATGCCCTTTCTGTTGAAGGTAGCAAGTCCTTGTGCATCAATGGCAGCTGGAACTTGAATTGGATGAGCCTCCGTGTTATTAACCACTTCATTCCTCAATCCATTTTTCTCCAAAATAAGCACTATCCTAGCGTTCCATGGAACAAAATTCACTACCCCATCAAGCCTATCATCCAACCTAAGTCCAGTAGTCATTTCAATGCAAATTCACTATTTCAACTAGGTGCTACCCACTGACAAAAGAAGATTACTAAGAGTCTGAAAATTTCAATGCAACAATCTGCCCCCAAGCTCTAATACCATGTAAGTTTTTGGTATTCTAGACCAGCCTGGTTTCAAGTCAAATTTAATGCCCAACCCAGTTTAAATAGGCACTGTAAATTTCACAACAAAAAAATCAGACTTTGAAACACGGTAAGAACATCAATTTACACGCAGAAAATAAATGAATCTTGCACACCATGAAATTTCAGACACAAGTATATTTTGGCAAATTGCCCATGCAAAACCCAGAATGAGAAAACAGTAAACCTGTTTGAAAGAGGGAGGAATTTTATTTCTCCAAACTCAAATGTACAGCAAAATTTCTCAAGTCAAGAACAACTTATCTCAACCATTTTAACCCAGCAGGTGATTCAACAACCAGTAAACAGCTGCCTCAAAAAACGTGCAGCCACCTCAAAAATTGTGTCAACCCAGCAGCGTACAGTCTGTACAGACAGAACTGTACTTCCTCGATTTTTGTGCCAGAACTGTTACTGTTTCTCGATTTTCATACCCACTGCTACCTTCACTCACTACCTCGAACTGTTTTCCAAACTGACTCAAAGTTCGTGTCCAAAAACACTGCCTGGGAATGAGTGTACCAGCTGTATGGACTTAGCTATAAATGCTTCTGTACAGTCCTCAAACTGCGTGCCCATATTTCTTGGAATTCGTGCTATGTATAATTTTTGTTGTACGGTCTCTTGGAAATCATGCCCAGTCTTTAACTCTCTTGCTGTTTTCTCCTTCTCTTCTCTAGAATTCAAATGGCTCTCTCAAAAAATTCATTCAAGTGAATGAAATGCCTTTTCCTTTGCCTTTTTGTTTGGATGCTTGGGGTGAATGGAGGGACATCTAATCCAAGGGCCCAAAATGAATTAGATGTGTAGTTTAGAATTAATGCAAATTTAATTCTCATTAAAATTAATTTCACTCACCTCACTTAAATGTATCAAAAAGACACTTTAATCTCTAAAGTGTAATTAAATGCTTATCACAAGTCATTTAATGCAAGGGTCACTTATTTCCCCCTTTCCAGGTGACTTAGGCAAAATCACCTAGGGGAACAACTCCCAAGCTACAAATTTTAACACTCCCTCTTACCAAGGAAGTTCTTCTTCACCACTCCCAACTTGTCCTTGAAGAATACAAACTTGCCCCGCCCCAAGCCTAATTCCATTGAAACTAGTGTATCGGTCTGGACTCTAGAACAAGATGAACAATTTACATGTGACAAAGCAATAGATTGATCTGCTCCTACATTACTAACTCTACGAAGCAAAAGAAACCATGATGTTATTTATCATTTGAGATTTGGGATTCAATTTGTTTGTATTTTAAAAAGGATCCATTTTAAGAGGGATCTATCAAGAACCAAGAGGGATTAAATTTCATGAGGTGTAAATTTTTGTGTAAAAGATTTGATCCCTCTTAGTGATTGATAGATCCGTGTTTAAGAAAGATCTGTGTTGGTTTTAATTTTACTTTTCTGTAAAATTTAAAATTGATCAAACATATGCTACCTGATAGATTTATTTAACTTTTTTATTGTCAAATATGTTACATACATGACGACATCTCCCACATATTGGGACATAGTGCACCTCGCTCCTATCCATGCAATTATTATTATTAATTTATTATTATTATTATTTTATTATTAGTATTATTGTTATTGTTATTATTATGTGATGCATTATTACTATATAATTTTGTTTATGTACACAATGAGACACAATTAAATTATTCATAAGAGGCCCTTGAATGAGGGAATGCATAGGCATAAATGCTTTCCACAGCTATACACAGCAAAAGAAATGCCAATGCCAAATTAAGGAGGAACCAAAACTGATATGCTCATGAAAAATTATTCTTAGCCAAACACCAGAAATACAATCAGCACCAAAAAAAAGATCACAACAACCCATGACAATGAATAGACCGACATTTAATTAGAGAACAATGCACAAATTATATGGATTGACAAATCATTCATCAATTTTAATGGTTTCCGAATTCACTATGTTAAGATCACGATAACTCATGACAATGAGTAGCCAACGAGCACCTAGGACAGTGAGTAGCCAAGCATTCGATCATAGAATGAAGTTCAAATATTAAGGATCGACAAAGCATACTCAATGAAACATGAAGAAAAAAGACGCTAGCATAAAGGATTGTCAAATGAGAACTAGAAGTCTCACGACAAAGATTGTAGACATTTGAATGAAACTCCAACATGCAAAACATTAGCTATTGAAGATGCAAAGAATATGTAGAGTTGAGCCATGAGGCCACAAAAATAAATAATCCCATGGTGTGACCAAAACAATAGACTAGCAACAAAAATATCGAGGATATTCATTCTACCCACCAAAAAAAATGATACCAAATCTAATCCAAAATAGGGTTGAACTGATCAAAATCGAATTCCTGGTAAAAAAACCATGTGTAGGTATGATTTCGTCAAACTCTACTACTATGATATATAATATATGTATTATAATATTTACATAATACATATATGTAATACAATAATATACTATTAATAATAATAAGATTGGTAGTAATATTTAATAGTCAAACACACAAACAGACAACACATTTATAACATACAGTATACATAATATTATATAGAGTAAAACAATTATATATATATATATATTATTGTTAACCTAGCTAATATGAGGGTCAATGAGCACATTGGCAATTGTTACGAGGTCATTATGTGTGCAACACATACAGGTACACCCTTGATAGGCTAGAAGGGCATCCCTACTTCTATTCTGAGACGAGAGAAAACTCCTAGTTTCGGGGACTTGTCCATCAGTAACTTAGGTAGAGAAAAAGAAAAGAACTTGATATTTTCCACGGCAAATCTATACAATGAAACAAACAATTTAGAAAGCGAATAGCAAAGGTATCGTGCTACCTTTACTCTACTCAAAGATAAGTACTCCGTTTTTTATATAGGATATCCTCTCTGTAGATCAAAGCTAAGTCACCTGGTTCGAGTTCGTGTTCGAATTCGGAGACATTCAAATTCGACAAAAATTCAGCAATAGAAAATTTGGCGATAAAATTCGACATTAAGTTCAAATGACTATAAAATTTGGAAACTAAAAAATATTTAATCTATTTAGTATCCCAAAAAACAAACTTATATTCTTATCCATCTTTTCAACTTTTAATGTAAATATTAACATACATTATTAAACTAGGTTGTACTCAACTATAAAAAAAAAATCATATCATATAAATAATATTAATAAACTAAAATAAAATAACATTATTTTTTATTATAATTATTTTTAAAAAATTAAAATAAATAATTAATATAAACTCAATTTGGAGAAAATTAAAAAAAAATTATTTACACTCGAAAATACATTTAGATTCCTTAATCCAAAGGGATAGCACTCATCTTTATTAATCAAAATAACATTTATATTTATGCAATCTTAAGACGTATCCAATCCTGTTTTTTGGTTTCATAGAATATCTTGAACGATCGGCATTGAATATCTTGAACCACTGACATCGGCAATGCTTCAACTGTCAAGTAAACACTTCTCTATCCCTCAGGGTCTCAACAGTTGCAGAGTCGAGGTTCCCTCTGCGCCTCATGGAACAACGACAGCCTCCACGCTCCAAACTTCACTCACGAAATGATTCACAACAGCGGATCAATTTAACGCAGAGGTAGTTTACACAGAGGGTCATCAACTAGGGTTTACCCGTAGGCTGCATGGGTTATTCGCCTTTAAAATCGCTGAATTAGTTCGTCAGGCACAAAAAATCGACGATTTTCGATTTTTATGGCGAAAAATCACCGAATCCGGTGACAGTGACACATAAGGATGAATGATAAATTGCATTTTTGTGGTCACGTCTAAATCTTTCTTAGATAAATTGATTTTTTTTTTTTCGTGGGTGTGCAATGAGGTGACTCGTTAATAGAGATCCCATCCATAAAAGTGCCTCGTTATGACACTCAATGTCATTCATTGGGCAAACCATGCTTAGAAATCTCTATTGTACATTCTTTACCTTTCATAGATAATCACTCGTTCATCTAACACTACGTAGTACGTATATATAATTCCATTATCAAGATGGTTGTTAGATAGAAAGAAAACACCAAACTCAACTTTACCAATACTTTAAAGGATAGTCAAATAGAAAAAGGATAATATGGAAAGTCTTAATCAAGGAGCAAAGATCAGTTTTCTTTGTAAACAACAATACAAATACTTTCACACTCTCTTTAGTTGGACCAAGAAACAAAAACAATGATGACATTAAATTGATGTGGGTTTAAGATATAATTCAACCAGGAAATTTCAAAATAAGACACTCTCCAACAAAAATTCAAAATTTGACCCGATTTGACCAAAGTGGCAAAGTGCAATGTACCATGGCATATGTTTGATATCCTACTTAAATGGCAAATAGTAGTTTTCCATCAAGTTTCTCAGAAAGGGGGATCCAGGGACACATAAACAAGGAAACACGATCAGGGAAGAAGGGAATGAGAAAACATGTTTAAGGGACAAGGGGATGTGAAAGCAGAGAAACACATCTAGGGACATGTGGAGACACCCCCCAATTTTTTAGAAACGTCAAGTTAAACCTTTTGGTCGTTGACACAAGGGACCCCATCTGAAATCCTAAAAATAAAAATAAAAATTAATAATGAAAGCATGAAATAAATATTTACATGTTCTTTAGGGTTTTTTTCAAATTTTTTGTACCTTTTCTAAGGTCACTATGCAAAAATCATGGGCATCATGCAGTCCCCCATTTTAGAAAGGTCAGCACCTACGTGCCCCTCACAAAGGGGGACACCCACCTATGTCTCCTCATGTTTCCCAAAAGAGGTACATGGGGAAATATGCCCCAATTGAGTTTACCTATCACAAAAACATGGAAAAGGAGGGGGTGCACCCCCACACAAGAGAACACGTCCCTATGTAACACTAGCAAATTGTAATTAAAAGTCTTGCATAGACCCAAGAAATAACAATGGAACTGTAACCTGCAAGGCAAAGAAAGGAGATTGATGTTGTTTTTTTAAGCTCTAAATCTTTAAAGAGAAAATTTTGATAAATAAACGAGGACATAATTCAAAAGAGAATGAAAGCCATACACAACAATGAGAAGTCAAATTGATGAGTTACACTATCATGATACCTACAGACTGTATTATCTCCCACTAAGAAGAAATATCCTGCCATGACGAAATACAGTGTAGGGGTGCACATTTGGCATTTGAAGACTAGCACAAGTAAGCAGTTTAGGAAGAAAAGTTAAGGATACTTCTTGTTGAGATCACAAGAGAGAATAAATAAGGATTGAATAGAACCAGCCAGCAAACCCTAATTCAGCATATACAATAAATAGATAAAGGTTAGAGAAGATGAACCCATGAACAAGAGAAACACAAGATGTAGATGCCTATAGGGTAAAGAATCACATATGAAAGCACTTAGCTAATAATAATAAAATGTGTAATACAAATGTGAATGAGTGTATATTTATAAACAATTATAGGGGTGGGGCACTACCCCCCCAAGGAGGTTGACTAGGTCAGCCTTAGCCTAAAATAGCCAAAAAATACAATATAATGAGTGGGTTACACATGTAAGGTTACATCCTTAATTACAAGTGTGTTGGCACATGCCCACACATGAAGATTACACCATCATTTCAAATCTTCAACAACCCCCCTTAACTTGAGCATGGGGTCATGGACAAAGATCATGAAGTACAAAATGAAGAAGTGCATGTATAAATAGACAACTCAATATAAAGTCAATGGTTAGCTAAATTATGAATGAGAGTGGGTCAATAGATTACCAACTCAAGTATAAAAGAGAGTAGGAGTATGGTTACCTAATCATCATCATCATTGACCTAATCATCTCTTAGAGAACTGCCAACACTAAACTGCCCACCTGACACAGAAATCTTGAAAACATCATGTAAAGGAGAAGAGACACAAGATGAGAGTGATTTCATGGATACCCAACTCAAATGGAATCAATGGTAGCTGCAAAGGAGATACATCTAAGAGAGCTCAAACCCAAAAGCTCAAATACAATTCAGGAGTGGGCTTATGAATATCCAATAGGAATACACATGAAAAATCACATATGAAAAAGTTCAAACATAGTTACGAATACCCACCTCAAATATAACTGAGGGAGCTTAAAAAATAGCGGAAGAAGCTTTTGAGTATATGGTCGATCATAACCAAAATACAAAGGCGAGTGAGGGAGACTGAAACATAAGTGAAATTTGATGTGTGGAATCCAACTGAATATGTTCAACCATAGTTGAGTGAGCAAGTTTATAGATACCCAGCTCAACATAATGGAAAGAAGGTTTATGAATGCCCATCTCAATACAATGGTAAGTGGATTTATAAATACCCATCATAAAACAGGGGCAACACGATGCACAACATCTCCCTTCAAGATGAACAAGAGGCCATGACGAAAAAGTGTTACAGCACATACTCCCCCCTAATGTTAAACCCACGCCATATAATGAGCAAAATCACCAAAAGCACCAGATCTCCAATGTCAAAATGACTCCACAACTTGCCAAAGATGACCTCCAAAAGAGATCTTGAAGAAGGATCCAATGAAGTGTGTTGGCTGATTGAAGATAAACATAGTAGCTCAAGTTGTCCTTGGCACTGAAGATGAATGCAGTACATCTGATAAAGACCAGCATCATAGTGTTGTAAAACAAGATCCACCAAAATAAGTTATGAATCATTTATAAAGTCATTAATAACGCAAGTGTAGGACAGATCTTCCAAACTTGTCAGTGGTAGCTATATCACAAAAAAGTGAAGATATACTCCCTTAACAAAACAAGTGGTCATATGCTGAAGAGAGTCACCACGAACTAGCTTCAATAACTGAGAAGTATTCCTCACATCACCAACCAAGGTTTCCGCTATAAAACAACCAATACTTGGCAAATAAGGAATAATTCCAACAGTGAAGGAGTTCAAATTATCACATCCCAGAACAAGATGCATAGCGCATTGTCATATGTGCAGGTAAATTTGTGTCAAAATCATCATCTAGACGATTTCTACAACAGATTGTTACGAATAAGCAACCCCTTTGATTACGGAAAAGTACCATTCTGACATCATTAGGGTTAAGAGATCCACTATATAAACCTAAAAAGCACAGAAAAGAAGGGTTAAAAACAGTGTTACACGGGACACGTTCTTGAGGGTAGGGGATTTGCTCCCCATGTTTCAAGACATTGATGCTCCAAGGGGGTGTTTTTATGCGTCCTCTTTCAGGGGGACATAAGATATTGTGGGGAACTCCCCACAATGGCTAAATAAGGAAGAGACGGTTCACACCCACTTTGATACCATATTGAGACCATGAGAAAATAAGGATCAATTGAACCCACCAGCAAACCCTAAATCAGCATAAACTTCAATTCACACCCACTTTGATACCATATTGAGACCACGAGAAAATGAGGATCAATGAACCCACCAGGAAACCCTAAATCAGCATAAACTATAATTAACATAAAGAGAAGAAAAGATGAGCCCATGAACGATAGAAACACAAGATGTAGGTGTGTAGGCTAAAGAATCACATAAGAGAACACTTAGCTCATAATAAAAGAATGTATAAAACAAATGAGGGCGAGTGTGTATTTGCAAACACTCATAGGGGTTGGGGCCCTAACCCCAAGGAGGTTCACTAGGTCTGCCTTAGCCTAAAATAGTCAAAAAATGCAATATAACTGTGTATCAGGGGTACCCATACCCGGGATTAGGCCCATCGGGTACACATAAGGTATGTTTCCTGCCATACCCTGTTGTACCCTGTACTGGCTCCACATACTAGAGACGTCGTTATAAATAAAGGGGTAAATATAGGCTAAATGGTACGGCGTACCCCGTGTTTGGGTACTCCCGAGGTACAGCTGACTCGG
This sequence comes from Pseudotsuga menziesii, assembly GCA_001517045.1. Lineage (NCBI taxonomy): Eukaryota > Viridiplantae > Streptophyta > Pinopsida > Pinales > Pinaceae > Pseudotsuga > Pseudotsuga menziesii. The sequence goes on from LPNX010943095.1 coordinate 1,056,393, forward strand.
CAAAATGCAAATCCGTTGGGGAAAATGCAATGACCCCCAACCAAAAATGAACTAAATCCGTTGCTAACTGCGTATGGAGTCTGGTTCAGGACTTAGGTCAAACACTTTGCAACACTGTTCAAATTCCACTGAATATTGTCCAAATCTGGTAGATTGATTTTGCATGGACTTACAAGGAATTTTTTTACGGTTTTGTGTTCAGCACTCATGGAACATAATTTGACTACCAAATGTAAACATAAAATTTATATATATGTATTTAATACTGAGAAATACACTCACATCAACCCAGGAATATATTTGTAACTTTTTATTGCCTATAACAGTAGTACAAATAGGTGTTTGAAATCAGATTTCAAGTGTACCTTCAGATCTTAGTTTGACTGTTTGTTACAGCTGCCTTGTTACAGTCATTTATCAAATTTTATGTAAATTCCGGTCTTTCACTTCATATCTACTATGAGTCTATGATTAATCAAATTTTATGTTCCAAATTTTCATTTGTTCAATGGATCATTGAATTTAGAATCATGATTCATGATTTATGAAGAAATCTGAAATATGCATGTATGATGTGACTGTAACATGTTATATATATATGGTATGTTGTACCCAGACATACCAAGTACCCTGTTTCAAAAAGAGGCATCCCCGTCCCCGTACCTTTACCCATCCCCGTCCCCAAGTTTCCTGGCAACTTAGCAATATAATGAGCGAGTTGCTCATGTCTAGGCTCATAGCCCTACGGCTTAATTACAAGTAAGGTCCACATGTGGCAACAAGTGAAGATTACAATTTACACCATCATTTCAACGCTTCTGGCAAAAATCTTGAAGAACAGTAAGCTATATTTCACTTGCTGGCAGCTTTATTGCATTCAGTGATAATTGAATTTGCTCCATGAAGAATGTGGATGACTCCTCATTGCTCAACATTGAACAACAAGACATTTGCTTTTTATCTCCAAAATGCAACAAAGCTTTTCATGTGTGATGCAAAACAATAAGAATCCACCTTATGCATCCACAATATCATGACTCAAGAGGGAAACAATACAAAATCTCTAATCCTCTTCCTGGTGATGCTCTGGCAAAGTCTGTACATTCACGCTTATTTGAATGGTTGGTTGATAAAATCAAGAAGTTGAATGGCCAAGATCCAGACTCTAGAACTCAAATTGGAGTCTCAGACATCTGTGGTTTTAAATGCTTTAAGAAAATCAGATTTGAGCAGCCTCGGCAGTATTTTAATCACTGTTTCCTTAAAGTGGAGCAAGGTATTCCTGAAGATGATCCATGTAACCCAGCAATCCTGGTGGCGTGGTGGCGTGGTTGAAGACAATGATGTTGATTGTGCTGCTTGTGGTGATGCCCTATTTGATAGTATTTCTGCAGAGGTAATCAATTAAATAATATTTGGGGGAAACCATAGTTAACCAATGCACGAATAAAGATCCATCTGCTTTTATTTTCTTCCCACTTGTTTTACATTCTCTTGATTTATTAATATCTGCATGAGGGGCACCTCCCATAGAAGTACAAGTGAGCCAAGTATGAATTCACCTATTAAAGATGCCATCTCAATACTTCAGAAAGGATATTTTGCAACTATTTTTAAAAATTGATAGATTGTCCAATTGTTGAGTCTACATGCTGCCTTCTATGCACTAATCCATCTCCTACAGCACGGCTACATTTTGCACTACATGGGCTTGTAGAATCACAACAGCATATACTTTTGCTTGGATCAGTCAATATTATACAGACTACAAATAGGAGGCTGTATGACAATGGCAATGTTGAGCTCTACAGAAGATGAAATTAATATAATTGCAGGTGATGGCTTGGGTTTAGAATCAACAGCTCTTCCAGTTCTTGTCATCACAGTTGCAATTATGTCTGCTTTCTGGCATGGACAAACTTCAGGCCTCATTTTGAGGCTGATGGAACTCCAAGGTGGCCTTTTTGGCAAAGCCATAGCTACTATAGGAATGGTCAATACTACAGCAAACAATTTGACAATGGATATATTTGAGACAATAGCTGGTAATGCAGGTGGAATTGTGGAACTGACAACAGCCTGAAACTGTAAGAGAAATCACAGCTGTACTTGATGAAGTTGGCAACTACCAACGGCTTTCAAATTAATTCTGTTGCATTGGCTTATTTTCTTCTATTCAGTATCTTAATGGATGAAGTATCATCTTTTGGTCATCAAACTTTCAACCAGCTTGATATTGCTATTCCAGAGATGCTTCTTGGAGGCCTATTGGTATTGCAGCTAATATACCTACCTTATCTGGCATGGACAAACTTGAGGCCTCATTTTGAGGCTGATGGAACTCCAAGGTGGCCTTTATGGCACAGGCATAGCTACTATATTGCTATTCCAGAGGTGCTTCTTGGAGCCCTATTGGTATTACAGCTTATATACCTACCTTATCTGGCATGGACAAACTTCAGGCCTCATTTTGAGGCTGATGGAACTCCAAGGTGGCCTTTATGGCACAAACATAGCTACTATAGGAATGCTCAATACTGCAGCATACTGTTTGACAATAAAAATATATTTGACCCAATAGCTGGTAATGCAGGTGGAATTGTGGAACTGACGACAGCCTGAAAGTGTAAGAGAAACCACAGCTGTACTTTATGTAGTTGGCAACAACACAAATAACTACCAAAGGCTTTCAAATTAATCCTGTTGCATTGGCTTATTTTCTTCTCTTCAGTACCTTAATGGATGAAGTATTATCTTTTGCCCATCAAACTTTCAACCAGGTTAATATTGCTACTCCAGAGGTGGTTCTTGGAGGCTTACTGGGATTGTGGCTTATATACTAACCTATTCAGTCCATGTGCATGTTCTGAGGTTGGTCGAACAGTGCAGAAAGTTGTTAACCAAATGCAAAGACAGTTTATAAAATAACCTAACATAATAGCACACCAAGCAAAATCAGATTATGAACATTGTTGCAATAGTAGCATCTGCTCACTTCAAGAGATGACAAAGCCTGGTGCTTTGATTGTTATATCTCGTATTGCCATTGATGTATTGTTTAAGATTCCAGGAAGGTTTGCAGATCAGACTAGTTGTCACCAAATTTAATGCAGATGCTCATGTTTGCAACAATCTCTATTATTCCCATGACCTTGTCTTTTTAACAATACTGGAGGTGCTTGACAGAAGGCAAAGAAGTTCATAAAAGGTGGTGCTCTTTGTGGAATAGGAAGTGATGCTAAGAAGGCAGCAGTTAGTGCTGAACCTTCCCTCTTGTCAAGAACAGATCCAAGATGGCTCTGCTAAAATATGGAAACTTCTGTTGGAATATGAATAGTCTGGGGTAAATTGATAGCAACCTTGACAAAAGGAGGCACAACTGAAACTCAATCTGGAGTCAAACTTAATGCTGTTGCAATAATAATTCACAAGGTAGGATTAGCTTTTGCACATATAACATTGCGAATGATTGTAATGAAGGTTGGTTCTAAAAGTCGGCTTAATGAAACAAGCTCTTGAAGGTGCTCTCTAATATTAAAAATTCATCTGTTTTTAGGAACTGAAATTGAAGATACTAGTAAGATAGTAAGGACTAAGAATGCTATTGGCACAAAAAGTTCAAACACATAAACCAGGAGGCAAACTACGATTCCAACTCTGGTTTTTCTTTTCCAAGAGCTCACCCATGTCAGAAAGTTGGTACAGATTTGAATAGCCAATAAACTTTAAGGCTCAAGTTTCCGTCCAGAGTGAAAAAATTGACTTCATATAACTATGGTCAACATTTGAAAGACTGCAAAAATAATGGAGAGGAGAACGAATTTAGTGCCTTTACCAGGAATGAAAAGGTGCCTGCTAAAAAAGAGTATTCTGAGAAGACTGGAACAAAATCAAACAAGTCAAAGTCTCACAGTGCATCAAATTCAAGTAATCACTCTGCTTCCTCTAGCGTTACTCAGCCACTTTTTGATAACTATGTCGATGTTGATGAATATTACTATGTTGATATTGGCAACGGAGGGTGAAAATTAAAGTTGGCTATTTCATATCTGAAACTGTAAATAGTATTAAGGGGATTGACGTTCAAATGCTATTTGAGGAATAGATTACTGTCAAAATATTTATTCAGTGCAAGGATCTACCCCAAAAGATGCTACATGGGGATGGCCGAAGAATACTTCCACATCTAGTACTTTAGGGATAAAACAATTCATCAAAGGGGCTCTATCAACATTGCCAAAAGACAATGTACTGTCTCCAGCTAAGAGGAAATGCCCAGCAATGATTAAAAACGGAGCAGGTGAGACCAATGATTTATTAGAAGGGTTAGCACAGGTTTTTAGAGGCATTAGAGGTTGTATGTTACAGTTCAGTAGAACTCAGAAATAAGATTTACCTGACTAAGTTATCATGTAAGAGAATTTCTCCCACATGTAAAAGATGAAGCACAAGTAGAAATATTAGTCATAAACAGGCTCTTAGGCCTGAGAGTAGGACATGTTTGGTGAGTGTGTTGTACGAGTAGTCTACGAGAAACTGGGATTTGCTCTTTGAGTTGGCCTGGGTTAGCATCCAATACCTTTACAGGAACGTTTTCTTGTCCTATGTGCTGTAATTCGGTGCAGATCTGAAGTTTACAGTACTGCATTTTGTATTTTTTAGATGCTATTATATTCTATTGTTGCTGAATTTACTACAGATTATACTGTTATACTACAATTTTGCCCATTTCTTGGTGTTTCCATAGTAAATTGACTGTATTGGATCTGTTGTAGAGAAAATTAGAATTGATAGCACAATCCTCGTCTCTACAACAGTCTGGCTCATATTAATGGGATGTCAAAGCCCCAACTAGCACCAGAATTCATATCAGGAATTAGTTATAAAATCTGATTTTGATTCAGGCACATAACATTCACTGGAAAAAAGAGTCCCTTGTAATGCAACCAATTATATAATGAGAATAGTAAAGAGGGGAGAAAACATAATAGCAAATACCAATGTAAGCTTTGAGCTTTAATAGTGTGAAGGGATACAACGAGCCCCCAACAACTGGTCTGCTAACTAGGAAGATAATCCCGAAGGGCAGACAAGCAAACTAACAGTTACCAAGAAACAACAAACTTAAGAAGAAAAGAAAATAAAAAAATCATCCATGAAAGAGCCCTACTGGTCAGCTCAGCTGGTCGTTGCCAATAATGTTAACTGTTTGGCTAGATCCATGCCAGCAGATGCCCACTTTTATCCCCCCCTGGGTAAAGGAACAACAGTCTACACCAATGGATTTAGTACAGATTCATCCATGAATGTATATAAGCAACCATTGCATTTCCCTGCAAGGTTTCCCTTGGGAAAAAAAAATCCGTGAAAGACAAAAAGTGATTAATTATAGTCATCATGCGTATGCATGTTGCACACCAACATAAAGTCCAACCACGTAAGAATTTAAGGTTCATGCATTATTTTACAAAAAAATAATACAAGATGACTACAAATTTTGAATACTCCATATTGGTCTATTTCCATCATCCACTGAGACACCAGGGTAACTAGCTGCAATGCTTACATTATACATATAATGTACTATTTTCACTCTTTTTTCTCTCAGATCTTTTATGAGTTGCTTTTGCACTCTCACAGGACATATCGTTTTCATCTCATTATCTTATCTTATTTTATCTTATCAAGGATGCTAAAGGGTACAGATGCATCTTCAACTTTGCTTCAGCTCCAGATATATATCTTCATCAAAACTCTATCAGACTGTCATCTCCTTCATTTTGTAAGCAACAATTCCACCCAACCCACCTAAGTAGTCCTCCAATCCTATTAGATTGCCATCTCTTTACATTGAAGGTAAGATTCAGCTGGATTCACCAAGACAATCTATCAAACTGAGCATTCCAACCTCTGTTACAAACATCGCCAATACATTGGCAACATCACGATGTATTGTGATGCTAACCCACTGGCAATATATCGGTAAAATATCGGCCGGTATTTTCTCCTGTTTTTTGGTGATTTTTACCTGATTTTTTTGGTAGTTTTCTTGAATATATCGTGATTTTTTTCCCTCTTTTTGATCATTTGCCACATCTTGGAAAATAAAATTGTCATGCCCATAAAAAAAGTCATCTTGTTCAGTAGTAATTGGTAATATTTAATTGTTAAAGTAAAAGCCTAAAGGATAGAAATTGAAAGATAAGGATAGAAAGTGAAAGATAACATTACCATTACTTGTTTCAGGATGTTTGAGAGTGGTTCCAACCTCATCCGATTTCACATGCAAAAAGTAGAATTTCAAATCCCATTCAAAATTCAACAGACTTAATAGTTTTCAGGATTGCAAAGTTTCCACCGGATTCTATCATGTACGGGGGTATGTAATTGGCATTTAATCAAGCACAACCCCTTTGTGTACCCTTAATGTTGGTTGTGTTGATTGTTGAACTCCTCTGTCATGACCTTAATAAAAATGTACTCTTCACTCAAGCAAACTCACTTATTAAGCATGGGAAGTTTTTTCTACCTTATTTTGATGATTGGATTAAAAAGTTTCATCAAAATTGTAAGGTGCTGAGTCATTGACTAATGGTCCTTGGAGGATCAACTTTGAGATTCAGGCATAGTTATCAAAACCGAACAGGTCATCGAACCAACCGTCCCCATGAACCGGACCTAAACAAAAACCGAACCACAAAACTGGTCGACCACATTATATATAAAATATTCACAATTTGAAAATATGTATATATTCATCTGGATCCATCGGAATTCAATACATTATACACAAATATGCAAAGTTTCTCATGTATATAGCACGTAAGAGTGCATACAAGCAAAATGAAGATTATGAACCAAAGTACATCAATAGATAAGCTATAAATGTGGCCTCTACAGTCAAAATATAAGCATATAACTATAGTCAAAACTCTAGAGTCTAGATACTACAATCTAATCATATAACAGAATCATCTGAATCGTCATGCCCAGAGTAAGAGTCGCTACCGGCATCCATGTCATCAACTAAAGTAGACTGAGAATAGGGAGTCCATGCCTGGCTTGATTCCCCTAGGCTTGAAAATCTGGAAAACCAGCCTTGAATGACCTCCAAATCAGCCTTCCATCAGCCAAGCCAACCCCTCTAAATCAGCCCTGCAATTAGCTCTCTAAAACAGCCCAGCAACCTCTCCAAATTAGCCTTGCAATTAGCTCTCTAAAACAGCCCAAGAAACTTAGCTCAGAAATGCAAATCACTCGAGTGAATAGTGTGAGACAAATAGAGTCTAGAGACCTCTTTATATAGCATTAGTATGGGCCTAGGGTTAGTTCACTCTTAACGTTTTGGTTTTTTTAAGAAAAATAAAAAAAGAAATTGAAAAAATCACAAATTGTGTGGCCTGTACAGAATCTACCTGTTTTGAGCAGGGAGGCCGATTCCGTACAGAACTGGTCATTTCCAGCTTGGTGCTCTGATTCAGACCGGGAAGGTTTGTAAACTAGTAGGACCGATCGTTTTTTCCAAAACCGGACAGGTTCTGATAACACTGATTCGAGGTAGAGGCAAGGACTAGAGCCTAGAGGAGGGAGACATAGGTTGCTATTGATGAATAGGATCCCAATATAGGCAGTGATTCGTCGACATCTATGATTTATGATTTATGTTTCACGTTATTTTTTTAAATGTCTTTGCTCATTTATTAATTTCAAATATGCATATACATAAATAGGGATTTAAAATATACATAGAGTCCACTACGACCACCACAACAGCCAGGGCCTTCCAGCTCTAGAGGCGGAGCCATTTCTAGAGCAATTACCTTTACCCGTAAAATGGGTATAAGGAATGAATAGTTTATTTACTTGATTTCATTGTATATGAGATACATTGATTGTATTTTTTGGAGATTCATGAGTCGCGAACTCAAGATTCAGGACACGATTTATTTTTTATGTGTGATGTATCTCTAGACGTCTTATACATCTAATATATCGGTTTTCTTTACATACTCATGTGGCAATGTGTTTATTTTATGTTCTTGTAGCTTTAGATGTTTAAAAAATTGAAAAAAAAAATATTTTTTTGTATTTTTTAAGTTTGCCTATGTTTGCCGACATTTCCCCAATAAACCCGATACATTGTTTCTGGACCCTCGGCAATATATTCGCCGACACGATATTTGTAACTTTTATTCCAACATCTATACCATTTGCCTGAAAACTCTTGGCTGATATTCAAAATGGGTCTTTGTTGGTTTCAACTTTCAACTTTCAACAGTACTGGCTTCACCTCCCTTTTTCCTCTTAGATTAGATAGACTTCGGTGGGAAAATAAAAAAAGTATCTTACATGAAGAGTATGTTTATGTTTGGGATAAATAATCTATTTTTCCTTTGAAAAATGACCAATCAGTTTTTTAATGTCTGTGCCTTCTACTCAAAAACATAAATATTTTTCCTGGTAATCAAAAAAGATAAAATTGACCTCACCTACATATCAATTTCTTGGCTGAATGTATTTTTCTAGTTTTCAAATTCTGGTGTGAGCGGCTCCCACAAGACTGTATGTGTAGGCTCATATTTGTGTACCCACCTGCTTTTATGCTTCACAACAGAAGAACGTGAAATATTTATACAGCTATTGCTAGCGTGCTTCAAAACTGCTTGGCATCAAGGTCTGAAACCAATAGTTTAATTCACAATTTTTTGCAAGACCGCAAGTGTAAGGTGTCCTCTGATTGCCACAAAACATTTGTCATTGCATCTGGACCATAGTTTTCAAAATCGGTTGAATCGAAATCAGAATCGTCCAATTCGCCGATTCATTGGCAAACCGGTTCAAACCAGTACACAAATCGGTTTGGTACCGAACCGGACGATTCAGTACCGAATCGACCGGTTCAGTAACAAACCGACCTAACAGACCGATCCACTGTTAAATTTGTGAACCATTGATCTACAGGCAAATGAGATCAATTGAGAAGTAGAATTATGCAGTGGAATATCAATGACAATGTACATTGAACAAGACAAATTTGAGACAAATCTGATAAGAATTGATCAGCTAATTACAACATTAATCTCTGTTCATTAATCAGTTATACAATGGTGTTAAAATACATAGGATTCGAATGCCATGAATAGGATTCAAAACTACCAACTCAGGCTGACTAACTAGCTAACTCAGTGTGTCTAAATCACTGGTGGAGGCTCACTAGTCTAACTCCACATGTCTAAATCAGTCTACAATCAGTTAACTTATGAGGTAGGTGGGAAAAGGCGCCACTCTAGAGCCCTTCATGCATGCATAACTAGCGCTAGGCTAACTGAAAGTGATCTAACCGATTGTAACTGGAGATTGACTCAGCATAACTGCTTATCAACCACAACTAGCTGATTGAGGTTGTTGGTGGTACTCAAAGTGGGCTCCTATAATGTAGGGATTGGCACCGGTGGCACCAATGGCACCAAAACTCCAGTAAGGTGATAAATGAACTCCTAAGTTAGGAAATAATGACAAATAGACTACATTGGACAAAGGAGGATTATTAATCCTAACACCCCTTTAATCCTAACTATGGACAACTTGGGCCATGGCAACTAGGCCAAAAGTCACCCATACAATCTAAATGAAAAAATAAATTGCTTAATAAACTAAGGAAAATGGGGAAAACATCATGGGAAACCCCCCCCCCCTCAAAATAAGCAGAAATCAAGAAACAAGCTATACTTAAAAGAAAAAAATTCTCTTTGGGTAAAAACTTGCAAAACTTTTGCTGCAATCTACAACATTGTGCAGCAGTAATGCAGTATCTTGATTCTTCTGTGCAGCAGCATCCTGAAACTGTGCATGTGAACCTCTCAATTTTCTTCCGATTTGATGAATGTTGCTTGTGTTTCTTCTTTTTGGAGGAGGAATGGAATGAACAATTTTGTTCTTCTATGGGCCAAATTGTTGATCATTCACCGTCATCAAGTAGCATTTTCCTGGAAGTTTGTTGCACCACTATGTAGATAGCGAAGTTGTGTGAGAGAGTGCAACATGCTCATTCTGATACTCAGACCGTGTTCTTCTGTCATCTGGATTTCCAGCACCATTCCCAGTTGCTTCAATGACTTTGTGGGCCCATTTAGGCTTACAACACTAATTTGGAATGGGAGCTGGATTTGGACCAAGATTCTCATGAGGTACAACCTCAATATCAAGATCATGTTGATCTTGTTCCTCATCATCTGAATCTGAAACATGAGACAAAATATCATCATCAAATGGAAATGGAAGAGTGTTTATACCTCCTTGTGCTTCGGATTGTGGTGAATCAAGCAACTGGTCTTCTTCAAACTGAACATTGTGCTCTTTGAAGCACTTCCTAGTTGCAAGTTCCATCAATTGATATGCTTTTGCATCCTCAACATATCCCAGCAGTATGCATTCACTACTCTGGGCTTGGAAGGCCTTTCCCTTGTCTATAGGAATTTTGGCCCATGCTTTGGAACCAAAAACTCTCAAGTGAGAGACATCAGGCTTATGCCCCAATAGTGCTTCGAAGGGTGTGGCCCCAACCACCATTTTGTGGGGCACTCTATTCTGAATGTATGAAGCACAGTTTACAGCTTCAGCCCAAAGAGAAGGAGAAAAATTCTTTGCTTGGAGAAGACAAGTTGCCATCTCCTTCAGTGATCTATTTTTCCTCTCAGTGACACCATTCTGTTGTGGTGTGTATGGAACTGAGTATTCCATTCAAATCCCCTCTGATTCACAGAACTGCTGAAAATCTCCCTTAATGTATTCACCTCCATTATCTGATCTACTGGACTTGATCTTCTTTTCGAAGCTATTTTCAACCAAAGCTTTAAAAACTCTGAAAGCTTTGAATACCTTTGATTTCTGCTTCATAAAATAAACCTAGCAAAACCTTGAACAATCATCAATAAAAGTAAGAAAACACCTAGATCCCTTTATTGATGTTGTAGGCATTGGTCCTGAGACATCATTGTGCATCAGATCAAGTATAGAGGCAGCTCTAGTTGCCTTCCCAACTTCATATCTCTTCTTTGGATGCTTACCTACCAAGCAACCAGGACATACTCCATCTGATGTTTGGATGAGTGGCAAGCCCTCAACCATTTTGTCATTGTGAAGTTGTTGGAGATATTTGAAATTGAGATGCCCAAATCTCTCATGCCACAGCTTACTTGTGTTATTGGCATGAGTCAGTAGAGCTGTTGGATGTGAAGCAGGCAGGAAATGGGAGAACTCATATGCCTTGGAGGCATGATTAGCAAACCCTTTTGCTATGAGATTTCCTGTAGATGATTCAGTGATTTCTACTGAGTCAAAGTCGAATGAACTCTCTTGGGAGAGCTTGTATGAGTCATCTGATAAACAGACAACAGATTTGCTGCAAGAGAGGGCACATAGAGTACATTCTTGAACTCACCATGCTAGATTTTAATAGAACCTCTCCCAACATCTAGGATTTGAGAGTCATCTCCCGTATGAATGTGAGTTCCTCCTAAGAGATTTAGAGTGGTGAAGGATTCCTTGGAGGCAACCATGTGGTTGGATGCTCCAGAATCTATCAAGTAAGCCTTCAACAAAGTGAAGCATGCCTTCAAGCTAAGTCACCGCAATCGGCGAATTTTTGCCTAGAAATTTGAAATTCGTCGTTTTTCTGTGGTTGGCGATTTGGATCGTTTGAAATCAGCGATTTTAATGTGGTTTTGGCGGCCCAAGGGTTTATCCTACCAAACGTTGTAGAGGTAGGGGAGATCGACAAAGATTGAAGCCATCATCCTGGAGATAGCCGTGAAGTGGCAAGGCAGCAATCAATAGTGGTGAATCCACCTGCTCTTTTCACACCGAACCTGCTCTCGATAGTGGTGAATCCTCCTGCACTTTTCTACATCGAACCTGCTCTCGTCGTTTGCAGGTTGTAGGATCTCGCCGTTTGCGGGCTGCAGGCTCTCGCCATCCAGTCAAATGTTTTAAAAAATTGTTTTTAAAATATATATTTAATATTTTAATGTTTTATGGTTTTTAACATGTTTTAATGTTTTATGTTTTTTTAATGTTTAATGTTTTATGTTTTTTAAATATATATTTTAATGTTTAATGTTTTTTAAATATATGTTTTATGTGCGTAAAAATTAATGTTAATACACTTTAGGACATGAATTTTATTAAAAATATTATTATTTTTTATTTTATTTTTAAAATTTATATATATTTTCAAATTTTATATATATTTTTAAATTTTATAAGCTCTCAAATTTAATGCCGAATTTTATCACCAAAATTTTTATCTCGATTTTTTGACGAACTTCAAGGTGATCGAATTCGAACACGAATTCGAACCAGGTGACTTAGCCTTCAAGGCATGGCACCTCTCATGATCTTCTGTCGATTGTCCAGCATCAGACTTCTTTGCTCCTTGTGGAAGGGCAATATCGTTTTGTGCAATTGGTCGATGGTCTTTTTCATGCATTGGCTCTCTGGATGAAAGCCTCTCATACAGTAGGGACATCTAGTCTTCTTGAATTTCTTCTTTTTCATGGAATCCGAGGCTCCATCGGAAGATCTCTGATTCTCCTTTGGTTTCGAATCAGTGTTTTTGGTCTCCTTCCCTTTGTGCTTCCTTCTTGCTTGCGCATTGTTTGAGTCTGTCATCAAGAGTGCTTGATTCTTGGAGGTTTGAATCACTCCCATTTGAACCAATTTATCTTGCTCTTGTATTAAGGACTCAGCAAAAGCATCTAGAGAATGCATCTTCCAATTAGGGATGGAAGCTATTCTAAAATGGAATGTAGAGACAAAGACTGAGTATTCTAAGCCAAGCTTGCTCAGCACTGACGGCACAAGCTGCTCATCTTTCCTCTCTAATCCACATCGTTTGCATTGTAGTACTAGTGACTTGTATTTTGTAAAGAATTGTTGAATAGATTCGAAACTGTTGGGTTGTAAAGCAATGAGCTCATTCTCCAAAATATGCCCTCGAAGCTCATCTTGTTTGCCAAACGAAGATTCAAGCTTATTCCAAGCTTCCTTCGGAGTCCTTAGTCCCTTAAGGTGGAACAAAAGATCCCAGGAGATATGAATGCACATGAAGTTGAAGGCCTCATCAAGCCGTTCAAAAATTTGTTCTTCTCAACATATTGTCGGGGCTCAGTTTCTCTGCCCATTGTCATCCTAAACAAACCAATCTTGCGCAAGGCTACCTACATATCTTCCCTCCAATCAGTCTAGTTGAAGGGTGTAAGGATTCGAGGTACGAGAGCTCATGAATCCATCTTTCTGTATGTTAATCAGTCAATTCCTCAAGAAGCTAGGTAGGTGCCTGCAAATAACACTGCAAAACCAATTCAATTCGTAATCATATGTCAGTTCAAGCCTTTCTACCTCGACATGTACACTTTCTCAGAGTCTATCACACCTGGATAGACTTCTCTGGACAGAATCCAGAGGGAGCAATGCTATGATTCCAAAATTTATGTGGAAACTTAGTTGCTTCTGGTGTACAATGGAGATCAGACAAGACTTGCTGCTAGCCTGAACAAGGCTCTGATACCACGTTAAATTTGTGAACCATTGATCTACAGGCAAATGAGAGAAATTGAGAAGTAGAATTATGGAGTGGAATATCAAAGACAATGTACACTAAACAAGAAATATTTTAGGTCAATCTGACCAGAATGGATTAGTCAATTACAACATTAATCTTTGTTCATTAATCAGTAATACAATGGTGTTACAATACATAGGATTCGAATCTACCAACTCAGACTAACTAACTAACTAACTAACTCAGTGTGTCTAAATCACTCCTGGAGGCTCACTAGTCTAACTCCACATGTCTAAATCAGTCTACAATCAATTAACTTATGAGGTAGGTGGGAAAAGGCGCCACTCTCCCTTCATGCATGCATAAATGGCGCTAAGCTAACTGAAAATGATCTAACTAATTGTAACTGGAGGTTGACTCAACATAACTGCTTACCAACCACAACCAACTGATGGAGGCTGCTAGTGGCACTCAGAGTGGGCTCCTATAATGTAGGGATTGGCACCAGTGGCACCAAAACTCCAGTAAGGTGATAAATGAACTCCTAAGTTAGGAAATAATGACAAATAGACTGTATTGGACAAAGGAGGATTATTAATCCTAACATCCACAACAAAAACCGTTGGGTTTTTTTAAGTTTTATTTGTTTTTTTTAATTTACGATTTAAAATTTTAACTTGACACCTAGACTTAAAGCTAACCTAAGTTACCCAACCACCTGGAACCCCTCAAGGCTCACCCTCACACTTATTTCAGTTTTCACTCATTTAAATTTTCACTCAATTCAATTTTACTTTTCACTCATTTCCGAGACTTGAAGCTGCCGGCGTGAAAGGGAGAAGCAGAGCACAACAGGTTACAACTACAGGTAAGTTGGTAACATTTATTCCTATTTCATTTGAAATTCAAATTATCCACTCATCAAATTCAAATTATCTTTGTCAAGCTTCTGTTGGAGAACGTGCTCTAAAATGGAGATCTTTTCTCCGTATCTCCTCCATACTTTCGGGGTTCTCTTTAACCAGACCAGCTAATATCCTTAGATTCCTTACTGCTACTTTAAAAACTGAACTTGGGCTTTGGTTTGTTGGAGAGGAGATAAAGGACCCCCTCCCCACTTTAGTGGGATTTGGTTTGTTGGAGAGAAGACTAAAATACCTGACTCTGTGTCAAACTTGACATCGTAGTTCAAACTTTAGATAAGCGCTCAAAGAATGAAACCTACAGGTCCTAACATTTGGAGCTTAGTCAATTCCTATCAAAGCCTAGAACTGCAAATACTAAAAGTTAAAACTTCTGTAAATTAAGTTCATGAGTGCAAAGTGCAAAGACTGCATTTTGTGTGTAAATTCAAAAACAATAGATAGAAGAAAGTTAATCTACGCATGTAATATGTATGCAATCTGGAAATAACGAACAGTGATGAAAACTCCAACAGCAATCACATTATCTCACTAATATTCACAAAACTAATATTACAACCAATGTTCCCCCAAGTTTTCGGGACGGGGGGACGCGGGAGTGGGGAAACGCACATTCGGGACGCGTGGAGACCACCCCCAAATTTAGGGATATTCGGGGGGGGGGGGGGGGGGGGGGGGCATGGGGACGTCTCTTAATTATAAAAATAAAATAAAATATCAAAAATAATAATTCCTTTGATGTATATTAATGATTGTGCAATGTAAATACTAAATATATCAGTTTATTTTCTAAGTAGTACCAAGTAGGAATTGTAAAATGTGAAAATAATGGGAAAACATTAAAAAAAATTCACAGGGGCATGGTTGGGGAGGGAAAGTTTCGCCCAGGAGTCCCCAAGTCCCTGGGACGCAAGAAACGTGGAAACGCGTCCCCAACCTTGCAGGACACGTCCCCGTGGAACACTGATTACAACAGCTACTACACAAGGTGCTTATGTATTGCACAGAGTCCAGACTATAGTACACTTTGTGCCATTTTGATATATTGACTCTTATATGGTATATACATGAGCAGATTTTGGATATTTTGTCTTCAATGCCTTGGAATCATGGATTATAATCTTGAAAATGTTGTTTTTCATTAAAATTTAGATATTTTATGTTTTTTTTAGCAAACTGATTCATTAAATTTAAATCGGCCGATTTATGACCGATTCATTACCGATTCCGATTCTGATTCGGAGTTGACCCTCAACCGATTCCGAGTCCGATTCCGATTTTTAAAACTATGACCTGGACTACCGATAGTTGTGTTTCATCTCATCAAGCATCATTTCATTATGTTAAACATACAAGTTCTCTACTTACTGTTGAGCATCTTTCACACTACAAAGGACTTTCCCTCTAGGCATCTTGCTAATTTACAAGCAACTCTCAAAGTTGAAGATATTTCTCATGACCACAAATCATGGTGACAAGTCTATAAGGGTGTCTAACAATCTACATTTTTTAGTCTGCACACCCTACTATGCCCTAACACAACTGTGACATCTCAAAAAGACAGGAATCTCAGCCTCCTTTGCCTTTTCCAAGAACCACATGTTGCTCATTCGACTTCTCTTCAAATATCTAGGATGTGATATTTGTCTAGCATTTTCAAAAACATTAAATTTCAATTCTTCCTGCAGTCACTGGTGAAGACTCGTGTTTGTGTGGTGCATATGCAACCCATCATTGTCACTCACATGTGTCTGTCTATGTGCACAAATGTGGGTATATATGAGAGTTATCCATGTGTACAATGTCTAAAGGGTGTTTTCTCTCCGTGTTCTCTCATGGGCTCTGTTGCATGAAACTCATAAACTGCCCATGTACCAGTACCAGAAACTCAAAAACCCCATAAGGGGGGTGAGACCCATAAGAAGTCTAAAAATCCTAATCTCTGGAAAATGAAGACAAATTAATCACATATTAGTTTCTAAACCTACCTACAAATAATTAATAAACCTATCTTTCGTATTTTATTGCAATATAATGTGTTCTGTGTGTGTATACTAAAAAACCAAATCTAGGTAAAATGAAGACAAATCAATCACTAATTAGTTTCTAAACCTACCTACAAATAATTAATAAACCTATCATTCTTATTTAATTGCAAGATAATGTGTTCTATATATATATATATATATATCTAAACCTACCTACAAATAATTAATAAACCTATCATTCTTATTTAATTGCAAGATAATGTGTTCTATATATATATATATATATATATATACTATGAAACCGGACACACTATAATAGGGCTGCGTGTCACATGTCCGACACAGACATGCTTACAAAGCGTGTCCGACACGTCTCTACAACGTGTCCAGAACTCAGACACGCGTGTCCGACGACTGTCACTGCATATCTCGAAAGTAGGACACACATTTTGCGGAAAAGACGCCTGGCCCTCTTTAAAAATGTATTTTTGTCTTTTCTTTTGACATTTTAACTTGTGGAGAGAGCTCTAAGGAGTTTTTTTTTTGCAGGTGAAGAATATTTTAAGGCTTTGGAAGGGTTTCCAAGTGCATTGAGGGTGGATTTGGTTGGGTGGATTGCAAGCTCAACCATCAAACAAGAAGAACAATGTCTCATTCATCTAGGGCAGGAGCTAAAGAGCAAAGGAAAGGGAGAAATGCCCCTTCCTCCAAACACAAGCTCTTCTACTACTCCTGCTAGTGTTCCATCTACTACTAGTGGAGCTCGTGCTCCATTGAACCCTGTTTTAGCAAGACAACAAGACCAAGAGAATAAATACTCTTTGTGGAGGTATGTGACTAAGAAAGAACGGCCTGGGGCAAAGCTAGGTGGGGGAGACAATGTGTCTTGGACTTTCAATTTTTGCAAGGATGAGTTTAAGAGCACATACTACTGAGTTAAGGACCATTTGTTGGCCCTTTCTTCTTGTGGGTTTTCTCCATGTAAAGCAGTGAGTGTTACCCAAAGGAGAGAAATGGGAAAGGAGGATCAAGAAGGATTAGGCAATGTAGTAGCATCAAGCAAGAAAAAGGATGAGGATCCTCTTTCATTCTTAACGAAACCCTCTAGCATTCTGCCTCCATTTCCACCTAGCAAAGGTGATACATATCCAACAAGAAAGAGGCCATTTTCAAGTGGTCCAAAGGACAAGATTTTCCAACAAGAGGCGCGAGAAGAGGTGGACCTCACCATTGCATTCTTTTTCTACCTGAACTTCATCTCATTCAATGTTGCACGATCACCATTGTTTATTGAGATGTGTCAAAGTCTCATTGAACGAGCTCCATCTGGTTATGTGCCTCCTGGTTCAGAGAAGCTTAGAACCACATTGTTGGTTAAGGCAAAGAAGAAGGTGGATAAAATTCTTGAGCCAATTAGATCAACATCGCCCTCATCCGAAGTGAGTATTTTTTTTTATGGATGGACGGATCCAGCACGCCATCCACTCATCAATTTCATGGTATCTTCCCAAAATGGACCGGTGTTCTTGAAAGCAGTGGATGTACTTGGGAAATACAAGGATACACATTTTATGGGCCAGTTATTCATCAAAATCATTTAAGAAGTAGGTGTTGATTCTTGTGTACAAATCATCATGGACAATGCACCTATTTGCAAGGCTATTGGCATGATTGTGGAAACTATATATCCATGGGTATTCTCATTTTGGACACCTTTCATTGCTAATTTGCTCATTGTTTGAATTTATCACAAGATGTATCTAAGGGAAAGGTCATTTTAATGATTTGAGTTGTTAGTGTTGTAGAGTCATTTATACTTGCTTTTTTGTTCTTACAGATTTTTTGAACACCTTGCATTGTCCATTCCTTGGACTTAGCACTCAAATCCATTACTTCAAATGTGACATGGATTGGCAACATTATTGAGGATGCACGCCATATCTGTAACTTTGTACAAAACCACACAAATGCCCTCACCATCTACAAAGAGTACACACATCTTTCATTGTTGAAGATTGCAGATACTTGGTTTGTTTCCTCATTCATCATGCTCCAAGAGGTTGAGGGAGGTCAAAACCGCTCTTGGGTCCATGGTGATTTCAGAGTATTGGTCTTTCTGGAGAAAGACGGATCAAAGTGCTACACAGTATTAGATGATGTTTGGTGGGAGAGGGTGGATCTTACCATTAAGATCATGGAGTCATTCATTTCTTTGTTGCACTTTGCAGACACGAACCAGCCCATCCTAGTAAATGTTTATCAAGGGTGGGATTCCATGATTGAGCCCATGAGGACAATTGTTATGGAAAATGAGTGTCCCGAGTATGAGACATCGACAGAGAATTTATGGTCCACCATTCAGGATATTCTTATCTCCAGGTGGGATAAGAATTGCACACCTTTGCATTGCTTGGCCCACTCCTTGAACCCCAAGTTCTACAATTAGGAATGGTTCAACGGTGGGCCCTCACATAGAGTCCCTCCTCACATGGATGTAGAGATTTCACAAGGGAGGACGATAGCAATTAGGCGGCTATTTCAGGATAGAGACTTACTTGATGAGGTAGAGGAGGGCTTGGTAGAGTTTTACACTGCTACTGGGAGATTTGGAGGCTATGATGTGGTTGGAGACAGGGGAGTTAAGAATCCCTATAATTTTTGGGAAACTCATGGGTCAACATGCCCTCTTCTAAATATGCTAGCCTTGAGGATCATCCTCTAGTTGTGAGAGGAATTGGAGCACATATGGCAACTTGTATAGTTTCAAGAACAACGAGCTTGAGCAGTCCAGAGAAAAACGATGGTGTATGTGCACACCAATCTTCGTCTTATTTACAGGAAGAGGGAGGAGTGGGTGTAGGGAGAGACAAAGAAGTGGGATGTCTTTCCTAATGATATGGGTTTGGATAGCAATACTGAGTTGGCATTAGCTAACCTGGATCTTAATGATCCAGTGCTAGAGTCAATGACATTTGATGATAGTGATCCTTTGGAGGGGTCATCCTCCAGACCAACAGATATTGATCCTCAGATGGGTGGAGAGGAGGAGCAAAAGGAGGAAGAAGAGAGTAGTGATGAGTTCGTTGATTCAGGAATGGAGGAGGACTATCGATAGTTGAGACTCTTCATTCTTCCATCTTGATCTACACCTTTTTGTATTTACTATTACTATTGGTCTATTTGACATTTGCCAATGGCATTCCGACATCTATGTAATACATTTTGATTTTGATGACTTAATAAGAAATATGGATGGTTTTGACTCTTGAGTATTGACATCTTGATCTATGACTATCATGAGTATACTGTATCATGAATTATCTATGTGTCTCATTATCTCATTGTGATTACTGATTTGATTTGTAAATGTAAATATTAATTAGTAATTACTAATGTTAAATGTGCAGTGATTATGATTTCTATTGAATATTTGTAAAAATTTGGATCTATGTCTATATTTTTAATATATATAATTTTTTTAAATATATATATATAACGTGTCCTGATTTAAGCGGACACCATGTCCGCGTCGAACACTCGAATCGTCGTGTTCTTCGTGTCAGGTGACTTGTGTGTGTGTGTGTGTGTGTGTGTGTGTAACACATTATCTTGCAATAAAATAAGAATGATATTATGCATATAATGTTTCCCTCAACATACCCGTTTGGGGGGTGTGAGTGTAAAAACATTCTCGTTTCCTAAAATTGTACACATCTCATGCAACTTATAGATCATGGGAAGCATTATGACTTTCCTTTGAAATTATTTTTTTTCAAACCTCATAATATTTGTACCAAGCATTTAACCTTGAAACCTCTTTTAGTGTTTTCTTTTAAACTAGCATAGATCCATTTTAAACCCGGATCTATCAAGCACCGAGAGGGATCCAATTTTGTGAGGTGTACATTTTTTTTACCATTTGGATCATTCTCGGTACTTGATAGATCTGGGTTTAAAATGGATCTATGCTAGTTAAATTTTTTTATATTTTAATTAAGTCGATATGTAATTTATATTAATCATTTTTTTATTTTTTAATATTTTTTATTTATGTCAGCTAGCATAACATGACTGACATGACAGGATCTGCCCCATACTGGGTTGGAGAGCACCTCGCGCATCTTAAATCTCTCTCCTCACATCCAAGCACGGTCCTTTCTTTGGACAACCACAATCCTTTTTTCTTGTACTTTTCCATATGTTTTTTCACAAGCCAGATAATAGATATCACTCTGATACCATGGAAGAATTTAGGGTGCATGCATTCTTAAAAGTCACTGGTCAAGAGAGAAAATAAAGAATTGACTTTATTATTGGCATTGCATCAATAAAACTCTCACATACCCATACATAATCTGTCATTACCATTTATCGCATTTGTTGAACTTACCACCCTAGGGTGGCAGCAATTTCAGGTGCAGATCAGGAACGTGGATTCACAGATTACGCAAATTTGACCATTTACACTGAAACCTCTTGGACATAGCACTTTTTCTACCAGATTATTTTCCAATCGCCCAGGAACTCTTTCCTACAACTGTAAACAGTTCTTGAATAGACAAATGTTTCCAGCTGCATGAAATGGTTCCTGCATGTGACAATTTGGAAAAGGAAAAACAAAGATCTTGAACTGAGATCTACTTTGTATGAACTAGAGCATTAAAACATGAATTGTGAACAGTAAGGAGTGCTTTCAAATTTGTTGCAGTGTAGAATTGAGCAGTTTTGGGGAGTTCAAAACATCAAACTGCATGCTCAAGAAAGATACTCTGTCCAGAGAAATAGTATTCTGTGCCAAATATTTATGGCTTTAATCCAAGGTTGGTTTAAGTTGTTGATTAAAATTTTATGCATCTTTTGCCTTTGCATCAAACAGAAAAAAAAAATCCTCAGCTGTAGAATTATGTAAAAGTAGATTTATATTCACCGTAACATTCAGTCCACAGTCCCTATGCAAGGTTGGCTGACTGTTAGGATTTTATACTATGGCTTATGCTTCTTCAAAGTTCAAACATCTCTTGTACTATGGATTTCAGAGGCTATGGTTAGATTTGAAAACACATTAATCCCAAAAATTTCAAGTCATACAGTGTTGTTTTTACTTGCAGAGTACATAAACATTTTTCTTGTGGTAAGTCAAAAAACTTGCATTTAAGACTTAAAGATGCCTTAGAAGTTGATATCTGTACATTATCTTGGTCAGATGTATACGCTTGGCTCCATATCATGCTTTTCCCATCAATGTGAATTCTTTAATAGTCAGCTATGTGATTTTTTATGAAGCATTATAGAATGAGAGTTCCTAAGGTTTTTGGACATATTTGGTCCTACTGTTTATGAAAATGTCTGCAAGTGTAAGGTTGAACTTGAACATGTTTAATTGTACTGTTTATGAAAATGTCTAACCATCTTCAATGGTTAAGGTGCGTTTACCCCTAACCCCTGACTACAACATCTAAATGCTACCAACACGTCACATTTGAAGTGACCAGTGAAGTGTTAATACTCCAACACCCCACTAAATGTCACACTATTGACATGTCATATATAAAGTGATTCGGAGCATCCCAGTCTACTGGGCCTCAATTGCTTACATTGCAAAAGGGATTCTAACAAAAATCAGAAAACTGTGTTTCTCCTTCTTATGGACAGCTAGTAAACAAACAGAGGGTATTGCTTTGGCAAATTGGAAGACCTTAGCTAGGCCAAAGAATCTAGGCGGCTGGGGCATAAAAAATTTAGATTTGTTCACCAAAGCTCTAGCTGCAAAAACTTTATGGAGACTCATACAAAACCCTGAATCACTATGGGGCAGGGTCATCATGACCAAATATTGCCATGACAGTAGCATCACAGAGTGGATAAGAAACCCAGACAAAACCTATAAGAATGGCTCTATAGGGTGCAAGGCAATGGTAATGGCTTTTCCATTAATTGGACAATGGGTAGGTTGGAAGATAGGAGACAGAAAGCAGGTCAGGGTAAGAGAAGACCCCTGGACTGGGGTAGGGGAAAATTTCAAATTATCAACACCCTTAGTTCAACACCTAAGATCTTCCAGAATTTTCACTCTTGCTGATGCATGCAGAGATCCACGTATTAGAGGACGGAGCCAGTGGAAAAACGCCCAGGATTTGGGAATAGTAGGAGAACATGCGGAGGAATGGAATAGATTCCTTAATCTACTAGTAACAAACCATATACATCTGGGAAGCAGTCCGGACAAGCTGGTTTGGACAAAAAATCCAAATACGGGGCAATTCACAGACAAGTTAGGTTATCAGGCTGTCATGGAAGAACAAGCAGCAGGTGGAGAGATACAGTGGTGGTGGAAAAAGCTTTGGCAGATTCAGAGCCCTTTAAAAACTGTAATTACAAAGTGGCTAGCTCTCTCCAACAAACTCTTGACATGGGAAATGCTCCAGAAACGTGGTTTTGAAGGACCTGGATTTTTCCCTTTATGCAGATCTAGTGATGAAACGAGCTCACATTTATTCGCTTCTTGTCCTTATGCAGGCAGCGTTTGGAATGGGGTGGTAGCCAAATTAGAAGCAGACAGAGCACATGAAGCAAACACTACTTTGGAAGAAAGAACCAAAGCATGGTGGCATGATAAAAGGGTAGGTCCTCTTGAAGCTTTTCCAATTCTGTTTGTATACAGTATTTGGGAAGCCAGGAACAAAGCCATTTTCAACAACACATGGATGCCTCCTGATTTTGTCATTTCACTGTTAATGAGCAAAATCCAGTAGCATAAAAGAGACCAAGTCATCTCCAGAACAAGAATTATTAGAGATCCAGTAATAAACAGAGAGATGCCATGGGCTTTCTTCGACGGAGTAAGTCAGGGGGAGCCTCCTTTAGGAGGAGCTGGAGCAGTTATATTTTAAATTGTTTACATCAAACAGAAAAAAGATGATAAAATATGCAATGGGTCAAGCTTCTAACAACAAAGCTGAACTAACAGCTTTATGGGCAACTTTAAAGGTGGCCAGAAGCTCCCATATACAGGATATTCAGATTTTTGGTGACTCCAAAGTAGTGGTGGACTGGGCAAACGAGAAGAACACCATAAGAGCACCACATTTACAACACCTTCTTGCAGAAATCCAGACACTGAAAACCTATTTCAGAAGGATCTCCTTTGGTCATATTTACCGAGAATTGAATATGGAAGCAGACTCCCTCTCAAAGCAGGCACTAGAATATCAGCCTGGATTAATGGAGACAGAAGAAGTGAATGAAGGCATATCAGCCTTTCATTATGAAGCAATATAAAGATTACAGAAGACTCAAGAGTTTAGTTTTGTGCTAGACCAAGCGGGATCTAGTACTTGGTGAACAGAACAAACAATGGCATTTTGGTAAAGAGCAATCCTATGATAAGGATTGGTTTTTTCGATGTATTAAGAACTTAGGTTCGCTATAATGTGGCTCGAAAGAGCAGTTCATGTTTTATTCTATGAATAAAATGGTTTTTGTCTAAGGAAAAAAATATGTAAGTGATCATTATACAAATATCTCTCCTAAATATTATTGAAGTGTTAATACTTCAACACTACCCCCCAATACCACGGATGATTTTATGAGGTACAAATACACATGAGAGATACAAAGGTGGAGAAAAAATAAAATAAAAGATGGATTTCTTTGATGATTTTGTGTATACAACTCGCTCAAGTTAATCATCCCTCATTACGTTATTATATAGCACCCAAAGTTGGTTATGGTGGTTTAAGTTTTTAACCACCTAACCACTAACCACCACATCTAACATTACAGTTGCTATGTCGCAAACACACATTAATGGATCATAAATATACTGAGTGTCAACACTCTAACAAGCCAACTGGGAAGGGATCAAACCTTGTCACATGAGAGGATTACCAATTTAATGCCCGCTTGAATAACATTTTTTCCTAAACAATGAAAGTCGACAGATTTAAAAAGAATATGTTACAATCTCTCATGTCTTCCCTACATCTGGAAACAGCTGTCTCCTACATAGGCATCTCTTTCTTAAAAAAGAGTGCCACCCTTTTCTTCTATATGTAAGATAGAGGTGGCATATCTAAAAATCTTTGACATAATAATAGGAGAGTTGATTTATCGTCTCAAAAGATACAGAACATACAAACAAAATGCATTTTGATCTCCATGTCCAAGCACTATAACCTGCATATCCAATTATCTTGATGGATCTATGTTTGTCATGATATCAATGTTGAATAAAAGAATCCACACTAGCCAATGGGGAACATTATTGATTATACTATGAAGCATTTTGATATTAGAGACATAAGCACCTACTGTTATGGTGCCATCAAAATAATCTAAAAAGTTTTAATGAAATGTTTGTCAACTTCAAATTGAGGACCTCAAACAAAGATATCCAACTGACATGAGGAAATCCCAATAAATGTAATAAAAGATGGCCTCGCTAATTGTCAATGGATGCTACTAACATTGACACTGCATCTACTAGAAATAGTCAATGGACAGTTGACTTATTGGAAATGGATGCTACTAACATTGACACTGCATCTACTAGAAATAGTCAATGGACAGTTGACTTATTGGAGAAAGCAACAAACCTCACCATACCAACCATGTCAATGCATAGTAACGCCTTGTATAGCAAAACCTCATGTGAAATGGAGGGATAAATAGTAAATACGGATATCTACCTTGCTCATTCTCCGATGGTGGAATAAAACAGAGGGCTAAATATAGACATCTATCTTGCTCATTCTCCAATGGAGGGATAAGACAGCAACCTTCATCATCTATATGTAGGATGAAGCATAAGGCGTCTATCTGAATCTTTGAAAAAAAATAGAATTCTTCTCATTAGAGCCTAGCAACTACTAATAAAATGCTCTTTCACCTCTACCTTTTGATATCAGTATATACATTGATCTCGCAGGATAACATGATCATTTTAGAACCAAAGTTGCCCAAAGTAGACTCTAAGCTAGCTACTGCAGAATCAATACACAATGAAACAAAAAAAACATCACTGAATGATGTGTTACCTTTAAATCAACAACCCCAAATGGAAATATACAAGATCCTGGAGGACTGCAGTATTACTTTTCTTAGAGAAATGTAGACTAATGGCATCAATAAAAAAAGCTGTTGTGGGTAATAAATGAAAGGAGTTTCTAACAGGTCAAGTAGGCAGGAAAGCTTACTCTACTGACAGAATCAGTTGCATAAGCAACATTGTGTAGAAAACCCTTGTCTAGTGGAGGTCACACTATGGACCTCTATCACCTACTATGTGCATCTCCCATGCAACACGCTTTCTAAAAGTGATCCAAAATTATCACAATAAACAGTTTATCAGGTGACCTGTATCATGAAAATCACCAAGCAGGGGAATGAATTGGAATGCCGATTATCAAAGCAAGTTAAATGCCCAGAAAATTTAAGCCGAAACCACTTCACCACACTTAGACATATGGAATAAAATACATATATTTGATCAAAGTTGGACAACTACTCCCCATAGAAAGCGCCAATTGACAGTAGAACATTGGGATAAAAGTGAACCTAGCAAACAGCAAAACATATTATGATTGAGGAGTTGGGAGAATAGCGTAGAAATACTATGAACGTACTATAACGTATGAGGCACAATTAGACATGAATATGAAAAAATATAAAAAGAGACAAGAAGAAAATAAATAACAACTCCAAACTTAGATAAAGATAGTATTTTTTATTAATGTCTAACAAAAGACCACAAAAGTAGGTAAAGTTTCAATCTTCAAACGGACTAAGATAGTACATCCACTGTTGATACAAAGTGGGAATGCCGAGGGATCTCCTAAAACAACGCTAAAAGCAGAAAGATAATAAGATCTTAACCTGTCAAAACTTGAGGCAGTAACAATCAATAGAAATAACCGACAATAAACAACGACTGGATTCAAGAGATGGAAAAAAACAAACAGAATTTGAATGAGCTACTCAAGAGCAGTAAGAACTGAAGTGAACAAAAGTCAGAAAGTGGTGGAGAAGGCTGAGGCTTGAACAAATATGATAGACACACTTCTGCATATAAGCCTACATGGAAACTAATTTTCTATATTTGTCAGCTCCTGCAGAAAACCATTAGCTTCTTATTTTTGTAATCAAACTTCCTCAATAACCCCAGCATAAGTTCTTCAGCACCTTGAAAATGAACCTTTCTGTACTAGACTGCATCCTTCCTGTGATGTTCAAAACTCAATGTATATTGCTTTCACCATGTCAGAGAGTTTTTCAGATGCCATAAAATTCAGATATATATTTGTCACCTCCAGCAGAGAGCATTCCCATTTTCTTTCTGTATCAAACTTCCTCAATGGCCCCAGCATAGTTTGTTGGCACCTTGAAAAGGAAATTTTCTGTACTTGATGGCATCCTTCATGTGATATTCAAAACTCTGTCTATTGCTTCCACCATGTCTGTGAGTTTTTTGGATGCCATAAAATTCAGATATAGGGGATGCGCTAAAATCCCATGTGATTGATTTAAGCTGTAGCTTGTTTGATATTCACTTATTTGTTACAAGACTTTGGTCAATTTCTGGAAGTGCATTGGGCTCCTCCTAAACTGCCATCATGTTACATCTATTGACAAATATATCTCAGCTTTCTCTATAACAGTTGCAGGTTGCTCTCAATGTTACACAAATTGTGGGTGCAATTGGAATGAGCAGAAAATTCTGATGCGGGTGCAGCAACCATCCTAAAAATAACAATTGGGGAATAGACACCCTAACACTAAGTTTTTTTGTAAACATGTATTTAACTTGTATGTTGAAAAAAAAACATTTTGGAAAAAAAAATAGAAATTACATTGTTTCTAACTTCATCATTCATAGTCATAATTCATATTCCATATTCGGATTCATCATTCATAGATTAATACATAAACAAAATTCAGAATTAAAATTTCTGATTTCTGAATAATAAACTATTGAATTTTTAACAAAAATTCAGATTACTACATAAACAAAATTTGTAAACTCTAAAAAAAAATCCATTTCAGATATGTCCAAACTAGGACTGAGAGATAACAACATAAATTCATAAACTATAATCATAATCATAGAAAAGAAGGTTTACTGGCTGAAAAAGAAGATTTCTAAAGTTGTTGCACTTCAAACCTACCCATTGAGATAGATACTATGTCAAATCCACTCTCCAAATGCCTGTTGTTACATTGTCACTGTCATTGTGCTAATGCTATCCAAATCCCTGTTACTGTTAGTGCTTTAAGGTCTCAACATCTCACAGTTTGCAAATGCATGTGAAAAATGATGTTGTTAAGATTTAAATTTTGCTTTAAGTTTAGGTTTACTTCCTGTGGTTGTACCCCCTCCCCCTCCCCCCGATCCTCTTTCCCATCATATGCCCTTCATTTTCCCGGGTGGCTTTGTTTCTTACCTTATTATTGGCAATGTTTTTCCAAAGGATCGGTTTCCTCTTCTCGGAAAAGGATCCATCACATGTTGAACCGTTTACATTTACAAGATAAGGTTCTGATACATTTCCAAGATTCCAAGATTCTGATTCGGCGACTTGACACCTTCCCTCGGCAACTCCGGTTACTATGGCTCAACTTGCTTTAGATTTTTGTAGAGTTCAAGATTTACCCACTTATCACTACAGCATTGTTTCATGTTATCAGCTTTGTGCATCAGCTTCATTGCCTAGCTGATTCTCGTCATGGTAAGCAGATGTATTCTTTTCTTGTGCTCCAATCTTCCATGTCTAGTCAAGCATGGCCACTTACACTCTTGGTATGCAAATGCTGCAACTCTTTTCTGCTCTTTTGGCTTGGATATTGACAATCTTCCACTATCCAACTCCCTACCCTTGATCCTAGGGAATCTAAAAGAGATATCCATAAAGCAATTATGGGAGAGGTCATAGCATATCTGAAGTATACTTGGATTTCAAATAAAGAACCATTTTATCCTAAACTTCATAATTATTACTATACTCATCTCCTAATTGAGAATGATGCTATCATCACTCCGAGTTATCTTAAGGACCAACCCTCATAGCCTTCACTTTTATCTTCAGGCATTCAGGATCACTTCTCACTAGGCTAAGGATGGAGACTGACCATCACATACCATGTAACTAGTGTATATACCATACATAAACTATGCAATAGAGAGTCCAAATCAAAAGAACATGGCATTTTCTCAGGTTAGGTCTATTATGAGATCCATGATACATGTATTGCCGTTTTAATTAGATAGCTTAAATAGTTTAGAAAGATGGTGTTACATACCCCTAGAACCAATTCCATCTTAGACCTCTGGTCTTACTACCTCGTTATTCAAGAACATCAAAGGAG
The DNA here is from genome assembly GCA_001517045.1 of Pseudotsuga menziesii. Classification (NCBI taxonomy): domain Eukaryota; kingdom Viridiplantae; phylum Streptophyta; class Pinopsida; order Pinales; family Pinaceae; genus Pseudotsuga; species Pseudotsuga menziesii. Next base: position 1,085,225 of record LPNX010943095.1, read on the forward strand.
ACACAGATCATGTTAACTTTCAAAGTAGCATTTGATGTTGGACGCCGTCTACAATCCAAAACACAAGCTCTACAGAAGTATAAATTCATTATAGGCTACGGCATAACATTCACTTCTTCTTGACCTCAGATATCGAGGGGGTCCACGCTCCTATTATTTCTTTGTTGGCCTTTGGCCGAGCTCAGCCTTATATCTTTGTATCTCCTCTACTCATATTATTTCTCAAGTCTTGATGTACTTCCCCTCGTCTTTTTCAAACACTTTAGGTCCTCCCTTTCTCTTTTTGTATGTCTTTTTTCCCGAGTCCTATTGCCCAAATTTGATGATTGTGGTAATTAGTATTAACCTAGATTAGATAATGGTAATATATTACAATTGTCAAATAGAATGTCTTACCTGGTGGTATTCACGTTGTGTCATAGCCTGGTAGCCATCCAAATTCATATGCCAAATAGTCACAAAAATGAAATAAATATAATAAATGTGGTAGTAACAAAGGTACAATCATATGCTATAAAGAACACTCATATATACAAGACTTAAGAGGCATGACTACCCTAATGGGCATGATGACTCTACATAATAATTATTAAGTGCAAATAATAGCAATTAGCTATATTACATGTTCATCCCTTTAGGAAGGCTTCATACTCAAAGCATAAGATTAAAGAAGATGAATAATCATCGAAGCTCCAAGCAAAAATGATGCATTGTAAAAGTATCAATCCATTCCATGTATTTACTAATAAGATTTTTGGATGAAAATTCTCTTATTATGAATCTGCGTATATCTTCAAAAAGATATTAGAATTTTGATTCTTTGGATTATGCAATGTGAAATGTGTTTTCAGAGTAATTTGAATGTTGATAAATTGTATGTTTAGAGCAACAACATTCATGATAGATGATGATAAGATCAATTATAGGAGGCTTTTTCTTGATCTCAAATTTAGGACATTCCTTGTTAGCCTTAGTTTGTGTATTAATATCTTCACATTATTATTTAGTTGATTTCTCAATTGATATAATACTTCAACTTTCAAAAACAACATTTTCCTCTGTTTAACCATTTTAACTTTTGTAAGCAAAGTATTATTTTGGCTTTTTAGATAGAAAATTGTGAGATTTTAGTATTTTAAAGAACAAGCATGGCCATGAATACACACATAAGAATGAGAAAGAGTGTATTGATACATTAATTAGATAATGCAATGTCCCATTACCTAGTAGAAGAGATTAATATGTTCCATAACTCCCAAATTCCTAACTATTAAGTTGTTAACCGCTTCATTAATGACTACATTAAATACCCCATTATTCCATCACTTTATTAGCGAACACTTATTATTCATCTAAGTTCTAAGTTCTAAATGTGACCATTATTCCCAAGACCCTCCCATAAAGGTCATTTTACATGCTTGTTCAAGATATAAAAAAATACAAAGGCTTTGAACAAGCAAAATATTTGCAGTCTACAAGACAAGATCTTCAAAATAGCAATTGGAAGTGACTTGTATCCAGCAAAGTTGATGAAGTATAATTTACATTACCATCATTTTGTCTAACCATAACTCACCAACCAGATGAGGGCCAATGTTGGTTGAATAGTTAACCTTTCCACCATTGACATAGAACTTGCCTTGTTCACTAAACTCACCTCCTCCACATCTTGGTGGTCCAACATATCAAGATTTTGTGTTTGCTTCTCTAAGGAAGCAACATCATCTTCATCCTCTTTAAGGGTCTTTTTCTTTACTACATTATCTTCACCCTCTTAGAGGCTCTTCTTCTTATGAATTACAGCAAATAATGCTTAATATACCCCTATTGTTTTCCTTCTCTTCTCTGACTTGTTTTAGTAGCAACATTATTTAGGGCTTCACTTCTTGAATTCTATCTCATCGAACAACTCTCTGGCTACGCATTATGGTTGACTTTTCAATAAGATTACAACCATTTTTCCATTGAACTGACTCTTTATTCTCAACAGTTCACAACATGAAAAAGCCTTGTTCTTCCACACCCATAGAAACCAACCTTTTGCTATTCTTATCAATAATAAAATACCTATTATCGCTGAAATTTATATGCAATCATTGTTAGATTAGCAACAACAAGGAAAGTCTTCCTGCATGCAAGTGTCTTTGCATGCAGAAGACTTTAAATCAGGAAACCAATTGTATTTAATTATTTTTCCTAAGTTTACTTTGGAAAATAATTAAAGTGATCTAACCAATTACTCACTTTAAGTGAAAGTGAAATTAGGGTTTTCACTTTACCTAAAGTTATATAAGAAAGGTCAATTGGTTGAGAGGACACACACACTTGTATTCCGACAGAGACAGGATACAGACAAGGAGAAAGTCAAACAGAGGATTTAGCTGGGAAGACGGAGGTGCGAGAAACAAGATCACCGAGCTACCAGGCAAGACAGAGCCCACACGCTTGACAGGCAGAAGCTGCAGAGGGAGGTCTTACAAGCCCATACGAATTTCGTACAGCTGACGTACAAACCGTACGAATTCCGTGCAGCAGTCGTGCGGTCGTACGGATCTGCACGTGTGAGGTCATACAGTTGGTCCGTACACTCTTGCGGGAGGCTACTGAGGTTTAGCTGGGGGTTTTCCCAGTGATTCTGCCGTGTAACTGCATTCACCAGGTTTGGGTGAATTTGCAGTGATTGTAACATTCAATATTTTCTCATATTAAAATCTATATCCAACTGCTGCACCAGTTTTCCCATCTTGGGTTTTTTCAAGGGTTTCCATTGCCAAAATAATATTGTCAATATTGTGATGTGATGTTGTGATTTATTTCTAAGTTTTATATTCCGCTACATACTATAAAAGATATTCATGTGTGGTTATCAGTAGAGATTTTGAATGCACTGCTAGCCCTAGTTTGAGTATTGAAGGAAAATTTACATGGTATCAGAGCTCTGGTGAGCTAAAGCTGAGAGATTTGCAATAGCAGTGATAGATCAAGGGCAGATCTATTGAAGACACAAACTTAGATTGGAGATCTAGGGTTTGACAGGTAACACTGCACTATGGTCGTGCAGTTGAGAGTTGAGGATACACTCCAGGGGGCACAGAACTTTCCTACATGGAAAGAAAGGATCACAAGGATCTTGGACATCAGTGATGCAGAGGAGCACATTGATTCCACAAAAGTTACACCCACAGATCCGACAAATTTAGCAGCTTGGAAGAAGATTGATTCCAGAGCCATGTTGAATATCATGGATGGAGTGAAGGACCATATAGTCCCTCACCTTTTTGGTAAGAAAACCGCAGCAGAGATGTCGACGGCTTTAGAGAGTTTGTACCAAAGTAAGAAGGAGAACCGAAAGATGGTGTTGCATGAGAGGATGCGCAGCACCAAGATGGCCAAGGGAGAAGGAGTGGTGCCTTATCTCACGAGGCTCACACAGATCAAGGATGAGCTTGGAGTTGTTGGCTCTAAGACAGTGGATGAGGAGCTAGTTTGGATAGCCCTGAATGGCTTCTCTAAGCCATGGGACACCTTTGTCAAAGGTGTTGTGGCTAGGGAGAATCTCCCTGATTAGCGGAGACTATGGGATGACTTTGTGCAGGAGGAGACACGCATGGGTCAAGGATTAGGCTCATCCAGCAGTGCCCAACAGATTGTGGATGAGGAGGCTCTAGCCCTTACAGGGAAGAGCAAGGGTAAGCCAAAGAGGAAGAAGTATGGTAAGAAGAACCTTAACGTGTCAAAGGTCAAGTGTTTTATCTGCCACAAGCAAGGACATTTTGCCTCCCAGTGCCCAGACAAGAAGAAGAAGAGTAACACTAGGATGGTTGGATTTGCAGAGGTGGATGAGTTCAGCAGCAACTTTGATGAGGAGTTTTGCTTGATAGCTTGCATGGAAAGCACCACAGGGGGGCAGTATATAGTACATCGACAGTGGAGCATCTGGTCACATGACTGGACAGAAGAGAATCTTCAGAGACTTGCAGGAGGGTGGAACAGGGATCCACATTGAGCTGGGTGATGATGTGCAGTATCGGGTGCAGGGAGTTGGCACTGTTTCATTTCAGAGGAAGTCTGGCAAACCCCTCAGCTTTGTTGATGTGTTATATGTTCCAGGACTGACCAAGAACCTTATATCAGTCTCCAGTCTGGAGGACAAGGGTTATCAGGTGAAATTCCGTGTATATCAAGCCTACGGGGTCAAATAGGAGCTTGGATAAGGTGATTGGCAGAAGGAACGGGAAAGTGTACAGACTGCACTTTGAGCCTACAAAGGCTCTAGTCAACAGCAGCAACAACAGTCAGGGTGAGTTGTGGCATAGAAGGATGGCACACTTACACCATGGAGCACTGAAGCATTTGAGACAGGCAGTCATTGGAGTTCCTCAAGAATAGGAGGAAAAGCATAACCACTACAAGGGTGAGTTGTGGCATAGAAGGATGGCACACTTACACCATGGAGCACTGAAGCATTTGAGACACGCAGTCATTGGAGTTCCTCAAGAACATGAGGAAAAGCATAACCACTACAAGGGTTGTGCTTTGGGGAAGAACATCTGGAAGCCTTTCCCACAAAGTGAGCACAAATCTAAGGAGCCCTTGGACTCGGTGCATTCATATGTATGCAGACCTATGAGTTTCCATTCTTTCAGTGGCTACAGTTACTACGTAACCTTCATTGATGACTATTCCAAGAGAACCTGGATCTATTTCCTGAAGGCCAAGTCAAAGGTCTTTGAGAGGTTCTAGGAGTTCAAGACTCTTGTGGAAAACCAAACAGGAAAGAAAATTCGGGTGTTGAGGATAGAAAACAAGGGTGAGTACACCTCCAATGAGTTCATGGAGTATTGTTCGGCAGAGGGGATCCAGAAGGAACACACAATGCCCCGTACCCCACAGCAGAATGGAATTGCAGGGCAGAAGAATATGACTATGGTAGGAGCAACCAAGTCCATGTTATTTGATCAAGGATTACCACTATTCCTTTGGGCCGAGGCATACAGGACTGCAGTGAACATTCAGAACAGGTGTCCCCACACAGCTTTGGGGAGAAAGACACCAGAGGAGGTCTTCATAGGCACTCGACTAGATGTGAGTCACATTCGCATATTTGGCAGTGTTTGCTATTGTCATGTTCATGCTGACACTAGGAATACGCTGGACCCTTCTCGAGAGAAGATGTTACTTGTTGGGTATACCGAGACTTCGAAGGCATACAAAGTTTACATTCATGCTCACAAGAGGATCATTGTGAGCAAGGATGTCCAGTTCGATGAGGACATGGCCTTGCGGAGATCTATGGACTCACCAGTAGAGCAGCAACCAACACAAGACAAAAGGATCAAGTTGGAGGAGCCAGATGCACAAGTACAGGTACATACACAGGGCACATGCTTTGGTAGTCAGAGGGAGTCAGGTGGACAGGATCCTCCCAGCTTTGATGGGGAGGATGAGTTGCAACAGGAGACGAACATCCAGCAGTCGCAACTGGTAGACAGTAGGCCAAGGCCTAAGTGGTTCAAGTCCATAGTACAGGATTCCAAGCAAGTTGATCTTCCACAGAGATCTTTCAAACGAAGTGTACCACCAGAGAGACTCAGTTAAATGGCACTGATGATAGAGTTGATTGACTCTGAACCTTCCAATTTTGAGGAGACTACACAACATGATGTGTGGCAGGAGGCCATGGTTCAGGAGTATGACTCAATCATGAAGAAACAGGTATGGGAGGTTGTGTTAAGACCTGAAGGCAAGAAGGTTGTAGGATCAACGAGGATCTACAAGGTGAAGCATGCAGCAGACGAAAGTGTGGAAAAGTATGAGGCACGCTTCATGGCAAAGGGGTTTTCACAGAAGGAGGGACTTGACTATGAGGAGACCTTCACCCCTGTTGCCAGGTATTCTTTTGTTCGGACCATTATCTCTTTAGCAGCAAAGATGGGTTGGCAAGTCCATCAAGTGGACGTCAAGACTACCTTCCTCAACTGAGTGATAGAGGAGGAGGTATATATTGCGCAGCTAGAGGGGTTTGATGTGGAGAACAAGGAGACGCGTGTATGCAGACTGCATAGAGCTCTTTATGGGCTCAAGCACACACCTCGAGCATGGTACTCGAGGATAGACTTCTATCTACGAGATATGGGATTTCAGCAAAGTGAGGATGACCACAACCTGTACTTCTTGACAGGTTAGGTGCCTCTCATACTGGTCTTATATGTGGATGATATCTTTTTGACAGGAGATGAGAGGCTGATCAGAGTCTGCAAATCCAACCTTGCAGTGGAGTTTGAGATGAAAGACCTTGGGTTGATGCATTACTTTCTGGGGAGATGGATGCTTCTTCATTGGACAGGGGAAGTATGCAGTAGAGATTTAGGATGGAGGACTGCAAGCCTATGGCCATAACTCTAGTTTCCAACTGAAGGAAATTTGATCCTACTTTGAATCGTCAACTTATCGAATTACTTATGTATCTGGTAAACACACGGCCAGACATTAGCTTTGCATTCAACTCTTTGAGTCAATTCATGGTGGACCCTCGAAGAGTGCATTGGACAACTACAAAGCACATACTCCACTACATCAAAGGTACAGTGGAGTATGGATTGGTTTATGAGCGCAAGGGAAGTGTGCAGTTAGCGGGTTTCATAGATACTGACTGGGCAGGATGTGTAGAGCACAGGAAGAGTACTTCAGGTTGATGTTTCGACATTGGGTCAAGGGTTGTCTCTTCGTTCAGCAAGAAACACAAGTTAGTTGCATTGACCTCGGCAGAGGCTGAGTACATGGCAGCTAGCATGGCTTCTTATGAGGGTATGTGGTTGAGGAAGTTACTTTCAGGATTGTTCAAGTGTGAGCTAGAGGCTACAGTAGTTCACTGTGACAATCAGAGTGGCATCAGGCTATCTCGAATCCAGTATTCCATGACCGGAACAAACACATAGACATCAGGTACCACTTCTTAAGAGATTGTGTTCAGAGAGGAACCATTCGGTTGGAGTACATACAGACAGATGAGCAAGTGGCGGACATTTTCACCAAGGCACTTTGCAGGCAAAGTTTTGTGAAGTTCAGGGATAAGTTGGGGTTGCTACCGAATCCCTTCCTCGTTGAGAGGGAGTGTTAGATTATTAGCAGCAACAAAGAAGGTCTTCCTACATGCAAGTGTCCTTGCATGCAGAAGACTTTAGATCAAGAAACCAGTTGTATTTAATTATTTTTCCTAAGTTTACTTTGGAAAATAATTAAAGTGGTCTAATTAATTATTGACTTTAAGTGAAAGTGAAATTAGGGTTTTTCGCTTTACCTAAAGTTATATAAGAAAGGTCAATTGGTTGAGAGGACACACACACACTTGTATTCCAACGGAGATAGGATACAGACAGGGAGAAAGTTAGACAGAGGATTTAGCTGGGAAGACAAAGGAGCAAGAAACAGGATCACCGAGCTACCAAGCAGGAGAGAGCTCGCACAGTGTACAGGCAGCTGCTGCAAAGGGAGGTCGTACAAGACCATACGGATTTCGTACAGTTGCCATACAGCAACAGTATGGATTCCGTACGGGTTCCGTACAGCAGACGTACGCTCGTAGGTATCCACATGTGTGAGGCCGTACAACTAGGTCGTACACTCTTGCAGGAGGGTGTTGAGGTTTAGCCAATATTACAAACATCGTCGATATATCAGCAACATCGCGATATATCGTGATGTTAACTCATTTGCAATATATCGGCAATATATCATCCCATTTTTTCATCGATTTTTTGGCGACTTTTCTCGATTTTTTCATGATATTTGTCGATTTTTTCGTGATATTTGCCGATTTTTCTGGATATTTGCCGATTTTATGGCAAAATTTGCCGATTTTTTTGAATATATTGTGATTTTTTGTATTTTTTATCTTGTCGATATATTGTTATTGTTTGTCGGACATTTTCGCCAATAAATCCGATAATTTCTTTCTGGACCCTCGACGATATATTCGTCGATAAATCCGATAATTTCTTTCTGGACCCTCAACAATATATTCGCCAACACGATATTTGTAACATTGGGTTTAGCTAGGGTTTTTCCCAATGATTCTGTCGTGTAACTGCATTCGCCAGGTTTGGGTGAATTTGCAATGATTGTAACGTTCCATATTTTCTCATAATAAAAACTATATCTGACTGTTGCAGCGGTTTTCCCATCTTGGGTTTTTCCGAGGGTTTCCGTACCTAAAATAATAGTGTTAATATTGCGATGTGATGTTGTGATTTATTTGTCAGTTTTATATTCCGATGTATACTGTAAAAGATATTCATGTGTGGTCATTAATAGAGATTTTGAATGCACTCGTAGCCATAGTTTGAATATTGAAGGAAAATTTACAATTGTAGGTTATACTTCACTAAACTACTTACCAAAGGCAGATTATTCTCCAAACAATTAACATAATAGGTTTTTCAAATCTATAGCCTCCATATGTTCTTCTTTCATTGGCATGTCAATTAATTTCAATTGATTTCAATTGATCTTGAATATCATTGAATTTTAGCAAATGATTTGGCAAAGAGTCAAATTCCTCCATTTTAATTGAAAAGAACATATTTTAATTGAGCACTTTATGGAGCTTAGAGACGAACTCATCGTTCAACCCTCCGCCATTGGATGCATGCTCTTCACATCCCCCTAGGCCAGTTCAAAGTAGGATCCCACAAGCTTCAAGTAGAGGTTGATAACCATATTGACATATCGAATAGGAAATGCCATCTTTGCCAACTTCAGGAGGTTAAGACTAAAGAGCACTTCCACTACCCCATCTACTATGAGATTAAAGGGAGGTTCCATTGCTTATACAAAGAATCCCCAACTCTCTCCAGTTTCTTCAGAATTTTGGATCAAAGATTTTTGGCCCTTTACATGTAGGAGGCCTTCCATCTCCGTTACTTTAATAACACCAACCCCCATATTAACAACTCAAGTCAACTAAAAGATTTGATGAGGGACCCGATTGACAGAGATTTATGAAGAAGATTGACAATTAACTGAACTAGGCAGCTTCTTTCCCCCTTCGGGAGAGATAGCTCTTTCCTCCCTGTTATGCCTCTGAAGGATGGAAAGATAGCTAGCTAGAAAGTGCGAAAAATATAAAGATGACCGACCGACATAAAAATCCTATTAAGAATCTACCTCACCCACTCTAGAAGGAAAAGAATCTTTATACAGATTTGATAGGATTGGCATGCTTCTCTTATTCTCACCAGGGAGAGTTGAACCATCACATTTAATAACCCTTTGAATGCACGGAGCAAGGTAGTTGGTGGAGTTCAGCCACTTTTGATACTAGCCTCCACTAAAAACATCACTTCCTTTTTATGGAGCTCCCTCCGACTCAAGGCACCAAGAGATATACAGATAGCGGCCCAAGCCCCAACTCAAGATCAGTACAGCCTCAAAGGACCATCCACACTTCACAAAGACCTCAATAGCATTGCCAATCCAAATCTCACACCAACAATCAACAAAGATCGTCCCAACTTTGATGGTGGGCCTCCTCTAGACAACAGCACAATATGTCTGCTAGCTCTTCTTTCAACGCTTCCTCTCTTCTTTCGACGCTTCCTCTATACATTCCTCTATTTTGAGCTTGCTCCATTAGACCTCGGATGTTAGGAGAGACAAATGCAACAGATTGTGAGACACATTGCTCATTGCTATTTCACAAATCCTAGATTTTCCTGTATTATACATCTTTCTCCCAGAGGGACCTCTCCCTCTAGAGTTTAGAGATTGTTTCCACATGATTTAGAGTAGATCCACAGTTTTACTTTCTGCATTCTATTTTTATAGGAGCCGCTTTAACACTCCCACTATGTATTGATATCATTGGACCCAACAGTCCCTTTAACCTACTGTAGTGGTCACTTGTTGGACATTAATAAAATTATCTCATCTTACCTAATCTTATCTTATCTACAATTGTCTGAGGTTTCATGCATCTTCTATAGGTTCCCCCATATGACAAATGCATTATTACCATCTTGACCTTCAAGAAGCATCTCATTCATTAATGAGAGCTTGATCAATATCACAACCTCCAAGTTATTCGCATCATACTTTTCTTGAGCAACTACATCAATTTCACTCTCAATCTCTCTTCCCAACAAAAGATTGACCAAACATTTGATTCAAATATGGCAAGCATCTGTTGTTTCCATTTTAAAGTTATGACCACTAAATTTTTCACTTCCATCCAACATTATATGAGATAAACTAGTTATTTTTCTAAGGCTTAAATACACCAAACAGATCTGATTTACTACTATGAGTCAATGATGTACAATCTATACCACACACAAAGCCAAAATTGTTTCACATAATAATCAATTCTTTTTTATCACAAACTTACCGTAAAAAAATCTGCTTTCCAAACTTTTGGATCTATTTCTCATTCTAAGAAATAATAAACCCCATAATCTATTACCAATCTAGTAAACCTTCAATTGTATGGTTTTGACAATTCATATACATTCATACAAAGCTATCAATTCGTGCAGCAACTTCTTAAAAACCATACAACATATCAAAAACAATAAGCATCTAGAAACTTAGGCTTGTAGCTGTATTATTAATTCCACTCGTCCTATTCGGAGACTATACATTCAAGCAGCGACAACTGCTCAAACTACCCACGAACTAAATTTACAAATCCCCCAACAACAACTTCAGTTCCTAGCAACAAGCATGGCAGGTCCCACTCACTTCTCTCAACAGTTATAACTCTATGATTTATCACCTCCTTGACAACTCTTTTCGTCTTATTCCAGTGGTATGGTGACTTGATTTGTTGGTTTATTAATCTCTTATCGCTACTTTATTCTTTAACTGGAGGCTTATCAAATCCTCAACAGCTCGATGGTGACTCACTTCATATTCCTTCTGTAATTCGAATTTTATAATTAGTTCTACTTTTTATTTCAATGTTATCTATATATATATAATCGTCGTCCCTAACCTGTCGTCCCCCAAAAAATTGGGGGTGCGCTCTAGCCGTCCCAGAAACTCGTCCCCCCATCCCCGAGGCTAGTGCAGCATAGCTTTATTCCCAATGGTTTCATTGAGCAACGGTCATCTAACAATTCTCCTAGCACCCAAGGCATCTAAGAGAGAGAGAGAGAGAGAGAGTTAGTTGAACTATCCACCCAAGGCATGTTGTTGTTGGGGAGGCCCTCGAAGTTCAAACACGGGTTCAAATCCAGTCAAGTCCCTCGAGGTTACCAGCTGCTATTGTGGCTAATAGTTGAGCAGCCTTCAATCCAGATATTCCAAGAAAAGGGGGATCCCATGATGTTATCCTTGGAATAAAAATAATAATAACAATAAAAATCCAAACCATTAGACACCAAATATGCAAAGTTTGCTCATGGAGATAGCATGTAAGATTGTATATAGCCAAATGGCATCGGACGTAACAGATACATGAAGCAAAATTAGCTTGGACTAGGATCTGGGAGGGGGTTTTACTTTAAGTTTCCAGAACATAGGGATGTAGGAAAGGATATGTGCATCCAGGGGACGTGTGGAAGCACCACCAAATAATTGAGAACATCATAAGGGACGTCAAGGTTTACAACATAGGGGACCACACCAAAAATACTAAAAAAATAAAATTAAAATATATGAAAACTAATTGAAATGTTATACAAAACAATATGCCCAAGACATATATGATATATCATTACATATGATATTAAAATCATAAATGATACATGTATTGACGTAACATAACATATTAATCACCATTCACAAATCATATGTCACAACTCACCACTGTATTTCTCATTATATTTAGAAAATTTAGAAAGTATAGATCTAATTCATCTAAAGTCTTTAGCCTATGTTGCACGAGTTTCTGAAATGCAGGAGTGTTGGAGTTTCGCCCAAATTTGAAAGAAGTGGCAGGGGCAATAATATATATTAAAAAAAATAATAAAAAGTAATAATAATTTAAAATAAAAATGATTTAAGAGAATTTTGTGGATTTATATAATCTAATTATAATAACTAATATATTATACTTGATTACTATAAAAACAATTTTAATAATGAAAATTCTACTAATATATACTATAATACAATATTAAATACTAAATTTATTATTTAATTATAAATTAATATATAATAATACATATATATTTATTATATATAAATAAAAGTCATATATACAATATTAAAATAAATAAATACACACACACACACACACACGTTATAATAAAAATAATATAATATTATCAGCAGAAAAAATAATAGAGTATATATATATATATATATATACCATACCATGATAGCCCCAAGAGTTAGCTCAATCGGTCGAGTACTCGTAGTTAGGCCTCCCAGCATGTGAGGTCGCGGGATCCATTCTCATAGACTCTCTTGGGGTTAGGCACGCAGAGGCCACGGGTGTGAGGCCCCTTCGGGTGGGTCCGCCAGAAATTATTCCGTGGATGTAACCCGTCGGTCAAGCCGACGCGTGAACCACATTGAAAAAAAAAATATACCATACCATGAATAATATATTAATATTGATGATAATATAAAAATTATTAATATATCATATTGATTTTATTAACTTGATTTTGTACATTATTAAAATAGAATATTAACTATATATATATATATTATAAACACCACTACGGAGTCTCGTTTCTGACCAAACAGATCCAGTCTCATGCAGTTCACGTTTGCAAATATTAATTCCAAATTGGTGGGTAGATTGTTGAGTTGATCCTAAAATGGAGGAGTTGCTATAATGGTTATAAAAGGTTGCATGCTCTGTGTTTGTGTCCGAGATTTCCCACAAAACTACTGAGCGCAGTTGGCCATCTACAATCATTCATCCTTGAATTTGCTTGACAGCTCGATTGACCAAATAGTTATGATAATGACAAATCAGAACATTCATTGGTTTGAAATCCAATAAGGAGAATAGTATGAATACCATCAATGCTAAAACAGTGCATCACATAACGCTTATGAACAGCTAACCATTACCATTGTAACAGTGTATAATAATAAACTGATGTCATCATGGGATGTCTGCGTTAATAAAATGATCCCTCCACCTTTAAATATCGATTGGTGTAGAACAATTCCGACTGGGGACAGTTGGAGCTCATGAGATAGGATATATCATATAACCTTGCCGCCACACTTGTCATCTAGAAAATATGAACTACAAATTATGTTGAAAGACCTCTAAACCTGCTAAATTAACCCAAACAGACAACCGGCCAAATTAACACTGCAAAGAGCTTCAAAGCATTGTAAAAAAATAGATTGTTTTACATACAATACACCGTGGGAACATGGTTTGCATCAGCTGCCCACTGTTGCAATCTACGCTGTTGGGAACGGGGAGCAAAAGCGGGGAGCGGGAAGTGGGAGTGAAGTGAAAAGCGAAATTTTCAAAAGCTTCAGGGGTGGGAGAGTTTTCGGGAACGTTTTTATATAATATATATTTTTATACATATGTCAACAAAACCATGTGCATCCATCAGAATTCAAACCATTATACACAAATATGCAAAGTTCCTCATGTATATAGCAAGAGTGCATACAAACAAAATAGCACCAAGTGCATTCATATCTAAACCAAAGTACATCAAGAAATAGGCTATAAAATAGGGATTCTTCAAAAACAAGTTTTTAAGCCATCAACATCAAGGTACATAGAGGGGTTGATGTGTTTGATTAAATGTCAATCCCATACCCTCGTACATGATAGAATCCAGTGGAAACATTGCAATCCTGAAATCCTAAAAACTGTTGAGCCTGTTGAAATTTGAATGGATCAAAAATTCTACTTTTTGCATTTGAAGTCCAATGAGGTTGGAATCACTCTCAAACATCTTGAAACAATTAATGGTAACATTAAATGATTAAGAAAAAGGATAGAAAATGAAAGATAAGGAGAATGTCACCTTTTACTTTAAGAATTTAATATTATCATTTAAAGCTATTGATAATTACTAAGATTAGTTTTTGCTATTGGAGTAGGTTTTTCCTCCTTTATCTAGCATTAGTGTGGGCCCAGGGTTAGTTCGCCCCACCAATCACTTATCTTTTTGGTTTTTTTAAAGAAAATTTGAGAAAAAAGGAAGAAGCGTTTTTTTTGCAAGGAAGCGAGGTTCCTGAAAACGCTCCCATACGGGAGCGTTTAGGAAGCACACTTTCCCAACGCTTCTTGGACACTTCCTGAATCAAGATCCAGCTGCATCCAGTTAGGAGGACAAACCATGGGAATGTCCCTATCTGAACCAAGATCATTCAATGGCACACCAGCCAACCTGAGTTGCGCCTCATCAGATCCTCCTCACCTAACCTAAGCATTAAGTTTACATTCATTTTATTTTTAACTCTGTCGTCTTTTCCTCAAAACTTCAGACTTTGGTCAAAAGGAAGCCTGGGAGCATCTCATTTTGCGGGAGGCACATTCCCTACTGCATTCCCTTGCACCTCCTCCCAAAAGGGGATGTGAGGAAACATTCCCCATGAAATACAGTGTTCCACGGGGACGCGTCTCGAAAGGTAGGGGACGTGTTTCGACATTTCTCGCATCTCGAAAGGTCGGGATGCGTTTTGGTGTTTCTCGTGTCTCTGGGGCGCCGAAACTCCATGTGAAACGTTTTGGGACGTCTCGCTTTCGACGAAACTTTGGGGGACTTCCTGGTGTCCTGTCGAAACTCTGAAACTTCGTCAAGACTTGTGAGCGTCCCGCCCAAAACTTCGTCAAAACTTGTGGGCATCCCGCTCAAAACTTCGACGAAACTTGGGGGGACTTCCTGGTGTCCTGCCGAAACTCTGAAACATCATCAAGACTTGTGAGCGTCCTGCCCAAAACTTCGTCAAAACTTGTGGGCATCCCACTCAAAACTCCGAAACTTCCCCAAGATATTTCGAATTTTCTTAAAAATTAAAAATGAAACAAGAATTTAACTAAATCAATCATTAAAAGAAACTTATATATTAAAATTTAAAATTTAAAACAGAATTAAAAGAAAAAAGAAAAAAGAAAAAAAAAATATATATATATATATATATATATATATTAAAAATTTTAAAAACAAAATCTAATTTCTAACCTAATCCTAAGCTATCGAGATCAACTCTTTAATATTTATTTCTGATTTCATTTGGCATTACAAACTTACAAAGCCGTGAAAGTTTATTCAACAACCATCATGAGAGGAAAGAGTGACAAATCTGAAATATCATTGACTCATTTTTTCAATCACTTAAAAGTCAAATCTGAATTATCAAATATCAAATAACAAAGACTCAGGAGTAAGAACTTAGAAGTGACAAACATGAAATATGATGTTCATGTTAATCATAGATCCATATATTTATTATTAATATAATGATAATCTTGATGAATCGTGTAATGTGTTTGAACTTTGCATTTACATTGCAGGATTGCAGAATGTGAATGTAGTATTACTATTTAGTAATTCACTAATTTGCATGAGATGGTTTGTTATTGTTGGGAACATTGATGAAATACCCACACGCTGAGAGCATGGGAGGCGCAAGGAGCAAGTCCCCTACCGTCAGGAAAGAGTCCCTGTGTAACACTGCTTTTTTTGTTTTATTGGGCAAATTAGCACCAAAACCTGTTCAGTTTGGGTCCAGGGGCAGTTCTGCAATTTTTTTTGTGAACTGGTCCAGACTGGCCAGCAATGATAACTATTTTGAGTGTACACCTGCACCACATGGTGTGCAGAATTGGATGTCAGTGAGAACACGCCAGACAAAATCATCTTGGATCTCGATGGATCCCAATGGAATCAAACTCTGGATTATGAAACACCAAAACTTTCAGGTGTAGAATCCGCCATGACATGAAGCATTTTATTGAAAACTGCCCATAGCAACCTCCCCATTCCAGCCAGGAGAAAAAACCCATTAATCAAAAAACAGAGTGGGATGGATTCAACAGGTGTAAAGGAGAAAGAAGAAAAAGTCGAACTAGGTTGGCCCTTGAGCAAGAGAGCAATTCTCCAAATGAAACTCCACCCAGGTAAGTGAGGCAAAAAGGAAATCACGAGTCCCTCATGTGGATCCACAGAAGAAACTGCAGAACAATCCTGTATGAGATATCCCCATAGCAAAAGGATCCTCTACAGTTGAACTTTGAAGCACCTATTCCAAGTCCCCAGAGCTCACAAGAAATTATCAGCATTCCCAAGCTTTATGAGGGGAAACCAGGGATGGTAGTTAACTGTAAATTCTTCATTATTATTTAGTTTTCTATTTGTTCATGCTGATAAAATACTCAAAGATCCAAGTTCCATCATGGGGATTGGCTGATTCAGTCTCTTCCCTACAGCTACAGTTATGGCTGGGGTGTCAGTTATTGTAATCCATATTCCTTTATTCTCCCCACCAAAGGAATTTAAAAGAGAGAGAGAGAGCGAGAGAGAAGAAAAAGAAAAACTGAAATAATTAAACATNATGGCTGGGGGGTCAGTTATTGTAATCCATATTCCTTTATTCTCCCCACCAAAGGAATTTAAAAGAGAGAGAGAGAGCGAGAGAGAAGAAAAAGAAAAACTGAAATAATTAAACATTTTAAACAGCACTCAAACTTGTAATAATATACCAACATATGATCACAGTCTAAATTAAATAAAGAACAATGCACTGCTACTCTAGTGCTATCTGTACAAGCCAATCATAATTGAAGACGGGAAATACTTAATTGAAAATTTTAATTATCAAAAAACTTCCAAGGGATTCCTTGGCCAAAAACTAGTTTGAAAGAGTGTCGTCAAAAAATGACCTCTGTACATTTTCAATGCTTCTAAACAATGGCATATAATCCTAATTATTCCACTTGCCCATCCATGTCCAAAGTTGATACTACCCCACAAACTGTGTTCCCCTTGTGTGTGAGTTATCAAATTCACCCTTCTTAATTATCCCAACTGCCTATATGTTAAAACCTCAGCTCGATAGCCCAACATGCCCCTTTGATCAACCTTGTATGCACATTCTCTGCATGCTTCACCAAAATTTCAAGATCAAAGTTCAAACATGATACATGAATCATGGTGCATGGTTCTTATGAGATGTTTTATCCCTAGAGTAGCAGCTATTGCGTGCAATTTAAAAAGCACATGGTAAATATATGAAAAGGAACTTGCCTCGTGCACAACTTTAGCTGGTCCTTCTGTAATATTAGCATCAATAAAATAGATGCCCAAGAATCAACAAGAAATATATCTTAAAGGACAAGCAGCTCAAGACAAATAGGTCATGCAAACATAGGAATTGTGCACATGAATTTATCAGGAGTGGATTTCAATAGTCAGAAAAATGTTAAACTGCACTCAACTTCAATTTCTCTATGCAACACTTCACGATTAATGCTCCATAGAACTATCCCAGACAAA
This sequence comes from Pseudotsuga menziesii, assembly GCA_001517045.1. Classification (NCBI taxonomy): domain Eukaryota; kingdom Viridiplantae; phylum Streptophyta; class Pinopsida; order Pinales; family Pinaceae; genus Pseudotsuga; species Pseudotsuga menziesii. Next base: position 1,102,654 of record LPNX010943095.1, read on the forward strand.
CAAAAACTTACTCTAACACCAAAAAGGGGGCAAAAACCCCCAAAAAACTAAAACTACAGGCCATACACAATGAAATTACCTGTATTCTTCTCTATCAGTGTCTGAACCAATTCCCCGGAACCTTTTCATCTGTTTATCTTCTATACCATCACCTGCCTGAGTGGTCAAAAGGACCAGAGGTAACTTTTCATGATCTAGATTCTCATCTTGATTACCAGTGTCCAATCCTCTACCATCAACTTCAGCAGCCATAACTTTATTTCTGCAATCCTTGGTCTCTCTAGAGTCCTCATGAGTACGGCTTAGTCGGCCTTGGTCACGCTGATCTCTGTTTTGACTGTAACGATCCTCACGATGTGAACCATAATCTCGGTCACTGTCATAATGCTTTCCTTCCTTATAACGGCTATCTGCCACCCTACTTCCCTCCCTGGAAGGTTTGTTGTCATATTTGTCAGCAACACTATCTCGAGACAGTCGTCGTTCCCTATGTTTATTATCTTGAAGCTTATCGTCCTTGTAATGGTCCTCTATATCTTTCTCTTCTCTATTCTTGTCATCTTTATGCTTCTCATCCCTATGCTTATCATCCTTGTGTTCATCATCCCTTGGCCTCTGGTCTTTAAACCTGTCATCCCTTTGTCGATCATCTCTGTAAAAGCGCTTTCCTTCTCCATCTCTATCATCATCCCGCCACCTGTCCCTCTCACCTGATTCGTCTCTTCGTCGTTGTATGCGATTTTCAAGTTCCTTCTCAAGTTCAATATTGCGGAGGTCATCTTGCAATTGCCACTCTGCAGAAAACAGTCCAAGGACCATGAAATTTTCCTTAAGATTGATTATTGATGGAAGGGCCAAGCTGAAAAAAATAATTCAAATTGCTCTCAATAAGAATAGTAGCGAAGGCACCCAGTGTATGTGTGCGGAAAATTATTCAAATTGCTCTCAATAAGAATACTAGCAAAGGCACCCAGTGTATGTGTGTGGAAAACTGTTGCTGCCACGCTCAACCATTTATTAAAAATCAAGTGTATTCAAACATACCACAAACTGCCTGCTCCAATGTCAGCACCGTGGAATAAGGTTACACACCAAATATTTAATGGAAGATTTTGGAGGTAAGATGTTTTAAGGTGTTCATTCATTTTGTTGTTAATCACTATGTTTCCATTAAACTACATATCCACATATCTAAGTAACATATATAGCCAGGAAAAGCACCAGCACCAGAATAAGCTCAATAGAATTCAAAAGATAAATAAATCAAAATAAATACCACACAACAACTTAGCCTGCAAAATTAACTCAAATGGAAAGAACCTTAAAATAACAGGCAACGAAATGTTAAAATAAGATGAGGTTAAACAAGAACAAATGCAGGTAGCATTAAACAGCAATTGTCAATTGGGTCTAGCTCGGGCGGTTGGGAAGAATGATTGTTAAACTCCCCAACCAAGTAAAATTCCCACAAGTAACATGTAGAATTATTTATGAGTATATTGTCATAATGACCTTGAGCCCTATGTGGATAAAGCCTCAAGCTTCTGCAGAATCTGGTTTACCCTGAGTACCATCCTTGGAATGAGGGGAAGTACCCATTGAGTTTCCACAGGATATGTAGTTCAAGGAAAAAGAGTATCATACAGTAGCAGGTAGAGGCCTCTCATAGTTCAACTAGCACATAGTACCCATCTCAATCTATATTCAATATCTGTAATATATTAAATTTACAACAAAGCAAAGCGAAGATACATATTGAACACCCTACAGTCTACTTTCACAGGAAGACATGTTACAGTTCATATGTTGGGGTCCAACGAGGCTGATAAACAAAAGAAACATGAAAGAATTATATTTCCTAAGAAAATTGTTTGGATTAAACAATAAAAGTCAATAAATCTCCAGAAACACTTCAGAATAAATCCTATGCAGCAATTGTTACAAGCAAGTAAGTTTGTTCAGCTGTCATTCACTAGATAAAATGATTAAGAAAGTTTAATGCATAATAGCTTGGCAGCTTCTTCCTGTTCAAGTTTGGTCCCTGCATTGGAGTATTGCAACTTGTGCACAGTCCCTGGATGTCATTCCATAGGTGAAAGTATTGATTCTCGGTCATTAACAAACACAAAAATTTTGGAACAAATGTCATGGATAGTAGAATGGCAAGCCCCTGCCATAACTAGACTAGGCTTTCCAAAATGAAAGTCTCCAGTAGAAATAAGGTGATAATAGCCATATTATTAGTCATTTGTACATGGATGACTAAACTGAAATCATGTGTAATCAAACAAATCCTAGTGCATGCAAAACATACAAAGGGTATCAATAAGATTGATAGCTGTTCCCAGCCAAACTTGGTAGTGAACTAAATTCCCAAAGAGTAGGATCCAAGAGTATCCTTCTGAACAAATATCCAGCACTATGAAAAAACATGAAGTCTTCACAAAATTAAATAAACATAACAAAAAGAAAATGATGATACTAGATATTTCTAATAATCCCAACTGAAGGCAACGAGTGTCTTCTGCAAGCTCATTATTTGGAGAAGCTAATGCTACTAAAAGGTTGAAAGTGGTAGAAACACCTACACTTTTAAGTACCTGAGAGTTATCCCTAATTACAGGTTTAAATGACTTTTCAAATGCATGGGAGAATAAAATTACAACATATCATAAGTTTCCAGCAGACTCGTGTTTTTATCTATGTCAGACATGAATGATACAAAATTAAGTCAATGAAAGGTTGAGGGCACAAGTTTAAAGTTATAAGTTATAACACGTAAATGATAGAACAGAAGTACAAGAATCAGACTAAGATTGATAGATAACTAAGTACAACAAAAGGTGCATGCCAAAACATTGCACTTTCATTTGGAAGATAATTCAGTTTTAACATAACATCATATGAGAATGATATGGAGCCTATTCGTTTGGAAGCTTCATAAAGAACTATCAACAAATTTGTTTGAACAGGTTTGTTAGACTTTTAGATAGATCATTATTTTTAACATTAATATTAGATACATAATACACACTGTTATTTGTGTTTCTTGTGAGAACAGTTTATCCCAAAGCTATCCCTCGACAGTATGAGCCATGATCTTTTTCACTCCCATGGGCAACTTAACATAAACTACCGGTTAGAATAATATGCAGTACTAATCAACAAAGTATAAAAATTATAATATAATAGCATCATGCATATGTACTTTCAACGTCACACCTGCAGAACACGATGTATAACTAAGGATGATGTATTAGAATCTGTCAACTTATAAATCTATCAACTAGCATCCTTTTGAAGGGGAATGTTCTAAAATATTTTGCTTATGTCCCTACAGACAATCATTCAAAGATCAATTGTTAAAGAAAGGGATGCCTTACTCACTACGCTCAGCTATATTTACTTTCATAAAACAAAGTATACAAAGCATACTTCAAAGCACAGACTATGAGCACAACCTACCAGGATGTTTCTGCTCTTGCTTTAAAAGTGCCTCTTCCTGAAAGCCATCCTTCTCAAGTACCTGTTTCCTATTGCCTTCAAAATTCCTGAGAGGCACAGCCAAGGAACCAGTTGCCTTCTCGGGCTTCAAGTTGCGAACTTTTTTCTCTCTATCTGAGCTCCATTCTATGTCATGACCTAATGCCCCTTCATCAGACTCCTTGAATTCCTTTTTAGGCAAGCCTTTGTCCCATCTCCCCTTTGTTCCAGACCTTACCACCCCCACTTTCACAGTGTTCAAAGCATCGGAAATTGCCTTTTCCAAAAGTGGTGACTCCTCAGCCAATCTTGAAGAGTTTCCCTGATCAACAATAGAATCTTGTGTTTCTCTCCTCCTGCTGCCTTTAATCCTACCACTCTTCGCATTTGGAATCGCTTGAAGTAAATCAGCAGAATCAATCACAGAGGGTTTACTGCTAGCAGAACCTGTATCAGGCCCCTTCCCTTTCACTGACCTTTTACCTTTATCTTCAATCCTGGCATCGTCCTTATCATTGCCGACCCCAGCATTTCTATCCGAACTCTCTGAGTCTGTCTTCAAATCCTTATCTTTACTGCAGTGGAGATAAGCAAGCAATGAAAGCGCATCACTCTGTGCCTCGCCTCCATTCCACCGATCTGCAGACAAAGGAGGAGGAGAGACAACCGAGGCATCAACTTCAACCACCTCAGTATGCTCTCCTCTTTTTTTCTTCACAGAAAAATAGGTCGCCGAAGAACTACCCGGACCAAGCTCTCTCGGCTGTGGCTGAGATTTTCTCTTTTGGATTTCATGTCTGTCTCGCGAAAATTCGGCCTTTCCCTCATCTCTTCCCCTTTTGCCCTCTATTTTCGCCTCCGGGAGCAACTCAGGGCCATATCTGGTATTCTCTCCATCGTCCGAATCTCCCGAATCTTTCACAGACTGTTTGTGATGCTGCCTGTGAGACTTATGCCGAGAGCCGCGAGTCATAGTGATCAAAATCTCTGTAACCCTTGCAAACGCCGATCGTCACAAATTAATTTTCATTCCAACATTTTTTGTGGCCATGTACTCCTTATAACCCTTGCAATTCAAACCCCCAACAATCGAAAAGCAAATCTTTTTTAAGGCAAGGGAAAGAACACAAATTTTCCTATTTTTCTCACCTGGTGAACATGGAACCCTTCTAACCCTGGAAATTCAAATATTTGTTGAAATTAAACTAAAACTTCTAAAGGTTACAAAATATTAGTCAAATTTTTCATTGCAACTGTAAATCCTGCTCGTACGAAAGGCCATAGCCGAATCCTGTCCGCTTCCAGACTAAAACTCGGGTAGGAATCGAGCTGCGGGCTCCATAATTTGACCGGCGGAGGAAGCCGGATAGTTTGCGGGGTTCGAAACCGCGAGCCAAACGCAATTCATAAATTAAGGAATCAGGAAAACCTCTTACCCGTGTTTTTGCCCGATCTTTGTAAAATTCGCTCCAGATTTAGCAAATTCGGGGCCTTTCAGAAGCTGTTCGGGTACCCAATCATTCCGACGGTTTGACCGAGAGGATCGAGCCCGCTAGGCTCCGTCTCGCTCCGTCTTCTTCGTGTCCAATAGAGAACAGTATCGCTCCGTTGCCGGGAGCTCCTTACGTACGAGTTCCCATCGGTTTTCTTCCTTTGATTTTCTCGGGGTGTCTGTCAACTGACGGGAGCTCTAATCGTCATTGGCATGGTAATCGTCTACTGTAGTGTTTTGTTCGTATGTCGATTTTCTGTCCGCTGACGCAGAGGGGTTGTCGAACCGGATATGAACATTTTCCGCCACTGACGAAAATAAATGGGTTGTGTATTTTGTCAATTTCTCAGATTCCGTCTTTTGACTTGGCCTGTCGGTTGACGTAAAGCTACTATTGGTTGAAGGAATCGTGAAAATACGAGCTTCCTAAGCGAGTGGTCACATGAATTGGGGTTGCATTTGTGGACAAACTATTCCAAATAGCCTTGAATTTTGTAAACGCTAAACTACATTTATGATTATATGGAGTTATAAAATTCTAGTTCATTGGTTGTAGCTTGGGTGGTTGGGAGGAATGAATGTTATCTTTCCCACCCAAGTTTAAATCTTATAAATGACATATATGCTCAGGTTCAAATCTTATAAATGACATGTATGCTCTTGTTGAGCTATTATGAATTTATGAATTATTAATGAATGTATTCTCGGATTCTTGTGTTGATATGACATTATGACAGGTGGATTAACCCTCTAACAAATGGTATCAAAGGAAAAATATTGAACTTTTTGATACATTAGATCAATTCAAATCTTATAAATGACATGTATGCTCTTGTTGAGCCATTATGAATTTATGAATTATTAATGAATGTATTCTCGATTCTTGTGTTGATATGACATTATGATAGGTGGATTAACCCTCTAACAAATGGTATCAAAGGAAAAATATTGAACTTTTTGATACATTAGATCAATTCAGATGGTCTTTTTTAAAGGTCTCTTCTTGTTATTTTTTGCTCTCCTTTGAGTGGTTTTGTACTTGTGTGTCAACATATTTTTCTAGGTACCCTGAAATAGGGTTGATTTTATGTGTAACAATGTTTTTAAACCAATGAATAATATGGTTCTGAGTTTAATATATATTCTATAAACAATTTTCACGAGAAAAAGTGCCTTAATTATATATATATAATGAAATAACATGAGTGTAAATCCATCTCACTTTGTCTTTATTAAATGAGAAGGATCAAATCTTTGAAAGTGCAAACATTTTCTCATATTTGTGCACTTTTAACAAAGTTTGCATTCTAGATAATTTATCCTCTTGGTAACATTATATAGACAAGAGCCACGTGGTGGCAATGTCCCCGACATTGCCACTTGCTCTATTTGTAGAAAGTTGTAGGGAGGAGTTATTTGCTTGGAGTTATGGACAATTGATGGATAAATCTTAGAGTTGTGTTATTTAGACAGTTAGAGTTTAAGGAAAAGACTCTATATCTATATTCATTTGCATGCTTTGTTGCACCGTAATGACTTCATACTAGTTTTATAGATTATCAACATACATTTATATTTCTCACTGTCATGAAACTATGGAGATCTCAAGATCAAGTCCTAATGAGTTCCTTGGGTTTGCCAACCAATATTCTCGTTGATGATTACTACCATCCTACATCTGGAAAATCAAGGAAAATAGGATAAATCTATAGGAGGGTGGTAAGGTACTAGTAAAAATTACAAAGGAATGAGATTAATGGCATGAAATACTTCAAAAAAAGATACAACAATTTCACCATCTGTTTCTCTTTAACATGAAATACTACAAAAAAGGATGCAACAATTTGACCATATGTTGATATAGCAATTTCACCACTCTTTGACAAAATCTTGAGATATCAAATTAAAAATGAATGAAGTTGTCATAAAAATTGATTATTTACAATGAATAACACATATTCCCAATCATCCAATTCATTATTTAAAATGTCACAATTTCAATTACACCATTAAGTAACTTGTTAACTTTGCAAAATTTTGTATGTTACATTACATGTGGCTTAATAATTGAAAATTAAACATATATTAATTGAAAATAAAATTCTTTTTGATAATTGAAAATTAAATTCTTTAATAAAAACATAAATCCAACAGGTGTTGTAAACACGAGATTATGTGTACAGATATCAGTCCCTCTGGCCAACCCATGCTGACAAGGAACATTTTGTCATGTGTCTCGCTTCTTCTTAAAGTTTTATTGCGGTTCTTTTTTCGTGCTTGTTGAAGCCCTGCATTTGCATCCTGGCATAAAGACGACTATGATTAACTCTCCTTCTCGATTGCGTTGATATCATCAGCGTTGACAAGCAATTAAGACATGACAAAATATGTGTGCCACCATGATTCGTGATTATAGATCACTATGAGAGATCTTGCATAATCCTCACCATAATGGCCAAATCAATTACCAACATGAATGTCCAGAGTACATCTCAATTATCGAGTCATATGCTCTTAGTTTTCTTAAAGCTATATTTCAACACCGGGAATTTAGCTTCATTAAGTTGTGGGTTTATGTATATGTTAAACCGTAGTCCCAAGTGTAACCATAATTAAATTTAGTCACATTTCTAATGTATTTATTTGAGTCGACATCCATTCTAATAATGTAGTGTAATATGAACACAAATGTATATGTACTATGAGCTTATCGTTGCTATGTGCCAAAAATGCAATTTCAACTCATAAAATGGTTTTCTTGATATCAGTGACCTCCTTTTCATTCCCTTCATAAAATGGCTTCGGCATTACAAACGAGGAAAGCCATGGAATGAATAGCTCAAGAGCCATATCCGCCAAGATCACCTTCTCGCACAAGAGAAAAGGGCACCACCAACTCGATAGCCCTCGGCCTCTGTATAATTAAAGATGAGGGCCTATGCAGATCCACACCTATCCACCTCAACAACCAAATCATATTGCAATGTGGAGTTTCCTTGACTATGTTCAACATAGCAATACCATAGTACACGTCTTATAATTCAACTTTTCGCAGTTCTGATGTCGTTGTTTCTAATGGGTTGGTAGTCTAATGGTTAAGATAATTTCCTTTCAAGTGTTCAAATATGGGTGATATATTATGATGTTTAGAAATTTAAAAAAAAAATCAAATGGTCTTTGAAATCGAACTCCAGCCAACCGCTCTGAGCTATTAAACGAGCTAACTTATTAACCTTATTACAAAGATATATTTTATATTTTATAATAAAACAAATTAAACTAATACACAAAGAGGAAAATCCAAAGAAAACAATACCAAGGATTCGGTTATTCGTACGACTTATTGTTTTACAAGGGATAATTTTTTTAAATCCCTTTTAGGGACCAGTCAATTGGAAAAGATGTTTGGAGATCAATTTGGGTGAAATGGTTATGTAGCCTACTTGTTTCAGGGTCGTGCTGTATGGTAATATTCCTTTCTAATCATAAAAAAAAAATCAATCATCTAACATACTTGTTTCAGGGCTTGTTTCATGGTCGAACTGTATTGAGTAAAAAACTTTAAGCTTCAGCACAATGATTAAAAACCTTCACACTGTGAATATGTATTTTGTTGGGGGAGGAGTAAGATATCTAGTAATAAACTAAGATATATACTAATATTACTCTCTAATGTGGAAATGAATAAAAAATCAATTATAATTCATAATAATGGTGGAAAGGAAAAAAAATCAAATTGAGTTAATTTGAATAATAAACAATTCTTTAATTGAGGTTGGTGATTGTGCTTAATATCATGAAAGAAATCCACAATATCAATTAGCCTACCTTCAGGAAGACTTGAACCAAAAGGGTTTATGTGTGAAAGGGGAAAATCCCAAACGACATTGACTCGAAGAAGACAATTTATTCAATAATCAGAAACAAAGAACCTAAAACTGATAAACGTTTGGAAGCAAAGATTTATTTATGGGATATGTTAACAACAAATCAAAGTTTATTACAAATTACAAATCTATCCAAGGACAATCTGGTCAATTCTTATGATCTTCCTTGTGCTCTTCAGGTATTGAAATTGCATATAACATTTTTGCAAGGAGGCCCCGATCAGGATGAGATGATTTTAACAGAGAAATAAAACAACACATCATACAAATTCATATGAGGATAGTACAAATGGCCAAATTATTTATTGTGACAAGAAAAATGATATATCATTGTCGAGCACTGATGATGTGGGAAGCAAGAATTGTTCCAACGGCCTTCGGCATGGTGCTCCAAGATTGTTTTCTTGCCCGATCCAGGTTCTGTTCTAGCTGTGCTTCTCTATAGGAATTTGTATTACTCGTTTAAGAGGTGGCGACATTGAGAAAATGAATTAAATCGGGTTGGATGTAAATGTTAATTGAAGTGGAGCTGGTGGAATATATCAATCCAGGCATGGATTCACCGGCTATGACCTGTAAATGGTCTTCATTGACAGGCCATACCGTAGTAGCTGCATGACAAAGATGGTTATCACATGAATGATTACTATCTATTTGACCCAAACTAATGTAGCCCTGGTCAGTTATAATACCATCATGGTCAAATGAAACCTTGGATTCAAAATATGCATGTTTTTAACACTTCATAATCAATAAGTGAATTCGTAACCAAATATAAAATAGCTAAGTGAATATTGACTATCACCATTGGTATTGGATTGAGCATTCATAATCAATTTCAAAAATATAATGGTAAGCTTTACAAGATTAGGTTAGTATGCAAAAAAAATCACTAGACGTTATCATCTTCATCATCATCAAAAGCAACAACCAAATTTAAAATAGCTATGTAAATATTGGCTATCACCATTAATTTTGGATTTAGAATACATAATCAATTTCAGCAGAATGAAATTCAACTGGAATTTTTGCAAATATTGTATTTTAGATATATGTTATTTAGAATCTGAGATTGCACCGTCGGATTCCAATCATTTTAAACAAGAAAAAAATCCAAATCATTTAATGTTTAAACAACTCGGATTTAAATTATTTTCCCAAAATCTCATCTCAAAAACTTTCCTCTACTTCGTCAAATCTTGAGGGGAAGAAGGTTAAATTGTTTGGTAGGTTTCCCATGATTTGGTAAACATGTTGAATTTTTGAAATTTTGAGTTAAGATAAATTTTCCCTCACATTACCCAAATGCAACATTAACTAAGGTGATCATTTAGAGAGAATGAAATGGTGGGTCACTTCTTTTGAGGGACTGAATCTTGGTGGGGTATAACAATACTCCACTTTCACCAACTAGACTTATTTTTCATTGTTGTAAACAGAGAGTTATAGAACATAACTTGTTTCAAATGTTGTTGTTGAGGATACCAATAAATCTCAAGCAAAAAATAGCTCCGCATGGAATAGAGAAATCATATTTTAAAAATGTCTGTCCAAGGTCTATTCTATCTTATCTTATCCCATTGCAATTTTTAAAAAATAGGGCTCCATATTCAAATGAAATACATAGTTTAACTACCTTCTTTTCATTTTAGTTTCTTTTACATTAAGCATTTTCCTAAACTTCTAAACTTCTCTTTTTTCAATGCTTTTATGAAGATGTTGCAAGTTGATCTTCATTTGTACAACATAGCGGTTCAATGTATTCTTACGAACTAATCCCAATGAAGTGGTCCTGAATTTAAATGGCCTCGCATTCACTTGAAACACTAGATTCTTTATGAGTTGAATCTCATTCTTATTGTCATAATACAATGGCATGGATTGAGTGTGTTAAAGATACAAGTCACAAAGAGCAGTAACTACATTTAGAACATGCTAAAGAGTTTAATATACACTCCAACTACAAATAAAATAAGCAGCATGCTATTGTGGATGCCCTCTATGAAAGAACAACACATTGTGCAAGATCTATTTGTTGTAGGAGGTTTCATGGAACAAATTAAAAAAAAACATAAATGAGATTAAATAGAATAAAAAAGAACAGATTGCTATATAGCAAAAAAGGAGAAGGTTTTTTTTCTTGTTCCGAGTAGATAAAAAATCTATTTGCTTAGTACATAACATGTAACTGTAGAAAATTTAAGTAGCAAAACTCTCATAAACAAGCATGAGCTCATTAAAGACTACATATTGTCTGAAGTCATTTGTCAAAATAAAAGACAAGTTTAAGACAACTTTCTTGTCAAAATAAAAGACAAAAATACAAGATTTTAAGCTAGTGTTGTGATGCAAAGTATCAGGTTGCAACTGTGCTTTTGCATAATGCCCTATAACAAAATGCCTTGTAACAAGTTTTTACTTGATGGTAATTTGATTGTCATTGTTGGAGTTTTTTAAAGCACATGTTTGTGCACATTGCATGCATCATGTAATAAGAACAAGAATCAAAATCACAACCGTGGAAGCCTAATTACAAAAACACTTATATAGCCAATATTTGAATAATTCTCTTTTAATAGTTGCAGAAACAATGTGTAGATGTTTTGGTATAGAAAAAGTGTGAATTATATTCAACTTATCTAAAACCAATGTTCAAGTTATCTGAAAACAAAACTTTTAGGAACAGTTGTAAGGTGCTAAAAACTGACATAACAATCACAATTTTACAAGGAGTGCAAGCAAAGAAGCAAGGAAACTGTGTGGTTGAATCTATTTGTTTAAGTGCAATAACTTCAAATAAAGCTCTCACTTATTAATGAATCAATAGGCACAGAATGTGGTTAGATGTTAGATGAAATTGACATGTTGTAAATAAAGTAAACAATCTAAGTACAACTCCCTTCCCTTTGTAATGACCCAAGGGTTCATAATTTTTCTTTGAATCAATGTCACATAGATGCTATACAACATGGAGTACTAACTCACTAAGTATTCTCAAGAGTCAAAATATACATTAGCAATAATGAGATAAAGTGTATATATGAAAATTGTAGGGCATAACATTGTTGAAGAAGCTGAAGGATTTGTGATTCACGGTACATTATTGAGAGGTGTAAGGTGTAAAATGTATTATCCATGTATGTTAGAACATAATAGCATCATTGTTTACATAAATGAGCATCTAAAATTCATAAAGTAAATGGGTATCTAAAATTTGGAAGCTGACTGGGTTTAATTAGGTTTAACTGGGTTTAAATGGGTAAAGGACACCACGTGTCAGCTCACTTGTACACTCAAGGAAGGAGAATTCATTAATAATCATCTCAACATGTTACAATCACTTTAGCATTTGATATCTAACTCTCTCATGCGTTGATCACATAACCTTCTCCTCTTTGCCATTCCCCATACTAAAAGAGTGGCTGAAGGCAATACTTTATCAATATGATGCAAAAAGAAAGCACTGACTGTGCAGGCATGTGGGCTTCGGTCAGAACTAGAGAGCACAACAGAAGATGTATCAGGGCGGTACTCACTGTCCTTCAAATGTTGAAGTATGTATGGTTTAATCTGGTTCATAATCTATTGAAGATTGCTTACACCTTCCCTTTGGTTTCTCTAGAGGGTAAGGATAAGATAGACTTAGCAGCTTGAAGTGTTGCATAAGACTGTTGAATGTTCTTTGAGCCGACAACAACGATATCTACAAACTATGGAAGAACAAATGAAATCTTTTGTCTCAACAAAAACTAAGGTAGGTGAAACATTGAGCTAACAAGCAGCCTTCTAATTTTAAGTAGAAAAATTATCAAAAAAATTTAATAATTTATTAGATAATTTTTTTAATAAAACATAATAAATTTATAGTTAATACTTCCATAGTTTATGGATAAATTTTCAAGTCCTTAAAAACCTAACAGGATAGATCGTCAAACGATTAGACTTCTATAGCTAATACTTCCATAGTTTATGGATAAATTTTCCAAGTCCTTAAAAACCTAACCCGCGAAATCGTCTAATGACTAGACTTCAATAGTTTATGGATACCATTTCCAAGTACTTAAAAACCTTAAATAAATGATATGATAAATTTACTGGTCTTTATGAATGTTGTGATTTGCAGAGTTATCAATATTAGTTATGAATGTAGTGATTTGCAAGGTTATCAATATTTGACATGTTTTTTTGTGATTTGCAATGTTATAAATATAGCTGAGAATACCTCTGTGTGCATTAAGACGCCCGTGGGTCCAGCCTATCACAGTCCATCCAGAGGGATATCAGTAGTTGAATTAAGAATTAGCTCATTGGAACAGTCATACAGATTAAGCAAAGCATAGAAAAGATCAACTTGATATTTTTGAACTTCAGTGAGTGAGGACTCAGAAGATCAACCGCTCCTCTAACTTGATATTTATCCTCTAACTTGATATTTTTAAGAACTTTAAACTAAATGAATATAAGTGTCTATAAAACTCAAGCTTCGAATTGAAGTTGCCTACAATTATCAGTGAGAGTCCTAAAACTACATAGCACTACTAGAAACATGCTTTATTATTATCAACTTAGTATTTTATCTTGTTTATTGATGTACGTTGTGATGCAGCAAAAGAAGATTGTCAAGAAATAGTTTCTATAATAATTTGACCAATTTTATTGTGACGTTATACCTGAGTAACGAACAATCCTCTGTGGCTCAACTTTGGCTTTAGAACAAGCTCATAGAAATATTTTGTGTACAATTGATAACAAGGACCTCCTTCCATAGGATCTTCGAGGTATCCTATTATGACATCGAATCTTTCATCTCTATTCTCGAGCTCAGCCCTGCGTCAAAGAATTTCGATTAAAGCTTCAAACTTTAGCAGGAACCTAAGAAGCCCTGCGTCAAAGAATTTCGATTAAAGCTTTAAACTTTCGCAGGAACCTAAGAAGTAATAAATATAGTTTGAGAAAATGAAGTATTAGAAATTCGTTACCTAGTATCATTGATAATGATGCTCAAGGCGAGAACTGTAGAAGGCTTCTCTTTTCACAACAAGGTATTTCTAACTATCTGTTGGGTATAGCTAACACGCTATTAAATGTTGCGTAGTAGGTTGGTTAATTTTTGCCTTTCAAAATTGTCTAAATGTAATTAGCGACAACTTTTAAAAATCAAATATCTATCTGTCATAGCAACAACTTTTACATTTCAAATACCTATCTGCCATAGCAACAACTTTTAAATTTCAATTTTGGACAGACCTATCTATCATGAGATAAAAACGGTGAGCACGGGCTATGATGGGATACAAGAGAGGGAACCACCTACTCCCATGTTGTCGCTGCCACCATCGATCCACCACCACCCTGACTTGCAGGCAGGATCCCTAAGGCATCTACCTAACTAATTAAACTTTTTATTAATGTACATAGAGTAAATTGTGTAGTGGTGTAGCTAACTCATGCATTCAATATTACTCCATGGTGTATTTAATTAGATGCAACATTTAAATTTCATATTTTGATAGACCAATCTGTGTTGCGTTGAAATTGGCGAGCATAGTCTACCAAAGAGGGAACAACCTGCTCTCACACCTCCACCACCACCCTTAGCTGTCTTCAGAAAGAAGAGTTTCTCTCACAGGAGGAATCTCCGCTAGACATGCAAAGTACCAATGTGATAGTAGTTATTATTTTTACCTCCAAGCTTCTTCCACCGTCTGCATGCAGCATTGCAACAATCCATAATTCTCCTCTTGTTCCATAAAAGCACCGAAGAACTTTCACTTTGGATCAAGAAAAGATTATAAGCAATTTATTGAAGAAGGAATTATGAAAAGTTGATGGATGGATAAACACACCTGGCAGGGGCATTGAGGCGATCAAACGCATTCAAATGACCATTGAAGCTGGAATCAAAGTGCAGATTGGTTCTTTTATCTTGGGTCGGGCTTAACCCCCAGATACGGTTGGTTAATTAAGACAAACAACATCGCTAGGAGGACCTTTAGATGCCTACGTTTATTATCCCTTGCTGCCAACCACTTGTACTCTTTACCTTGCATAGACTCACTTACCTCAACTTAGAGCTTTGTTGGTATTGACTAGCCTACACGAAGACTCTATGTTCGACCTACAACAACCAACACAACAAAATGATAGACCTTTTGTCTCCTCGTTTTATGATCTTGGATGGATTTATTCAGCTCTAAACATTGTAGCATTCACCACTTGTCTACATGTTGGTCACACATATATGATATCAACTAGAAATTCAACTTTTCATGCAATTTGTTGCTGGAAAACTTCACATTTTGAGCTTGGTAACCCTAAGCCGGTACAGAGTTTAAATATCTTGACATTTAGTATAATTTCATATGCTTGGCCAGAATGTCTCAATGTGTTTTATTTGTCCTACATCATATTATTAATTTCCATGGTTGTATAGGTGCTATGTGGACCATAGTTGTCTAATCCGCTCAATCCTGTGAATTTGGAATATTAATTGTCATCCTTGCCACAATGCTATTTGAAGAATCATGGATGACAAATTGCCAAAAACATAAAAGGTTGGGAATAATTATATCATTGCTGATATTGGCAACTCCGTCGAGTCCTGGGGCACAACAACCCAAGGCAACGTCATCTCCACCAAACCAATAATAATCTAAAAAAATAGACATTAATATATATATACTTAAAAAAAACATTGAATTTAGACCAAGGTTTTGTGTGTGTGTGTGTGTCTATATATATATGTCTCTCTCTCTCTCTCTCTCTCTCTCTCTCTCTCTCTCTATATATATATATATATATAGACACACACAACCTTGGTCTAAATTCAATGTTTTTTTTTAAGTTACTACAAATAATCGCCTTGAGCGATTCATATATATCCCCTTGTCGGGGACATAATAATAATAATAATTTTCAAAAATACTGCATAACACATGACATAAAAAAAACATTCGCAAAGTTAGTGAAGGAGAATGCAACCACATCAACATGGGAACATACACTCTCCATCTTCCCATGAGAATTGATTTGCTATGCAGGAACTATAAATCGTTTCTTCATTGGAAAAACCCAACTCTCTTGGAAAATTTAGAGAGATGGTTTTAGCAAGATCGGGATTGCCTCCATCTACCCATGTTTTTTATTTGGAATATATGGATATCTCGCAACAGTTGTTTATTTGAAGATAGACCACTAGATATTGTCCCTCTCTGCAACAGGATCTTTGATCAGGCATATCCTTTCCAGTGGCTTGTTGAAAAAGGAAACCAAGGTTGTTGGTCTAGCTCTGGATATTAAGTACCCTTCTGGGTTTTTTTATGGGGATGCAACATCGAAGATTGGAGGTGCGGGTATTACACTTGCGATAAATCAGTCCCATACATTCCGTATCAAAATGGGTAGTGGGCATAACACCAATATAAGGGCGAAATTAATTTCTCTTTGGGAATTGTTGTATTCTGCGGCTGCTATTGGTCTTCCCACACTTCATGTATGCAGTGATTCTTCAATGACCATAAATTGGGAAAATGATAAGGCAACTCTCTCAGCTCTTGATCTAGATTATTGGTGTGACAGTATCACATAATTGAAAGCCTCTTTTCTTTCCCTTGACTTCTAGCATGTCTACAGGGAACACAATAAGAAGGCAGATTGTTTATTTAAGGAGGCACTCCCCATGGATTCGAGCCTCCTTTCCTTCATAGAATATTGTGAAGAAGTTATTATTAGAGGAGGTAAGTTACAACTCTTTTAGAGTTGTACTGATTGAGTAGCATACTCATAAACCTTATAGTTTTTCTATTTTTGAGTATGGGCATACTGAGCCTCTGATTGTTTCATGGATGATGGAGGATGACCTTCTGATCTCTTCTGAGGTAGAACATCATTTTTTTGCTACTCCTCTTAGTGCCTCCTTGGATAAACTAGTTGGGTTCTTTTTGTTCTCTATTTGGACATGCTTGGTTAGTCTTCCTACATAAAAGTTGGTGATATTTTTGGTGTTTGGTTATGGATGATTACCTTTAGCGCCCTCTCTATATTTTGATCTATATTGTTGTGATATTTTGATATCATAGCTATGTATCAATTACCTTTGATTCTCAATGAATATCAAGAAACAAGTATTTTTCTTCTAAAAAAAAGGGAACATACACCCTAAAACCAACCTCTGAGTTAGCAAAGATTTTGGCGAATATAATGCTTTGTTAACTTTTTAATGCGTTCTTTGTGCTAAGGACTCATTATACATCACAATATAATGGAGACGTGTAATATAACATAACACTAACGTGATATAAGTCAACTAAAAAACAACAATAATAATAACAATAATATGATTTCAAATCTTTAGTTTTGGATAGTTTGTTGAGTGACAACATGGCTATAAATGTTTTGGCCCAAGCCGAACCACGTATTTTTTGCTTTTGCGTCATGGTTGTCACTGTTTTGGCCTAAACCAGACCATGTAATCTTTTGCTCATCATGTGTGTAGTAATTTTGGCCCAAGTCAGCCCACATATTTGTTGTATTTTACACTATGCTTATAGAGGTTGTATTTGTTGCCCACCTTTTTGTATTAGAGCCTTTTACAAACTGTTAATATTTACAGTGACATGAAACTTTATTAAAATTTAATCACGTTTAAATTGTCTCTCTTTCTCTCTCTATAGTGTGTGGACAAAAAATGAAATAACACATTTAAATCCATCTTAACTAAGATTTATTAAATGTCAACAAAAATAAAATCTTTGAAATTGCAAACATTTCCTCCTATTTTTGTATTTCAAAAAAACTTGCACTCTAGATAATTTATTTCTCTTAATAACATTATATCGATAACATTTTCCAAAGATATTACATAACATGACATAGAAAACGTTATCGATGTTACTAAAGCAGAATGCAACCAAATCAACGTGGGAACATGCAACCCAAAACCAGGCTCCAAATTAGCAAAGCTTTTGGTGAGTTTAATGTTGTGCTAGTTCTTTAATGCTTTCTTTGTGCTAAGAGACTCATTTTACGTCATAATATAACGGAGATGTGTAATATAACGTAACACTATTGTGACATAGGTTTAAAAGAAATGATAATAATAATAAGATTCTATTTCTTTGTTTTTTTATAGTATGTTGAGTGAGGATATGGCTATAACTGTTTTGGTTTAAATTAGTTCGCATATTTTTTACATTTGGCATCACATTTGTAGGTGTTTTGGCCTAAGCGAAACTATGTAAATTTTATTTTTGTATCATGTGTGTGTGGTTGTTTTGTCCTAAGCTAATTTACATATTTATTGTTTTGTTACACCATGCTTACAATGATTGCATTTGCAGCTCGCTTTTTGCATTAAAGTCTTTTACAAACTATTGAATTTTGGATGAGCTTTAATCTTTAAATCTTTAAGTGTGGAAATATTGAATGCTTGAAAAACAATGAACCATTCATACACATAAAATCATTCAGCCATAACACAAGATGTACCCTAGGGAAAACTCTCAAAACTACGAGGATGAAAAACCTCAACAAATCTTCAGAGTATAATTACGATAGATATCATAGAATCTCTTTTACAATAGCATATTGCTTTCGGCGCCCTAGGAGAAAGATAAGAGAGAACAAAACACGCCATGTGTAGATACAGAGCAATAGTGAAGAGAGATCAACCGAATGAACTTTTCAATGTGTCCAACACGTTAATAACTTGCCAAACTAGTGCCATGCAAGAAGTAGTGAATCACGTCATGGGAATTAGGCTTCCATGCCAAGTATAACGAATGCTTTCCTTAGATACTTGCTCTACTCCTCGGGTTCATCAATTTTGCATAAACAATGTGTAATGCCTTTCATCTTTGACGTTATATATATGCTCTACTGACTTCAGAGTGAACTCGCCTCTTAAGTAGATGTAGGATCACTTAGTTAGTAAGCTAACTTAAGTGTCAACATGCAATAGTTGTAACTCAAGTGTTGTCTTTTAACTTAAGTGTCATCTTTTAATTTAACTAAAGTGTTGTATTTTAGTTCAAATAAAGTGTTGTTCATGCAGATCACTTTAGTTAACTAGTTCCTTTTGATTAACAATTTAGTTAACTATTATTAACTAAAATCATGCCGATTGATTTTACTGAAGTAATCACTATGAGTTCTCCTTTAATTAACTGTTGCATACATGTTTACTTTAACTAAAGCTTTAATTGAAGCTTTAACTGAGGCATACATTATAACTTTAAATAAAGCTTTTAACAATATTTAACTAAGGCATACATTGTAGCTTTAACTGAAGCTTAACAAATCGAGTTTACTTTAACCAACTGAAGTTTTCTCATGAGCAATTTCGAATTCTATTGTTCTCTATGCATTTTATCTTCATCTCTTATCTTGTATGAATGGTTAGTATGTGTTAACTTTAATTTGTGAGCATACTATATTACTTTAGGACCAAGGATCATATGCTAAAGTAATTCACTCTAGAGTTGGATAGCCTCTAATGGAGACTTAATAGCAACCGATGAAAATGGTTAGTAATACATCACACAACATTAATGCTTCAACGCAAGGCATTACCTCTATACAGGAGGTCCACCTCAACACATGAGGATCTTGAATTGACGCACAAGTCTAGAGCCTTGTCCAACAAGACTTTACAACATCGTCACTTTGATAAATCAAAACATTCACCTCAACACATGAGGAATAACCTTTTACATGGAAGACTTAGTCATTCTTGAGTCAAACCTAAGAAATCTACTCCAAGTTCCTTAGTCCAACTCAGGCTCCCTACCTCAACACATGAGGCCCAATCTTGGTTGCACAAGATTGGTTTGGAGAACGACTCATGATGTTGTATCTTTAACACAAACAACTAATGTTAACAATGAAAGGAAACTTTTATTAGAATTTAATCACATTTAAGTTGGTGTGGTATCATAATAATAAACAAATAAATATATATACAAAACAATTGTATATAAAAAATGAAATAACACAAGTCTAAATTCATTTTATCCCAAATTATCCAATGTTGAGATGGACAAAATTTTGAAAGGGCAAACATTTCCTCATATTTTACCACTTTAAGAAAAGTTTACATTCCAATGAGTTATTCTTATTAATACTTTGTATATTCGAAGTTAAAATGGATTTACACTACTTTAATCTCAAATGGTCACTAAATAACAAGAGGAGTAATCTAAGATATCTTATAGTGTGACTTAGGGGTAATTACAATGCTTGCGTGATAACTAAAGTTTAAAATTAGGTAAACATTTTGAAGATAATTTGGTTACGGAGTGGTTACTATTTTTTTAGAAGAAAAAATAGCTTCTTGATACTCATAGAGTGAATCAAAGAAACAACAATAAAGTGAATTCTATCCCTTGGATATTCTTACTACAAATCTATGGCATTTGTTCATATTTTGCTAAGATCAAATATACCCATAACTAAACCATAATTTACATTAAAAAAAGTATTAGAAATATCCCAATGGTTGGTAAATAAAATCACACCCCTCTACAAGTTACTATTGACTATACTATTCAAATGGAAACACAAAAGTAGGCTATATCTCCAATGCTATCAAACATAAACAATTAACAAATAGGTAACATCGGAGATTCATTGAAGGACTAGTAAAATGATCCAAGCTCAAAACAACTTTAACCGATTCTTTTATAAAACCGAAAAGAAAAGAGATGATGGAGAGT
Source organism: Pseudotsuga menziesii (assembly GCA_001517045.1). Taxonomy (NCBI): domain Eukaryota; kingdom Viridiplantae; phylum Streptophyta; class Pinopsida; order Pinales; family Pinaceae; genus Pseudotsuga; species Pseudotsuga menziesii. The sequence continues at coordinate 1,123,227 of LPNX010943095.1, forward strand.
GGCTTGATCTTCTAATAGGCTTGTATGGTATCCGACGAAACCACATGATTGTGTTGGACTTCCTCAAAATGGAGCAGGCCCTCCTATTGTCCAATGGATCATTTGGATAACATATCAACTTTATAATTGAAGTTCGTGTAGATATGCTTAAAACCAATGGAGACAAACTTCCCCTGAAGTTACCTAAACCTAAATTTCCAATGTTCTAAAATGGAAAGCTGAAGTTTGCATTTTCTGTTGGTCCAATCAATCACAACTCTAGAGTCCCCAACCATTTTAATAGCTAAGGGGCCTTTAAAGTGAGAAAAATAGAGAATCCTCCAAAGAGCAAGTAAATCGGCTCTAGTATTGGTATCAGTATTGTAACCCATCCATACAGAGAACTAGAGGTCTTCTGACACAAAGATAGTTTGGTTACTAATTATTTCAAGACGTTGGGCATGTTAATATGATGGCAATATCTATGCTTACGATAATGTGAGTGCATTTTAGAGGTAGTTTCGTTGTATCAACGTGATTAATTTTTCTAATTAAGGTATATACAATTTCAATGGGCCTAACGATTAAGAACATGTATTCCCTCTTAAGAAGTTACAAGTTCAAATCAAGAAGGAGTTAGGATATGTAGGCCTCTGTAGACTTTAACAGCTGTGTATAGAAAATCCCTTATCCCACAAACAAGAACATCTTACACCATTTTAGTATAATCGTAAATAAGATTAATATTATTATCATTATTTAGAAATCTTTAGAAACTCCTCTTAATACTTATCAATTGCAACTTAGTATTTTTTAAATATTTTTTTCCTTAGAAAAAAAACATAATTTTATATCATCTAAAGAGAAACAAAATTACATATTTTAGATATACATTTATGCATATTTTGAGTAAAACCAAAAATTATCACCAAAGTATGAGCTGAGAAAAAATTCAGTCCCATATCATACAAAGAAACCAAAACAGTAATAACCGTCATATAAACATGTGGAACTAGTTCACTGTCTCAACAGTTTCAATCCCAAAAACTATTCAAATAATGCGACCCAAGTGTAGTAGTCAAGTACAAACATATATCATGTCCAAAAACATATTTAACCCATGAAATAACACAGTCCAAAAAAAAGCACCAGCAAAATCCTGGCTGCTTGTAGCAGACAGAATACGCACCCTCTCACATATCAGAACCTGGAAATACCAGCCTTTCCCAAAAAGGTTGTCCGATAACTATTCTAGAACACCACAAGACATAATGCAAATAAAAATAGAAGTGTTTTATTGAGGGGTTGCATCCTCAATAAAAGGCCGGTGAAAATGCTCATAAAAAGTGTTGTCTAACCGTTCCTTAATCTTCCACTGGCCCGTAGCCAATTGGAGCCTCGCCTTCGATGCATTGTCCGCTTGGCAGTTGTTTTCCCTGTAGACATGTTCACATGAAAAATAGTCATATGAGTTAATAACTGCCAGGGTGGATAATAGAATGTTCTCAAGTCTCAAATCTCTGCAATGTTGAATCCTCTTGATCCAATTTATCACATTAAGTGAATCACCATAAACCTTTAGTGATCTGCATCCTTTCTCTGCTGCAAAAATGAGTAGAAGTTTTAAACTTAAGAGTTCTGCAAAATTGTTGCTACCCTCTCCTAGCCCAGTCATCAACTCAAAAGAATGATTTTTCTGCTAAGAAGAGTATCGCGCCCCCTCACAAAGGTTGTTTTGTGATGCTCCATAAAAAAAAACCCATGGAGAAGTTCTATCAATATCTAGTGCCAAGACCTCCCGTTGCTTTGACACCCTGATGTGGGGTGGAAAAGCATGAATAATCCCGCATGACAAGCTAGCAGTGACAGATGGAGTGCTCACTTTTTCATTGAAGATAATGTTATTCCTGGCCAACCATACACCCCAAGTCACCAACAAGGGTAGAGCTATCATGACTTCCGAAGTTTTTGTCCTCCTCCAGTTTTCCCAGGCCAAAAGTACCGAAGCCCCTTCCCACCTGCATTCCAGTCCCAATCCTAAAGTCTTCACACATTCCTTCCACACTTCTTTGCAGTATGGACACTTAAGAAAAAGATGAGTCACAGACTCCCCTTCAGCCCTACACAAAGCACACCACCCAGGTCCTTGAAAACCTCTCTTTTGTAAATTATCCCAAGTAGGGACCTTGTTTTCTAAAACACACCACATAAAAGTCTAGTTTTTGGTGGGTTTTGAATCTTCCACAATTTCTTCCACCACCAAGCTAACCCTCTCTCAAAACCAAAGGCATTGAGCTTTAAATACCCCTCCTTAGGAGTATATTTCCCACCGGGGGACGAAACCCAAATGAGCACCTCCTCTCTATCCCGAAGCTGTGCCTGAGTTTGATTCAAAACCCCAATATAGCGTGCCAACTCCAGTTCCTCCTGTTCGGGTAACTAAAAAATGCTAGTCGGCTTCCAGGACTATTAGTATTTTTTAAATATAATAAAAAAGATTTTGTATTTTAAATATAAAAATGATTTTTTAAGGAGTTTCTTCTATGTAAAAAGAAATGTGATTCCGAGTGGGGAAGAGGGGGAGAGGCATCAGGTTGAATTCCTATTAAATGGCATTAAAAAGGGATATAAAAGTATAACTTTAGTAAGGAGCTTTATCACAGATTGTGAAGTGTATGGGGTGAAAGGCCAAAGGATGAATTCCCCATAGATAACATTTGTTTTTGGTAAGTTGAGAGCTATTTTATTAAAAAAAGAGAAAATAGTGGTACATACAGGGTTATAGACTGACTTATTCAGGTGGAGCAGATATAGAGTTTCAGAATAAGACTGGGCCCTCCCTCTGGAAGGGAAAACATGCCGTCCATATAAGCATAAACATAAGCCTCCCAAGTTCCTGGAGGAAAAACAAAAAAACTGTCCAGTTATCTATGCAGTAAACAAAAAACCTGATATTCTCAAGCTAATCAACACGTGGCCAAGAGAGAACCTGAACCATGCTGCATGCTGGCAGTCACGGTTCATGGTTTCTACCATGGTTCCTCCACGATAGGACAAATGTAGCCCATAGATGTTGGTTGTGCAGGCTCGTCTAAAGATGTCGCCGAACTTTCACTGGATGTTGTCATTTCTTCATCGTTGGAGCTTTTCTCTTCCTCGATGGTTCCTGCATGTGGGTTTTTGGTGGGCAACGGAGTGGTCTTTTTCTGGACGACCGGGTCGGACGTAAATTTGCACGTAGAGCTGGTGGAGGGTCGACAGTGTGGAGGGGGGATGGAGCAGGGTGGGGAAGCAGTGGCGGTGGCTGGGGCGACATGAGAACTAGGAGGAGCTGGTGGTACAACAAGTTGAGGAGCAGGTGGTGCAACAACTTGAGGAGCCGGCAGGCGTTGAACAGGAGGCACTAGGGGAGGAGAAATCAGAGGGTTAAGTCTAAGGACCAGGCACATGAGTAAATTTTTGAAGACCCAGTAGTTTTGTTTGCATTCCATCGTCCGTCTAGTTGCACCGAGTGCCCTAGACAATTCATCCTCCGAATCAGAGACAATTCACTGCACGTCCTCCGAAATTTCCAAATCAAAGCCATTATTACTAGCTTGAGCCGAGAGAGGTATTTGGCCTTCCGCCCGTGCCTCCTACGGGGGGTGCCCCTTTGTCTTCTAGGCATGGCTGGAGGGTGGCTGAGAGCGGAACAAGATGAAAGGAGACCAGAGCTAGGTGTTGGGAAGACGGACACGAGTAATGGCCAACAACACTAGAGCGCAGAGTAGCAATGGAACAAAATAATGGAGCACAGAGCAAAGGAGAGTGACTTTGGTGCGCAGAGCAACAATGGCGCGCAGGGCAATGGAGAGCCACTATGGTGCGCAGAGCAACAATGAGGAGCAGGTGAATCCCAACGGTCGACATCTCCCAAATTGAATGGCGCTGGTGCGAATTAAGACTGCCGGGAGGCGGATTAATGGCAATCTGTCTGTGATAAGACGACTTAGTCCCGTGGACGTAACAAGGTGCAACCACGTCTCTCGTGGCATTAAAGGCCCTCGGTGACCGCATGGACAACGAGGTTAAGCTTGGGCGGGGAATGCCTCATCAGCCTCCCCCAAGTCCACGCCGACATGGTTCACACCCACATCCGGGGGCCCCGTAGATAGCATTAAAGAACGAAATCAAAGCATTTCGAAGTATGATAAGAAGCTTTGTCATACATTGTACAGTGTATGAGTTGATACATAGATGATAAATAATTAAAAAATGGATTAAAAAGTCAATCTTCTATTATTATATATATTTTTAATATTATTATATTTTTAAGTTTATTGCCTTTTAAAGAAATAAAAAAGAAATATGATTTAAATAATTTATATCTCTAACCGGAAATAGTTCCTTTGTCTTAGGTAAATGATACAATGTAATTAGTTTTTTTTAATTAAGTGAATGATACAATATACTTAAAAATAATAATGATGTTAAATGATGCAATGCAATTAGTAATATTGAAAATTCCAACTACTTTGCATTTAGTCATTTAAATGGATAAATGAAAAGTGAGAAAATGGTCACTTTTTAGTTAGCAAAATCTTCTACAAAGATTTTATCCTTGAATGTTGTAAAATAGTCCTTCTTATATTTAAATTTTAATTTAAAAAATTATATAAAACATTAAAATTTAAATATTTAACTTTAAATAGCTTATAATATTAATAACTATATATGTCAAGCTATACAAACGATTGAAAATTGAATACTTGACTATAGAGTAAATTTTATAAAACATAAAATATTAAAAATTCAAATTTGAAATTGTAATATACTATTTTATGTATAAAAATAAAATTAAAAATTTAATAATAATTAATTAGGTTGTTGTTTGTTGATAAAACTTAAGTAAAAATCAATTTATAATTGTGATATAGTTATTTTACATGTAAAAGATAAAAATAAAAGTTATAATAGTAATTAATTGAGTTGTTGTTTATTAATAAAGATAAAAAGACTTATTATGGGAAACTTTTGAGCACCATACGTTTAGTGATTAAATTAAACAATTTTGACAAGTGTTAATGTTCCAAAATGGTCATAGAACCTTGATATTTCATAAGGCAAAGCATTGTTTTAGAGCATGGGGTGCTTATTTGTATGTTTTTTTCTTGGAAAAAACTTGTGTAGTTCATTTATGTTAACAAGAGCTATGAGGTGGCAATGTCCTACGTCATTGCTATTGTTAAAAGTTATTGAACCTTATAGTTGATTTTTTGAAAGATTGATCTCCCTAAGAAGCTTGCAATAACTGATTTGAACACTAAGTTCTTCACCTAGCTGGTTATTGCTAAGGTTGAGCTTTCCGAGATGTTGTAGCTTCCCCAAGCAACAAAAAAATTGAAAAGGTTTATGTAAAAGTTTATATATGTAGTGTAAAAATAATTACCATGCAAAAAATATGGTGTAAAAATAATTACAGTTAAATGTGTAATGCCTTTAATGATAATGAATTATTCAAAAAGAAAGTTTAGATTTATAATTTGTGATCTTTCTTCATATACTCAATAAATTCGTTTAAATTTTTTGGAATTATAGGGATATATATTTGAAGTTACTAATAGGCAAAGAGAGTAGACAATTAAATCATATGAGAAATGCTTCAATAATTCCTAACCCTATCCCTGGATGGGAAATAATCGTAACTCTAAATCTGGAGGCGTATCTATGTCCTCCTTCTTATTGTTTGCATCATTCACACGATCATGCAAAAAATTAGTGGGCGTATCCGAAATTATATCGAAAAAAAATCCTTTGTTTTCAAATGGTAATTATCAATTTGAATGTTATCCCCTGCATATTCTTTGTTATTTTCATCCGTAGAACTCAGGAGTATTGTTGCTGCATTGTCAATAATATCATTCTCTGCAGTAGCATCACAACTAAAATATGTTTGCACAAACAAAGGCTTTATATTAAAGTCCTCCCACTAGAATGAAGGTTTCGAGAGGGAGATACTATTTTTATAATGATTCAGACTTATAATATTTGAGCCTTTTTTCTTGTGGTTGTATGCAGGTCATCAACATTTGATCCTCCTCTACTGAAATACCCAAATTACAATGACTACCACTGTAACTAGTATTGCACTTTTTTTTCAAATGTTTTTTCATTGTTACAATTCTCTCCAATAAACACATCAATTCCTCGAAGCCACCTCCACTATCTTTTGTTGTGTGGGGACGTTTGCCTCTCTCCATTTCTTCTTCTCCTTGGGATGCCTCCTCTCTGTTTAAACAACACCAAGCAATACAATTAATCAAAGCAATTAGTGTTGATTGATCTCTGCAATGTCCATAATAATCAAGAGATAGAAAAGTGCCAGTTTAAGACACATAAGTCTCGCAAATAAAAAAAGCTAAAATAAATATGATTTGAACCCTATCTCTACAAGCCCGTCAACGATTGGGAAACATCTTGGAAATTAAATGAAAAAATAGAACCCACACATTTACCAAAGCTTACACTAGGCAGAATATTACAAAGATCCAAGATAATGATGGATCTTTGTAATTGAGCTCAAGGGGCAAGTAAAAGCAAATAGAGCATGTTGTATGTGAGGAGGACTAGAAAGTCTACATGAGGAAGTAGGGAGTACCTAATATATTCATGCTACTTAATGCTACTGCAGAGGACTTCAATGTAGGTTGTACAGAGATGACCTCATCCGGCCGCCACCCCTTGGGCAACAAACTCTGAGGAAGACGTCATGACGGATCTGCTAACCAAATGTTTAATAATAAAATTTAAAAAATTTGATTTAATAAAATAAATTTTCAAACTGTGTAAAACATTAGGGTTTGGAAATATTGAGTTAGCTTACAGTGGAGACTAATTGCTTAGACCGATCATTATATATCCCGTTGTGCGGGACATAATAAACCACATTTTTCATATGCTTAATGCCCTTACATCCAATATTCTACCTATAATGACATTGAAACATATCCATGGGCAAGACTAAGATCCCATCCTTATAAACTTGAAGAAAAAGGAAGAATCCACCTTCATGATCATTGTTCTTATAATATCCAAAACAATCCACTCTTCATAAAAAAGTTGTATCTGAAGAAGCCTCTATAGTACCTCCTATACGCCTTATGTCTTTACCCTGAATGTGGTATTGGGTCATATGTGTCATTCACCATCTCCCATCGATGCCATGTACCTTCCAATATGTAGACCATTCTATGACAATTGGTCTACCATTTTATTCCTTTATCTATAGATGTGCTAAAAAAATATTTCTTGGAATATACCTACCATTCTATAAATATATTCATAGATGGGCTTAAGCCATATATTTATTGGGATTCTTCTCAGTCCCATACAATCAATTACAAACTTGAAACCCCCCAAAACATGATGTTTTGAACACCCTTCATAAGATCCAATGCCAAGGTAAGCTTTAAAGCCAATAACTTTGATTTGTTGGTAGTGCTTTCCCCCAATCCAACTGATAACTTTATCCAATGAGAATAATTTATACAAAGAATGTCACTTGGACCTCCCTGTGATGCACCATCAATATATGCCCAACAACTAGCTCTATTAATTACCTCCTCCACTACCCTCCTTACTTGCTAGATCTCTTCACCATTTGGGAAATGGTTAAATATAACAAGACATTTTGAAGCATAAACCCGAGGTGGAATAAGTAAATCCTCAAAAATGGCTTTATTTCTTGAGATCCAAACCCCTCGTTGCGCCCCTTGCCCCCCCCCCCCCCCCC
>LPNX010943095.1:1130995-1178920 GCA_001517045.1 Pseudotsuga menziesii
TCATGCCCAAATGAATTGAATGCCAAAAACATGTGAAGCAAAATCCCACATCTTCTTGACATATGAACAATAGAAAAATAGATGTTCAACATGTACAATCAACAACATTTACAAATAACATAAGTATACGTACATAGTGAAAGTTCTCATTCAATAACAATTTACATGGTGTTTAAACATTATCTTTGTTATACAAAATTGAGTTCAAAACTTATATTTGCTTTTGAAACATGATTCATTTATGTTGGTGATAGCATCTTTTTTAATTTTAGTATTAATGTTAGTGATAGTTTTGATATTATATTTTATAATGTTAATTGGGTGTAGTTTGAGTGGTTACAAGGAAAATTTGTCTCCTTCATTACTTGGATTTAAATCTCACTTTGTGATATATTTTATTTACATGAACTAATTATTGTTGAGATATTGAACTATCCTTAAGTTCCAATTTACTTTAAGTATCATCCTCAAAATAAAATAAAATAAAGTACTTGGTAAATTTCTCCAAAAAAAATAAAATACATAATACACATAGGCAAAATAAAAATTATGCGTAAAATGTTCTCTAGTTTGTAGTTGTTATTTATATAATTACATTCTATTATCATTGCTTGGAGATATATCTTTATTATTGAATTCCACTATACTTTGATATAACTAACATACACCCTAAATGGGTGAGGCGCCAAAGTAATTTCAAGGGACGTTTTCATGTTGGAAGGCCCGCAATCGTGCGATCTTTGAGGATATTAGGGTTAATATATGGGCTGTGGTGTAGCAGATTGTTAATGCATTCCATGTCATTACCTCACAGTCAGTCACTAATGGTAGGAAAAAGAAATCTGACAGAAGGATTGGGCATAAACCACATATGATATATCCATGTGGGTATTTTGATGGAGCTGCGAATTCTACTACAGCTGGCATTGGATACTGTATCTACCTCAATGAGAATCATCGTTTTGAATTTGCGCTGGGGGTTGGAAGGGGGTCTAATACTAAAGTAGAACTTCTTGGACTCTGGGCAGTTCTGCACACATCCCAAATGATGGGTTTACCATTGACCCGCATTTTTGGTGACTCACAGGTCATTATAAACTGGGCAAATGGTATATCTGCACTTTCCCCACTAGAGCTCTTTCAATGGTGTAGGGAATCACTTCAGCTTCTTGAAAGCTTTACTGATCTCTCCATCATTCACATTTATCGGGAATACAATGGGATTGCAGACCGTCTTTCCAAACAAGCACTCATGTATTCCCCTGGTTTTGGATATTATTTTGAATTTTGGAGCGACATTTTGGTCCATAGTGACACATATCAGCTTTTCTGAGTGTATATTGGGTTTAATCCCAGCTTATTTGATATACACCATAGATTTAACTGAGTGCTCCTTTGGACTGCAGTACTGGTCCCATGTCTCCTGATAGATGGGAATGATGATGGTTGATCTTCATTATGATGAGGCAGATTACTGATGGGACACTTGTCTTTTTATCCCCTTCCCCCCAATTGCTATTCGACATGATTCACACTATATGATGTATATCTGGATGTTGTACCCCACTTATGGGAGGCTGTTAAAAGGCCCTTTGATTCTTAATAAAGAATACCAAGGACTGATTTTTTCCTCTTGAAAAAAGGACGTTTTCATGTTAAAGTTGTTAATAAGAACTATAAAGATATGGCAATTAATATTATCTTCTTTGAGAATTGTTTCAGTAAAGGTATGGTGGCAATTAATATTGCAAAAGTCTAAATATTTTACCTTTTTCTAGGTATTTTTTTTCGATTTGTTTTGTCCATTCTCCAGTTGGAAATATTCAAGAAAATCTTAGTTACATAAATTAGTTATGGAAATTGCATTATCTGAGTGCTATAGAGGTATCTGAGGGCGATTATTCTATTTATGCATTCAAAAAAACAATTTAAACCCCTCCGAATTTGGATTTTACCAAAATAAAATTATCGAATTTCGACCAAAAAATACTGGAAACTCCAAAATGTAGAATAACTAGACTACTCCATTAATACTATATTCTTTAAGAATTGTTCCACTACTTTGACGATGAACTCCTACTATGATTATTCAAGTTGTGATAGGCCTATGCACTTTGGAAAGATAGATATTAAAGGATTAGACTTGGAAGCCCCAAGGGGTAGCTCAGTTGGTTGGATCTTCCAGGACCAAGACAAATAAGGTTGAGGTCAGAGGTTCAATGCTCTTTGGGTCCTTTGGCATCAGGCACCCAGGTTTGGTGCCAGGGATATGCTTAAAAAATATCCTAACAGTGTGAGGCCCATTCGAGTGCCCCACCTTGGATTATTTCTATGGATGTAGCGGCTTGATCATCGGGTGTGAACCACATTAAAAAAAGGATTAGACTTTAATATCTGCAACTTTTTAGAACTTGATTTTACATATTGTATATAATTGTTTTAGTCATTATTGAAGTAGAAGCTCAATCCACGTATTTTTTATTTTCACATCGTGTTTGTGGTGGTTTGGCCTAACCCAACCCATTTTTTTTTGCTTTTTTACATCATGCTTAAAAAGGTTGCACCTGCAACCAACCTTTTTCTATTAAATTCTTGTATGAACTAATCATATTAACAATGAAAGGAAGCTTTGATTATACTTTAATCACATTTAAGTCAACTTGGTGTGGGTGTGTGTGTAGAAAACAAATATTTTATTCTAATTGAGTAAACATGAATTGTTTGCAAGGGGCTTACAAAAGAAGCTCCAAGAGATGTACATTTCCACCTAAGCTAGGCCTTAATTTCCAAAGATACATCCATGATCTCCTTTCTATTTGAAAAACTTTACATATACATTGTCTTTACAACAAAAATCACATCAAATTTTCCTTAAGTCAGCACTATTGTATCTCTGACATTTTCATTCATTATCTCCTGAATCACGAGCATCCATGGTTCAACTGCTAAAGCATGTTTAGAGAGCGAATTGGCTTTTGTGTTCAACTCACGATAGACATGGGCAAAAGATGTGAGCTCGAAATCCTGAAGAAGAGCTCGAATTGAAGAGAAGATGTTATAAACGAGGAGTAGAGATCTGAATTTTATTTGACACCTAGTCTATTGGCATTTTTCAGTCACTGAATAAATGAATATGGGAGATGTTCTTATTCCGAGCGACTTTTAACACTGCCCATATTGCATCCCGATCTGGTATACTATTGGAACAATGTCCTTAAGCAAATATGATATTGAATTTGAGTGAGTCTAAAAGAAAAAGAACTACCCTTGAATCTCCTAAAGGAGGATCCCCTTGACTCGCAATGTCAAAAAATGCTTAAGAGAAGATTTTATCAACTAGAGGAGGCATTAAGGATCTTGGCTTAACGGGTTTGGGGACTGCTTTAAATTCCCGAGTCCACTGCAAAATGAGTGTATATTTTTACTTGAGTAATCCATTGATTCTGAAAGATTGTTGAATTAAGATCCCACCAAATTCTATAAATAAAAGAAGGTGGATATGCAACATAACTACCTTCCATCAGTTTTGTACTCTATGTTCCAACTAAGAGTTGCAGCAAAGGAAACTTGAACTTATATATTTTGCAAAGGCATCCCTATATATATATATATAAAGGGTGGAACGTGCAGGGGGGGACCCTCTTCGACCTTGAAGGAACAATTGTGAACTCCTTTGTCACGGCTTAGGAATGGCCTCCGATAACCAAGTTGAATGGTAAGCTATTCTTTTGGGAGTTGAGTATTTAGCTACTCTTATGATTCAAAAGGTAATAATATTTGACGACTCATTGCTTGTTATTCGATCTATAAGGAGAAGCTTATCTAAGGCCAAGACTATCCAAGATAAAACTCAAAAGTGAATGCTTCATTCCCTCAATGAAATTCTAGAATTGAGCCTCATGTACATATAACATCGTAACAATGTTTTGGATGATAGTTTGTCCAACCAAGCTGTGCATTTGGACAAAGGGGTGCATGTCCAAAAGGATTGACATCCACATTGTTGATGGATCCACTTGCCCCCTCTTCATTGTCTTTTGATAACATTTGCTTGGGTAGGTGAACATAATGGTATGAAAGGACACATGGCCCATGAAATGTTTGAGGCACATTAATCCTAGGGTATTTATCCCCCGCATGGTGTCCTCACCTCACATGTCTCCCCTCTCTCATGTGCTTGGGCTTTAATGAATAGTGTTATTGCTCCCTTGGAATCCTATAGGATATACTCACTTAAAGGAACTCCCACAGTGTTTTGTTTGTAGTTTGGTCTTAGTGACGATCGCGGCGTGGATTCAAAATTAGGCTTTGATTTGGTTCTCAGGATTGGTATTAGGTTTCCATCGTGGTAGTGGTCTTTGGTGACATATCTACAATGTTCTATGATTGATGCCAATCTTAATCTTCACTCTATTCTCCGTTTTCTAATGGAAGAGGTCCACATTCCTTTGCTAGTAAGATTACTCAATTAGGGGGTTTGTTTGGGATCAAGGGAAGAAGTATTATCATCTTAAGGAATTTCAAATACGTTGGTCTTAGGTTATCGCTCTTGAGCATAAACAAGGACCTTCTAAGCCTTTGATTGCCATCTTGGAAGACAAAGCTTTAAGCAATTTGGACCAAAATTAGCAACGTAAAAAACATGATGAGGGTTTTGAATTTGTGCATGGAGGACACAATTAAAGAAGTTTGCCAAATTTCCTACCACATTTCACTCTTGGACACTCAACTAGATAATGTGGAGGGTAATACGAAGGTGCCCAGTGGCCAAATTGATTGGTTCCTAGTTGATATGGATAAGCTCATCAATTTGGCTCAGGAGAGCCATTGCCAAGGTAACTATGAAGCAACAATGTGGGTTCCTAAAGAGGGCTTTGTTTGACAACTAGCCAAGGAAATCATTGAATTGGACTCTTATAGGCAAGCTAAATAATGTTGGTCTATGTACTTTACAATGTAATCCTTTTTTCATGTCTGTCTTACGTATCTATTTTGTGTAGTTTGTTTGGAACAATTTCATGATTCTATAGTTGTCAAAATTTTGCTTCAATTAAGAAATTTTTGTTTGAAATGTTAAGGGAGGGGAAAATGTTTGTCAATGACATCTCACATTTCATCCCCTCTGCAATAAGGTGACTTTTTGGTTGCAACTTTCAACCATTTAATATAAAAAATTTCCCTCTCTTGTTTAAAAAAAATGATACCGAGTTGCGAGGCTACCAAGTCTATATATATATAATGTGAACACGTGGTTTCCTTGTTTTAATGTATTTTGACCAATTAAGCTACATATAAGTGCAAGGGGACTCTCCTAAATACCTATCAATTGCAACTTAGTATTTTCTAAATGCAATGTCAAATTTGTATGGAGTTCTTTTACCTCGAGAGGGACGTAATCTCCAATGGGTGGAAGGCCAAAAAGAATGAATTCCTAGTGGATGGAGTTAAGGAAGGATATAAAATCATTTAGAACTATGTGTTTTTGTAAGAAGAGTTGTTCCGTTAAAGAAAGGTATAAAAGCATTTAGAACTTTAACTTGGTAAGAAGCGTTGTCACACATTGTGAAGTGTATGGTGTTGATACGTAGATAAAAAATATTAAAGATACAATGATTTATTGTATATTTCCTAAATGTATTGCCTCTTAATGAAACGAAGAGGAAATATGATCTAAATTAATTGTATATGTATATGTAGTCACTTTGACTTAGGGTGAATGATGTAATGTAATGAGTAATAGATTAAGATGAATGATACAATGTAATTAATGATATTGAATCTCATCAAGGTATTTGATCGGGTAAACTGGACCTTTATCCGTCTCATATTGATTCAAATCGGGGTTCCATTCCTTTCTGTCAATTGGATTATGGGTTGTCTCACCTCTGCTAATTTTGTTGTTTTGATTAATGGGACCCCCTCGAAGTTTTTTCCTGCCTCTCGTGGCATCCGACAAGGCTGCCCGTTGTCTCCTCTTCTCTTCATCCTTGTCATAGAAGGTCTCAGCCTCCTCATCACTATTTCTAGGAACAATGGTCTCATTCGTGGTATTCAAATTACATCCTCCCTTGCCCTTACCCACCTCCTATTTGTGGATGATGTGATCCTTTTGGGAACTGGCATGCTACAGGAATGGGCTGCATTTGATGTATTACTGGAGACCTTCTGTAAGGCTTCTGGAATGAGTATCAGTTTGGAAAAATCTTGCTTTCTTTATAATAATATTGATGCTGCCATTCTTATGAATATAGCCAGGAGCCTTCCTTATCAAATGGAGCTGATCCACTCAGGGTTTAAGTACCTCGGTTACTTTCTCAAGCCTCTCGGTTACAGGGTCCGTGATTGGCACTGGTTGATCCAGAAATTTGAAAAGAGAATATGCAATTGGACCTACAAGCTCCTTTCCCTCGGAGGCAGGTTGATTCTTGTCCAATTAGTGCTCTCCAGCATACCGGTATATTGGCTGGGTTTGGTTCCTATTCCAGCATCTATCTTACACATGCTTAGGAGCATTATGTTTTCCTTCCTATGGGGATCCTCTCAGACTCATCGGATATCATTTAGTCAGCTGGCAGAGCATCTCATGGCCAAAGGAATACCAAGGTTGGGGGATAAAAAATTTGCATTGGTTTAGTATATCACTGCGTCTTAAAAACCTCTGGTTGGCACTGATGAATGATGGACTTTGGCATCGTGTCCTCATTGTGAAATACTTGAATAATCAATCGGTGGTAGCATGGCTCAGGCATAAGAGATTTAGTACTCAGAGGGTCTCCATCACATGGAGGGGTTTTATTCAGACATTACCGTGGCTGGGTGGTCACTTAGCCTGGCAAGTGGGTAATGGTAATGACATTTGGATTGGTGTTGACCCGATTATTGGAAATCCTTCCTCTTTTACCCTTCCTGTATAGCTGAGATCTTACTTGGAGGACCTAGACATATGCACTCTTTCTCAGGCTCACAACATTTTACCTGACTCTCAGAACTATTGGTATTTTGCTGAAGAATTAGGAATTACCGGGGACTGAAAAGTTGCATGGGATGCATACACAGAAGGTCTGGCTCAAGGCGGAATACATCTCACTACTCAAGCCGATTCCTTGGTATGGGACTACAATAAAAAAGATGGCTCCTTATCAGCAAATCCGGCATATGATTGTATTGTAAATTACTACTCTCCTCGGGCTGGAAATCACAATGATTCATTTATTTGGAACAGAGCTCTCCCACGTAAAATCTACTGTTTCACTTGGCTGGTATTTTGGAACAAAATCACCACCTGGGATAATCTCTAGAAAAGAGGATGGACGGGCCCAAGCATCTGTGTATTGTGCAATTCCGATGAGGAGATAGTTGCACATTTATTTAATAAATGCATTATTTGGAATACAGTACTCGGTATCATCTGTGAATAGTTCCATATTCCCTGTCCTTCTCATGTGGATTCTCCCTCCACATTTGTTAGGAACTGGATTGACATTTATAAGAAGCATTTGTCTCTTTAGTCTATTCCATTCCATATGTCGTGGAACATATGGAAATCTCGTAATATGGCCATTTTTGAAGGTAAGAAAAGGAATGTGCACAGTATTGTGCAGCAAATTACAAATCATGTACAGACTTACTCTTCTCTGCCAGTTAAAGTTAAAAGACACAGGAAAATAGGGAATCCTCCTTGTCTGTATTTTCCATGTGGATTTTTTGATGGTGCATTTGTAAAAAAGACAGCGGGTGTTGGCTACAACATATATTTGAATGAGTCTCACCATTTCGAGTTTGCACTGGGGGTTGGATATGGCTCCATAACAAAAGCAGAATTACTGGGCCTTTGGGCTCTACTGCTTTCCTCCCATATGATGGGGATACCGTTATCCCACATATTTGGTGACTCACAAGTCATCGTGAATTGGGCAAATGGGTTGACTGCTCTCTCCCCACCAGAACTCTTCCATTGGTGTCAGGAAACGAAAAAGCTTTCTTTCAGCTTTCAGGATTTGTCGTTCATCCACATATGCCGAGAACACAATCGGACTGTTGACCGTCTCTCTAAAACTGCTCTCACATTTTCTCAGGGTTATGGTTGTTACTCTGGATTTATGGAGGATCATTTGATCTCACAAGATTCATTTCAGCTCTTTTGAGCTTGGACCAGGGAGCTTTCTCCTCATTTTGATTGTTGATATGCTGCTCATGGAGCGGCCTCTTTTAGATTGTTGTTCATACCCCTTTGGTACTCAGTAGATGTGGTTGAAGGGACTGATTCCAATTATGATGAGACAGTATTTCTGATGGGAACTTTCTCTTATTTGTATTGCCTTTCCCCCTGGCAGCGTCTTGAGGTGATTATTGACCATATGAGCTGTATACTTATGAAATGTAACCCACTTCTGGGATGGCTGGATTGATGCCCTTTGATTCTTAATAAGAATAACAAGGACATGCTTTTTTCCTCCTGAAAAAAAAGATATTGAAAACTTGAATAAATTTCAGTTAATCATTTGAATGAAAAGTAACAACAAAGAAAAAGAAAATGGTCGCTTGTTAGAAAAATCCTCCAAACCTTGAATGTTGTAAAACAACCATTCTTGTATTTTGACTTTAACTTGTAATAATCGTAACTATAAAAATTGTAATTACAGATCTAGAATCATACAAAAGTTTGAAATTTTGAAAATTATATATTTGACTTTAAGTGTAAGCTTTGTAAAAGAAGGGAGGGTGGTACTTGTGTTGGGATTGGATGTGGGCATGGATTCGGTCCATTCCCCGATTGAAAGACATCTCTAATGTCATTTTCAACACAAAGTTAGTAAGGGAGGGAAACTAAAGAAGTGGATGGAGGAGAAGTGGAATCCCCTCTTGAATTATGCACCAATACACAATCGCTTGGTAAAGGGGTGGTTAGTGTTTGAATTATGGTATTTGGTCGATATATATAAAATATTAGAGGGGGTTTGGTTATGGGGTTCATCTAACCTGGTGACAAATAAGTGGCATGTAAATTTTGATCCATGCACTGAGCCATTCTTGACGCAACATCTTTGGGTTTTATTGCCAGGGTTCCCATTGACGTTATGGTGCAAAGAGGATTTCTTGGCCATTGGAAACTCGATAGGGCGGTTTCTATATTTTGATGAAAATGAGATGAAGTTGGAGGAAAAGCATATGGCTAGGTTTTTAGTAGAGGTGGGCAAGAGGAAAGGACTGGTCCCATAGACAAAAGTAACTTGGGAAGAACACACCACACAATCCTTGGGTTATTGGAGGATGCCTTTTAGGTGTATAAGGTGCAGGAAGACTAGTCATCTCCAAAGCTCATGTTTGGAACATTGGTCATTGGTAGGATCGTTGGGTTCTCTGTGGAGTTCAAAGGGTAGATAGTTTGCAAGGTCCTGTAATTCAAGAACTCAATTGGGCATGACTTTCGGTTCAAGAGGTACCAAGGAAGAAGGAGACCTTGCGACTATGAAAAATGATAGTTCGACCATTCATCAAACAAAGGAGGGGTCGAGATCTCCAATCCCTCATTTAGGTAAGTCTTTTGATGAGATCTACATGTATAATAAATTAACTTCTTCTTTATCAATTGATATGGGAAACGGGGGGCTCCTAGCAATTGGGCATGAGAATCTTTGGACATGACCATTTTTGTTCTTAATTTCCATCGAATTTCATTCCAAATAGGGAGGATGTGTGGCCTTTGGGATTAGGGGCTATATTTTTAGAGGCTGTTACGTCTTCAAGGGCTTTTCAGGAGGCAGACGATGGCTAGGGAGTACATGTTAATATAGAGAAACTCTCGTATAGGGGCACACTAGTTATGAAGCCTTAAAGATATACTAAAAAAATGCCTTGGTGTTAGTAACCCCATAAGGTCCGAGAAGAAAACTAAGGGTAAACAAACAAAAAAACTTGCACCGGGAAGAAGTTGATTGGGTCGATTGTAGGAGGCTTGGGTCCGACTGGCAAGGCTAAGACAATGTTGAGCCCACAAATCCATCGAAGAGTTTGGGGTGGATGAGTTTACCTTAGGGAGTATTCGTGGAGGATTTAGGGCCCTTACAGTGGGGATTCCCTCGTCTAACATTCCTAAATGATTTTGTTGTCACTAAATATTAGGGTTTTTTTTTTGGGTGGGGGGGGGTGGGTTGAGATTGTTGCTCTAAAACAACTTGTAGGGATTATTTATCCTGATATTATTTTCCTACAAGAAACTATGTTTTTTGTTGATAAGGAAAGAGAAATTGCCACTTCCATCTTACCGAGGTGGAGGATATGTTGATGGGATGCTAATGGCTTTTGTGGGGTATGATTTCTGCTTGGGATCCTCAGAGGGCTAATTTTGAAGCATTCCACTCTGTGGTTAGGATCATTCTCATTGGATATGTTATAGGTGTAGGGATTCATCTGAAGATACTAAATTGCTATGGACCTCACAATTTCAGGAAGGAGCTATAGTCTCGGTGTCTATATGACGATTTATTTGTGGACCCTTGTTTGATCTTGGGGGGGGGGATTTAAATATGTTATTAAGTGATAGGGAGTATTGAGGCTAGCATGCCTTCTCATATTGATTGCCCCCTTTTTCACTCATACATTTGCTAAAGTCAAGTTGGTGGAAATCACTCTATCTCCACTCATCCCTGCATGTAGAAATGTGAGGCAGGGTGATGAGGCGATCACTAAGCGCCTTGATTGATTTTTTGTATTAGAATCATTGTTGGAACAGGTTTGAAAATATCGCTCCTGAATTGAGACTTGTAAACTATCATAATTTTAAAATTAAATATTTATCATTAGTTGTTCTAGTCTTCATATAAGACGACCCCATTTCTTTTTTGATGGCGCATGCGAGGGCCCTGAAAGTTTGTGTGGCATTGGTTTCTTCCTAAAACTGAGCTACACCACTTCAGGGTGAAGATGGGAGAGGGTATGGGTACAAATACCAGGGCTAAGCTCCTAGCACTATGGGCCCTTTTAAAATTTGCATCTTACAAGAATATTAATAGGCTCCATGAGGTCGTTGATTCATTGGTTATCATCAACTAGATCAGGGGCAAAGCTTCCCTCCCTGTTATTAATCTCAAAAGGTGGATGGGCAGAGTAAAAGACTAGGAAAGGAGTTTCCAGGATCTATTTTATCACCATATATACAAAGAATAGAATAAGGAGGAATATGGATGATTAAAGGAGTCACTTGGACTCTATTAAGGGTTATTATTTTTTGAAGAGCTTATGGATCAATAACAAATCCTTAGAGGCCCAATCATGGCATATTAATTTATATTATGTGGATAGGGACTATTCCTCTTATGGCATATTTTTGTTGTTTTTCTATTACATGTATGCACATATTATGATCCCCATGATTTTTAGTTTCTTCTTACAGGCAAGGATTAGCAAGTTCAATCATTTTTGGACTCTAAGGGATCGCATATGAGTTGAGTTGGTTCATTTCAAATATTCTCATTCAGCGACAAGCATGAGGCTTGTAGAATTTATTCTCAGCCAGTGGTCTTGGTATCTCTTTAGAGATATATATGGCTTGGAAAGGCTATTATCCCAATTTTGTTATATGTTTATGGAAGATCATGGTTCCCTTATATATGTATGGATGCTGATGGAAGGTTTCACTCTCAAATGGTGGTTTTGATGTGTGTAGGCTTATAACATCTCTATAGAATTTTTTTTCAGCTTGGCAGGGATTCAGTTTTGTCTAAGGTGGTTACAAGGCTTGTAGGATTTTGATATCTCTTCAAGATTATAGCTTGGTAGGGATACAATTTTGACATTACTGTACTTTTTTAATGTCATGGATATCTATTGTATTGCTTGGTTGTTGTCAGAAGGTACTCAAGCAATGAAAGACTCCTGTAAACATATATTTTCCTTTTTTTCGGGGATGTATTGTTATAAGCTCTTAGTTATGAGTCTAGGGTTTTGTAATCAGGTGGATTATTTACAAATATGTGTTGGATTTCTTGTAATTTTGTAGCGACTTGTAGTTTGTCCCATAGAGATTGTGAAGCTAGTGATATGGGACTGTGAACAAATGATGCATAACTATATATTGATTCCTAAATAAGAATAACAAATATAATGGTTTTTTTCCCGTTGAATAAAAAAGTGTAAGCTTTATAAAAATGAAAATGTTGAAAACCCAATTTTAAATAAAATTATAAATTTATAATTGTAATATAATTACACCGATATGCGTTTTTTTTCGAGGGCTATTTAAAAAAATGTTGTAGTAGATTCATCGACCCTTCTGCAAATGAAAATATGACATGCATCTCGTAAGTAAGAAACTGCCACGTTTGACGTTTAGATAAGGTTTTAATAGGTTCATTCTTGCGTGTTCTGCAAGTTTCCTTCCATCACATATGCATCCAAATCACGCGGACTGTGAAGTGCCGACATAAGAGTTTATTTCTATTAGGTTTTGGGTCGAAGTCATAAGGGTTTTTTTTTCTAATCGATGGAAGGTGAGGAAAAAAAACTCGCAATTGATGGAACACGAGGTAAAAGAACTCACAGACCCATGAACCTTGGGGTAATAGGAAACAACTTGCTAACTTGACTAAATATTATCAATCTTTGGCCTTGTTTTATAGTGAGCATATGTCATCATACCTACTCAAGTTAGCTCAAATTTTCTAGTGAATAGGGGGTGGTCTCATGAAGCTCGAGGAAGCAACATATGAAAACAAGACAACGTCGTTGTTTTGGAAAACAAAAGACCAGACTTGCAGGGATATTTAAATCGAGGAGTTTATTTTTAGCAGGAAATTTCAGAGTGGAACCCTTAACAATGAGAATTTAATGTTGTTGTTGTATGAAAAAGGATATTACAGAATTGCAGAGAGTAGGTGAATTGGGGAAGGGAAGAGGAAGTAGATTAAGGTTTGCGATAGAGCAGTAGGAAATATATAGGAAGAGTATTATTCCCCAAATAAGTAAAGTGATTAGTGAGTAGCTGTTTGGCTTGACTAATATGAGGTCGACCAACAAAACTCAGGAGAGAAGGTAGTATGGACTACAATTTCAACATGTGGCATTATCAACAAGGTATAATGCGGTTCGGATTACCTATTTTAGTTGACCTAGAGTCCCACTAAATTGGTTCCATTTGCTAGTGTGAGACCAATCATTATGGCAAGCACAGAAGTCAACATTTGTGATAGTTGACTTGGTCAAGTAATCTATATGATGAAGGTTGATGAATTTATGATACCTCTTCAAGATTACAGCTTGGCAGGAATACTATTTTGACATTACTGTACTTTTTGAATGTCATGGATCTTCATTGTATTGCTTGATCGTTGTCAAAAGGTAGTCACGCAACGAGAGACTCCTATAAACATATTTTTCCTTTGTTTTTGAGTATGTATTGTTATAAGCTCTTAGTTCTAAGCCCAAGGTTTTGTAGTCGGATGGATAATTGACAAATATGTGTTGGCTTTCTTATAATTTTGTAATGGCTTGTAGTTTATCCAACAGAGACTGTGAAGTTATTGATATGGGACTCTGAACAAATGATGTATAATTGTATCTTGATTCTTAAATAAGAATAACATATATATTGCTTTTTTTCTCTTATTGAACAAAAAAGTGTAAGCTTTATCAAAATGAAAATGTTGAAAGCCCAAATTTAAATAAAATTATAAATTAATAATGGTAATATAATTACGCTAACATGCATTTTTTTTAGGGATATTTTGAAAACCCCTACAACAAATTCATCGACCCTTCGGTGAATGAAAAGATGACATGCATCTTGCAAGTAAGAAACTGCCACGTTTGACATTTTGATGTTTGGATAAGGTTTTAACGAGTTCAATCTTGTGTGTGTTTTCAAGTTTCCTTCCACCACATCCGCATCCAAACCCTGCGGATTGCAAAGTGCCGACAGAAGAGTTTATTTTTGTTAAGGTTTGGGTCAATGTCACGAGGTTTTTTTTGTGATCGATGTAATGTGTGACAAAAAAAATTGTAATTGATGGAAGGTGAGGTAGAACAACTTGGAGTACCATGAACCATGGAGTAATAGGAAACAACTCGCTAACTTGAATAACTATTATCAACCTTTGGACTTGTTTAATAGTGAGTATATGCCATCACACCTACTCAAGTTAGCTAGAAGTTTCCAGTGAACATGGAGTGATCTCATGGACCCAGAGCAGGTGAAATACGAAAAACTGGACAATGTCTTCATTTTGGAAAACAACATACCAGACTTGTTGGGGAAGGATATTACAGATTTGTCGAGAGTAGGTGAATTGGGGAAAAGAAGAGGAAGAGGATTGAGGTTTCCGACAAAGCAGTAAGCAGTATATAGGAAGAGTATTAATCCACAAATAAGTAAAGTGATTAGTGGGTAACAATTTGGCTTGACAAATCTGAGGTTAGCCAACAAAACTCGGGAGAGAAGGAAGTATGGACTACAATTGCAACTTGTGGTGTTGATAACAAGGTATACTACGGTTTGGATTAACTATTTTAGTTGACCCGGAGTCCCACTAAATTGGGTCCATTTGCTAGCATGAGACCAATCACCGTGGCAAGTGCAGAAATCGACAGTTGTGATAGTCAACTTGGTCAAACTATTTGTATGATCAAGGTTGATGAATGGAAGTTTGATTCTTGTTGATATCATTTCTTTCTTTCTTTTAAGGTATAAATTTGTAATAGAACTAGAGAAAATTAGTAAGTTAAATTATTTAAATAATATTTGTTATTATTATTATTAGTTAATTGTCGTCATTAGAAAGACACACCGTGCTGGTGTGTCTCTTCCATAGTATTTAATGCCGCTCATTATCTTGTAAAAATCATTATTGGATTATCAAAGTATATATTTATTAAACCAAGATTCCAACATGTAAGGTTTTACCCTTATAAGTGGTATCAGAGCAATACGACTCTTGGCCATTGTTTACACTTTGTGTAATTTTATTTTTAACCATTATGCCAGGGTTTCCCAAAAAGAAGAGGTAAGACAATAAAAAGAAGAAGAAGAAGAAGAAACAAAAAAAATAAAAAGAAATACAAACACTAGGTTTATAAAAACCACACGTGGTTTTGTAAACAAGTCATAGAATCAAAAAGGTAAAAAGAAGAAGGAAAATAAGAAAAAAAGGGAAAAAGAACCATTGTATTATGAAACCACATTTTTTTAATTATAAAAAACCATTATGTTAATAAAAACTAGTTTTATGAAGGTAGGATAATTAAATTATAGAGTGAAGGATCAATCGTATTTTTAGATTAACAAAGATTAAAGTGTTTTACAAGTCTAATTAATAAATTATATTATAAGGTTTCATTTTCAAAAATCCCAAGCTCAAGAAGATGAATACAAGAAATACAGAGAGAAACCTTCCAAAGAACAAGGATGCATTGATAAAGTCAGAAGATGACTTAGTTGACTAGCTCTTGGAAAAACTTGAGAAAAAAGAAGAGGACATCTAAGACCTAAAGCTCACAATTCAATCACTAAAATACCAAGTTAAAGGATTCAATAACTCACATATGATCCCAACCCACAACGTTGTTCACAAAGTAAAGATTGGTTTACCAAGATTCGATGGTGAAAAGAATCGAGACATGATTCGATGGATCAACAAAATCAAAAGATATTTTGAAATGTACAATATATATAGCGATGACGACAAACTGAATGTGGTAGCAATGTACATGGATAAACCACTTATGACTGGTTCTTGTGGTGGGACTCAACGATGAAAGGAGGAATACTGGTGAGAGACTGGGATACATTCAAGAAAAAATTCTTTAAGCGATTTCAAGACATGGAAAAAGTTGAAATCTACAACAAGCTCATTCGTTTACAACAAGAAGGAATCGTGGATGAATATGTTAGCATTTTAGTTGTCCTAGCCACTCATTTCCAAGATATAACTGAAGAATGACTCTTGCAAATTGCCATTGATGGCCTAAAATAGAGTATTCAAAACAAGATAAAATTATTAGATGTCAAAGTTGTGGAACAAGTTCATTAAAAAGCAAAATTAATGGAAGAAAAATAAAAAGCACAACGTTCGTCGATTTATATCCTAGCCCACCTAAGAACAAATGGGAGAAAGGACGACAATTGGGATGCAAGTGTAATGCCCCAAATTGGCGTCCGGGACATTAGTGTAAAAGCAAGAATTTATTCTTGTGCGAAAAAATGATAACAATGACAATAATCCATCCCAAAAAACCCAACAAAGATAGCGATGAATCCAACACAGAGGAAGCTATTGTCACCCCAACACTCTCAGTAGGTGCAATGACGAGTATATCTCAACCCCAAACACTCAAAATGTTTGGCTATATCAAGAACGATAAAGTGAATGTTTTGGTTGACAGTAAGAGTACACACAACTTCATAGACTCCAGGGTAGCAAAATGATTAAACATATGCATCTACCCTACCTATAGCTTTCAAATATCAATACCAGGGAATAAAACCACCTTGAACGATGGAAAATGCCATAAAGTTGAGCTAGCCATAAAAGACTACCAGTTAAGATTGCCAATGTATGCTATGGAAATTGGAGGGGTTGACATTGTTTTAGGTGCCCAATGGTTGGAAACATTGGGGATAGTAGGATTGAACTTACAAGAATAGTTTATAATATTTTATGAAAATGGGAGGAAGTACAAGCTTTATGGTATCAACTACCTCCCTCCCCAAATTGTCTCATCAAACAAGATGGAGAAAATGATAAAAAAGGGAGCTCAATAAATTTTTTTACATTGCTATGCCATGGAACAAAAATGAGTGAGCAAAAACTAGGTTTTTCAATTTTGACATTTTGTATAAAAGGGTAAGGAAAATATCGTCACATAATTCTTATCAAGGAAGCATGAAAGTGATGCCTCAATATGTGTCATTTCCTTAGTTATTCCTAAATGGATTTTAGAAGTCCGAAATGAGGATGTGAAAGACCCAGATACAAGGAAACTAATTGAATAAGTTGAAAGCAACAAGTAAACAAACTCCAAATACTCATGGGAGACATACATGTTATGGTATAAACAAAGGATATATTTACCAAGTTCATCAAAATTTAGGTCTTAAAAGAGAACCATGATTCTCTCACTACTAACCATGTTGGATTCTTTAAAACATACAATAATATCCGTCAATCCTCATTTTGGAAAGGAATGAATACTGATATCTAAAAATATGTGGCTGATTGTGATACTTGTCAAAGGCAGAAGTTTGAAAAAGTGGCTCTCCTAGGCTTCTCGAACCCCTACATATCCCATCCCAGAAATGGTCAAAGATATCCATGGATTTTATCATCGGTCTTCCTATGTCAGAAGGAAAGGATATTATATTTGTAGTCATTGTCCGATTAAAAAAATATGCTCACTTCATAAGTATTTGAGCAAAATGAAAGGCTATCCAAGTCACAGATATTTATGTAAAGAATATATTTAAGCTCCATGGGTTTCCCAAAGTTATCATTAGTGACAAGGACCCCAAATTTACCAACAAATTTTGGAAGGAATTTTTCCACCAGGTAGGGACTTCATTAACTATGAGTACATATTACCATCCCCAGATAGATGGATAGGCTGAATTCATAAATAAATGCCTTGAAGGATACCTTCAGAATTTCCTGAATGACCGCCAAACTCAATGGGTACATTGACTCCACCTTGCAAAATGGTGGTACAATAGTACGTATCATACAATGACAAAAATGTCCCAT
This sequence comes from Pseudotsuga menziesii, assembly GCA_001517045.1. Classification (NCBI taxonomy): domain Eukaryota; kingdom Viridiplantae; phylum Streptophyta; class Pinopsida; order Pinales; family Pinaceae; genus Pseudotsuga; species Pseudotsuga menziesii. The sequence goes on from LPNX010943095.1 coordinate 1,148,725, forward strand.
TTTGAAGCCTTGTATGGGTATCCTCCTTACGATCAAGGAATATGTTATCAACAGTTTCAAAGTTCTAGCAGTGAAAGACTATCTAGCGACATCCGACGAGGTCATCCGTATTTTGAAGAGTCATCTTGAACAAGCAAGAAACCGCATGAAGCAACAAGCCGACACCAAAAGAACTTATAGAGAATTCGAAGTAGGTGATTGGGTGTTTGTTCAACTCCAACCATACAAACAAAATTCACTTAAAAACTCCGAAAAACATAAACTTTAGCGAAGTTTTTATGGACCATATCAAGTAAGGAAGAGAGTAAGACAAGTGGCTTATGCTCTGGACATACCTAATAAAGGGAAAATACATGACGTTTTCCATGTGTCCTGCTTAAAAAAGAAATTGGGTCCAAATACTCACATACAAATAGAATTACCTATGCTAGATGATGAAGGAAAATTGATGCTAGAACTTGAATGCGTATGAAAGATTAAAACTAGAACACTCCATTTCAAATTCGTTAGTGAATACCTTGTCAAGTTGAAAAGCTTACACGATGAAGAAGCTACTTGGGAAAATGAATATTTTCGTTCATGACACCTAGCCTTACCAATACTTCATGGACGAAGTATCTTAGAGAGGGATGACTTATAATATAAATAGAGAAAATTAGTAATTAAATGATTTAAATAATATTTGTTATTATTATTATTGATTAAATGTCAACATTTGAAAGACACACCATTCTGATGTGTCTCTTCCATAGTATTTAATGCCACTCATTTTCTTGTAAACATCATCATTGAATTATCAAAATATATATTTATTAAATGAAGATTCCAACATGTAAGGTTTTATCCTTACAAAATTACTGAGTATATATGTGTCTTGTTTTAAAGTGGTAGACAAAGGTTGATTTCCATTGCACACCATTTTTTTGCTTTATGTAATAAATGGCTGAAGAAGATTATGAATGAAGGAATTGGAATCTTATTGCAATTAAAAATAACTCATGGACATGTAAAAAGGAGGATCCTTTACAGGAAGTCTAAAAGAATTCATAACTGAGACATCATGTTTAGTGGATTGTTATTCAACCGAGGTAATAAGATTTGCACTGGAAGCTCTAGGTTGAGGATAAGTATAAGCTAGGAACCTATTCACATTTTCAAGTTGTTTTGAGGTTCTAATTATGTAAAGTAGGGTAGAATTGGCTTTCGAAGAAGAATGAAAAGGCCTAGTAGTCCATATTCATGAAATGTTATAAAATTTTAAAACAACTTTTTCTTTGGATCTGTCTTAGCTTGCAACTCAAAAACAACTCACAAAGTGTGAAAAAACAAAGTCTACTTACAAATTGCACAAGGTTGTTGTAAGAAACAAATGAAGAAAATTAGGGGTTAGAAGTGTATGTACAATGTATACACTTTGTTTTAACAACATTTGGCATTGAATTTAAGATCTTGGATTTTTCCCTTCGCCTTTATTTCATCTTTAAAATCTATCATAATGGTGGACCATGGGATCCATCATTAATGAAAAAAACATCTATGTTTTGGCAAAAAATGCCCGACAAAATCAAGAAACAACCATAAAATATCTCTAAGGCATTTCTAGGCCGTAGTTCAGACTTTCTTGTCCCATAAACATTTCCGAGGGGTGTTTCTTGTAAAATATGTTGGACCATTAAAAGCAACATATTACTGAGGCATTTCTAGGTCGTATTCCAAACCTTCTTGTCCCATAAACATTTCCTAGGGGTGTTTCTTGTAATGTATGTTGGAATATTAAAGGTAACTTGTATCTTTGAATTGACTTGTTTAGATGCCTTAATATATGATCTATATTTAAAACATCAACGTTCTTTGTACGGATGGTATCTACGTCTATTTCTTTATCTGTTTCTTCAATCATAAGCTTCCCATTTGACTTGGTTCACTCGATGGAAACATTGGTCCTCCTATAGATAAAAGGAAGTTCAATTGATGGAAACATGTTAGTTGATTGCCTCTGAAGGCTATGATTAAGTGCCTTTATTTCAATTTCAAGGGTACTTATAGGGAATTACTGAATTTGGATTACGCATTTAAGCCTTGAAGGTTTCCATTCAATGCTTTTCATTATTCTTCTCTACAATGTTTATGGATTACATATCATTAAAATTACAATGCGCCTATTACTTACGCTGTTGAAATCGTGGATATCAAAATGTGAAGCATGTTTATTTAGGTGCATTGGTGGTTGGGGCTGATGATTCATGCAAAGCTCAATGTCATTGTTAGGAACCCGTGTCAACCCTTCTCTTTACGTCATCAGTATATTGTTGTTGGATGCATATGCTTTGTAAGTCGTCCCGTGAGTATATTGTTTATTCCACATTCATGGGGAGTAATATTTGTTTAGATTAGAATTAGTATATAAGTATGTGTTGAGTCCAATGAAGGCATCCATGAGCTATTTGTATTGACCTTTCTCAAAGGGGGTTTCCCCCTCGAAGTGGCCTGCGATCAATAAATTCCTTCCGTGTTCTCATATTTATGTTATATTGTTCATTTTCATTATATATTGCTAGAGGTTTCCCTCATTTGGTATCAGATCGCTTTCTTGGGCTCACTGGATGTATTTTCTTCCAACTGTTTTTTTTTTTGTTGGCGCTTCTTGACATTGTGATTATTATAGAAGTTCTTCTTCTTTCCATCTGTATTGTTCATTTCAATTACAAGTTCGGATCAGGGAACAATCCCAATCTGCTTAACTATGGGAAGTACCTGGGAATAAACCGAAAAATCATTATGAGGAGTACCATAGGAACCTCGAAGTAGCTCGCCATTGAGAGGACCTTCCAACGAAAAGGGAAATGAACCGTACTTGATTGACTAGTTCCCACCCATGAGATAAACCAAGAGTTGTCGTTTGTGGCAAAGCGGTTATCAGTTTTACCCGAGTCGTGGAGTGAGGGGTATTGCCCAAATACTCAAACCGTTAGACAACATTGGTGGCCGAGTGAATCCACTAAACCTTTAGGAATCCGAACATACCTAGGGTCCATATCTATTTCCAATTGATAAATGGCAGATTGCATCTATCCAGAGTCATCACGTATCAGTTCCATCGAAGAAAACAAGTATAAATTTTTGTTTTTTCACCAAATCTCATTTGATTTAGCTCCATTTCCCTTGAAAATTCACTGGAACACTTGCAATTCCATTTTGCATATTTCCTTCCTTGAGGACCCTATCCCGAATTCCACTTTTTGAAGCCAGAAATCTCACCCAATCACCTTCTTCGATTCCCATCAAATCACCTTCAAATTTTGCCACAATGTTCATTTCTTATTTATGCTTCCTTGTCCCTCTTTGGAAAAAAAATTCCATTCTTTCACCCCTCTTTTGAAATCCCCATTTATTGCTTCATTGTCTCTCAGAAAGTGTCCAAAACCTGGTCAAACCCCAATTACCGATTAGAGTTTTTCCCAACTCCAAATTTTCCTTTTCTATTTTTTTGTTTTTTTTGTTTTCCTACCCATCCTCTCCCCACCACTCCTCCCCCCAAAACTATTGGTTATGGTTATCACCCGCGCATGAGCAAACAAACAAATGGAAGACGAAATTTCTGCCCTCAAGACCAAACTCCAAAATCTGAATGAAAAAATTCTCGGCCTCAATCTTCAACATTCAACCATGAACAATAGATGACAACTAGAGTCTTCTGTAGACACTAGGTTCTCTTATTCCAACAATTTTTGTGTAGCGAAGCTTGATTTTCCTTGCTTCAATGGTGATGATCTAAATAGATGGATATACAAGGAAGAACAATATTTTAGTCTTCATAACACTTTTGATGTCAACAAAGTCCCACTTGCATCCTTTCATTTGGAACATGAATTTGTTCAATGGTTATGTTGGTATATCAAGGCTTGCGAATAGCCAAAAAGGACATATTTTTGACAACTCCTTTTGCAATGATTTGGATCTAGTGGTTTTGATGACTTCATAGGAGCACACACTAAACTTCTCCAAACTAGCGCTGTGAGAGAGTATTAGAAAAAATTTGAGAAACTGGCCAATTAGACAGAAGGATTGTCGGATGCATTCTACAAGATTGATTTAATCATTGGGATGAAGGATGCAATACAATTTGAGGTTAAAATGTTCTATCCCAACACAATGATGGAAGCCCTAGGGTTGGCTAAGTTGGTGGAGGACAAGATCATAGCTCAACAATGCTCCAAATCCACTTTTGTGCCATTCAGAAATATGGTTTCCCAAATACCTCCAATGACTCGAGCTCCTAGAACCACTCCTATCAAGCATTTGTATGAAGCCGAGATGCAAGCAGATAGAGAAAAAGGGTTTTGTTATATCTATTATGAGAAATTCACGTTGCCACATATATGTCTTGAGGAAAATCTCTATCTTTTGGATGTGGATTCTTCGTCTGTTCCTGAAATTTGTGAAGATGATTGGGATCCAGTAGATAGTCAGGTTGAAATTCAACAACCGTCAGTTGACAGTATTACTCAGGACGACCACCTAAATATATCTCTCTATGCATTATCCAGAGTCACCACCCCGTAAACCATGCAGGTCAATGCTTTCTTCAAGAAGCTCCCTCTTACAATACTCATTGTTTCTAGTAGCACTCGTAGCTTCATTGACCTTCGTATCATCAAACATGTTTATTATTTTGTCCATCCTTGCTCCAACTTTGAATTCATGATTGCTGATGGGGGCACCTTACCTTGCAAGGGGAAGTCTCACAACATGTCCATCTCTATTGGAGATTATAATTTGCACTCTGACATTTTTTCCTTTTCCCTTAGGTGGATGTGATGTGGGTTTGGGCGCTTAATGGTGTTGGTTGTGGAGCCTAATCTTCCACCTCCAAAGATATTATTCAGTTGTGTTTGTACTCCAGGTGTACTATAAACTCATTCCCCCTGCCTTGGGGTTCGGGGCAGCGCCTCAAAAAAGGGGGTTCGGGGACAGAGCCCCAAGAAAGTTTTTTGGGATATGCGTTGGCCAACAGTTTTGTGGACCCATGGTATTGGGTTAACCCTAGAATTTTCCCATTGTATTTCCCCTATAAAAGAAAGCATTGTAAAACGACTGAGTATGGTATTGTATTGTATTGGAAGAGAGACTGTGAGAGCATGAAGAGGAAGTTGAGCAGTTTTGCTGTTGGGTGTATCCCTTCATCTTTCTGGACTGTAATACAAGTATTGGAATTTTCTTTGTGGACGTAGCCCATCGTTTGGGTGAACCGTGTTATATCTGTGTCTCTCTATAATGTTTTAATGCATTTTGCATCTTGTTTATTGATTTAACTTTATATCTGTTATTGCTATGCAATCCTGTTTTCTAGCAATTGGTATCAGAGCGGAAAGGTCTATTTGGTAAGTAAACTCGTAGGAAAGAAGGGTTCCTGGTTCGAGTGGGAGCAATGGCGGAAGAAGGAAAGTTTAGGGTAGAGAAATTTAATGGCCAAAACTATCAGTTATGGAAGATGCAAATGGAGGACTATCTGTACTAGAAGGATCTGTACCTGCCATTGGGCAGAAAAGAAAAACAATCGGCAGCTATGAAGGATGAAGAATGGGAGGTTCTTGACAGAAAGGCACTGGGAACAATACAGTTGTTCTTGGCTTCGTCGGTGGCCTTCAATATTTCAAAAAGAAAAAAAACAGAGGGTGTGATGAGCGAATTGAGTAAGCTCTATGAAAAACCCTCGGCTTATAACAAGGTATTTTTAATGAAGCGTTTATTTAATATGAAGATGTCGAAAGGTGGATTTGTTGCTGACCATTTAAATGAGTTTAATACACTTACTAGTCAGTTAAGTTCTATAAAAGTAAACTTTGATGATGAGGTTAGGGCTCTTCTAATCTTGTGCTCATTGCCAGAAAGCTGGAATAGCTTGGTCATGGCTGTAAGTAGCTTTGTCCCTAGTTCAAACACTCTTAAGTTTGATGATGTTATTCTTAGTGAGGAAATGCGAAGAAAAAACACAAGTGAGATATCAGGTAATGCGTTGACCATGGAGAGCAGAGGGAGACAAAACGAGAGAGGAAGGAGCTCAGGAAATCGTGGCAAGTCTAAAAAGGGAAGATCTAAGTCCAGATTCAGAAAAATAGAGTGCTGGAACTGTGGTAAGAAAGGACACCTAAAGAAAGACTGTTGAGCACCAAAGAAGAAAGGTGAGATGTAGCAAGAGACTACTCAGGAAGCGAATGTGCAATTTCCTTTTTAGACTTGCCATAATTTCCTGGGCTCCTTCCTTCCTTCAACCTGTAAACCCATTTATTCTGCAATGTCCTTTTTTCTGCAGGAAACTTAACCAAATCCCAAGTCTAGTTTCTTACCAATGAGTCCATCTCCTCATCCACGCTTTTCTCCCACTTCTTTCTAGTTTCTACCAGCATTGCTTCTTCATAACATTTTGGTTCACTAGAATCAGTCATCAATAAATAATACAATGAAGGAGAGAATCGTTCATGGGGTCTACTTAACCTGGTAGAATTTCTTACAGTCGCAGGAGTTTCAGGTACTTGCTGCTGCTCTTGATTTTTTGGTGCCTTTGGAACTTCATTTTCTTTGATTTCATCAATCACGGTGTACTCTGTGTTTTCCTTTTCTTCTTTCTTTCCCTGCAACTAATCTTTGTACATGACCTTTTCATTGAATACTACATCTCTACTCCTAATGATTTTGCGATTTTTAAGATCCCATAAGTGATAACCAAAATCATCAACCCCGTATCCAATAAAGGTACATTTCTTGGATTTAGCCTCAAGCTTTGTAGGACACTCTTCACATTGCATGAAACCGAATGAATCAACAAGCCGATCAACACAGCTCTGAGCACACTTTTCAAGTCGATGATATGTTTTTTCTTCATCTACAACCTTACAAGCAATCCTCCGTGAAACTCAAAGGGTGTCATAAGTTGGCTCCAAAGTTCGACGAGCCATATAACATTCTTCAGAAGATTGGGTCCGTTGCTTATAAATTGGAACTTCCTCCTTCTTCTTGCATTCACCCAGTATTTTATGTTTCTTGTCTTAAGAAATATATTGGCACCAACATTAGAGCACTAATTGTTTTACCATAACTAGATAATGAAGGATCCATCATTTTGAAGCCGAATGCCATGCTCAATAGGCGTACTCGTTAGCTTCGCTCTCGATCCATCACAATGTTATAAATTCAGTGTCATAACATGCAACTAGGGGATGTGACATGGGAATCACTCCCTCAGATTCAACTACAATTTCCACATCTAAAGCTTTGAGGACAAATATTTTCTAAGAGGGAGGATATGTTAGGAACCCGTGTCAACCCTTCTCTTTACTTCGTTAGTATAATGTTGTTGGATGCATATGCTTTGTAAGTCATCATGTGAGTATATTGTTTATTCCACATTCATGGGGAGTAACGGTTGTTTAGATTAGACTTAGTATATAAGTACGTGTTGAGACCAATGAAGGCATCCACAAGCTATTTGTATTGAGCTTTCTTAAAGGAAGTTGCCCCGTCGAAGTGGTCTGTGATCAATAAATTCCTTCCGTGTTCTACTATTTCTGTTATATCATGCATTTTCATTTTTTATTGTTGGAGGTTTCCCTCTGTGATTTTTTGTTTCTAAATGTTCAATTCTACCTGGTGATGGGGGTTACCCATTGATGCAATAGTCTACCTGGACATTTGTACTAGATTTCTTTATCCCAATTAACATGTTGTGGATATAACAAGTCACTAAAAGCAATTGGACATAACTGTGTTTGACTTCAATCGTTGAGTATCAATGTATGCTTCCTCGTCAATAATGAAGAGGTTATCATGTTGCTTTCAAATATGAAAATGTTGATGAAGTTAAAGCTGCAAGTTCTAAGATTGACTGAATCAACTCTTGCTGCAACTAGGAATTATGGTCAGTATTTAATTGATCCAGGCCTCGATATCCTTCTTAATGTCACATATAAGGCCTTATTAAACATGGGGAATGTGATGAGTTTGCAAAATCTAAAATATATTTAAGTTACTACTTGTCGAGGATTGACATATGTGAGATTTGAAGCAGTTGGACAAAGCTTCCTAAGTTTGAAGCAATTGTCTGTTCGAAAGTGTGAGTCATTGAATAATGAGGGTTTGAGAGCATTCACACAAGTTGACGTATCAATTGGCTTTTTCTGTATAGAAGAGTGCAAATCAATATTGTGATATGGTCTCATTGATGTGATTTTTGATTGCACAGGTTGCCATATCAATTGAAAATTTCTAGATAGAAGAGTGCAAACTGATATCTTGCTATGGCATAATAAATGTGCTTTCTTATTGTAGTGGAAAGTTAAAAAGTGTTATCATTGATTAAAGGTGATGGAATTAAGGAATCTATATTGGTCACAATGTCAATACCAGTGTGTGAGTCTTTGAAATATCTCAATATTCGGTTTTGTCCAGGTTTTGGAAATGGATGTCTGGCCATGTTAGGGAGGGATTTCGCTCAACTACATGAACTTGATCTTAGTGGGTTGTCGAGGGTATTTGATGATGGTATTCTTACTCTTTTGGAGAGGCGCAGTTAAACAAGTTTGGTGAAAGTCATCTTAAGTGGGTGTGTCCAAGTTAAACATTTGGGCTATATTTGCTATAACTAACATGTGTGGATAAAAACTCCAGACATTAACTCTAAATGGTTGTAGAAAGCTGACAGATCGAAGTTTGAAGATTATAGTTGGCATTTGCCCATCTTTACAGGACTTATATTTGGAAAAGTGCGAGATTACAAATAATGGAATTGTTTCTTTATTGTCTGCAAGACAACAAGCTATACATTTTATCTTTTTGTTAGGTTGTATGCAGATAATGGACAAATGCCCTCCTTTAAAAAAAAAATGGGTGAAACATTGTTTGGTTTGAACTTGTAACACTGCAATGGATTGAGTTAGACGACACTTGATTTAGTTGATGCACATTTACAACAGTGTGACCTACTTGTCTCTTAGAAAACACTTTAGAAAATCATATGCAACAAATGGTACAAGCTCACTTTGAATTTCCTTCAAATAGGGAAATATTTGACAATAAATATTAAAGTGAATAAGTTTGTTTTGGATAGTACATTGGAACTAGTGAATCATATACATTTTCCTAGTTCTCATGGAAGCTTATAGGATCAAGTCGAACAATTTCTAGATGGTTTGTTCCTTCTAGGATTTTTGGTCACATTCACAGCTTTTATAGTGATTATGTTTTGACTATGGCATATCTATTTGTGCCATTTTAACTCTAGAAGTTGTTTTTCCAAGCCTTTGCAGCTACAAATGTTATTATTTATCCCCTAAATTATTCTTCATGCTACGGTGTCAAGTTATATTCATTGGAACTATCCAAGAAATTAATTTAATTTCATGAATTATTTTTTTTATCTAAATATGTTTTTCATCCTTCATCGTTGATCTAATTTGAATATCTTTTCATTTTATAGGTGGTATATCCGTGGAGAATACAAATCTATTGGAAATTTTTGGTTTATAAACCAAATATTGTGGAAAGAGAGGGATTTATCTATGGCTGCAACTGTAATGTATGAGTTTTGTTTACAGTATAGGGAAACCCCACTTATCAAACAACTTTGACGATTTATGCCTTTATATAAGTTTTCCCTACACTAGATAAAAGATTCCTGAGGGAAAACAAAGGGCACGAATGGATTGTGCAAAAATAAAATCTATTAACCCGACGATTTATGCCTTTATATAAGTTTATATACCACTTTTGATGCGTGACCAAGTTATCTAGACGATTCAGGTCTCTGGATCTGACCCGACTTGGGCACTGCTGGGGTAGGCTCTCAGTGCAATGTGTTACTCAAGTATGAAACCAAGGCCTAGCTTGTGCCCTTCAAGGTACATGGTTGTCTATTTGAGCATGGGTATGGTTCAACTACCGCATTTTCTACTGATTAATTGTTGCGTTGTTATTCTAGCTTCTTAGATGTTAAATACAGGGATTATGGGACATATCAAGGTTTTTTTTGTAAAAGGTGGTATAGATTTGATAACCTTAATTGTAGTGAGAGTAGCGAGGTGTTTTATATCTCAATATGGGGGAGATGTTGTCACGTAATGTAGCATTATGCTACCAAAAATAAAATGTAACTAAAAAAATTTCATGCTGGCTTATAAAAGAAAAAAAATGAAACTGAATGAAAAGTAATTAAAAAAATTCCATGTCCACTCATAAATTAAAAGTTAAAACCAACATAGATCCATCGTAAACTCATATCTATCAAGCACCAAGAGTGATCCAATTTTTGGAGGTGTAATATTTTGCATATGTAAAAAATTTACACCTCAAAAAATTGGATCTTATGTCTCTATAAGTGTAAATTGACTTATAGAGACATGCTTATGGGAATTCAATGTTGATCTTGTGCATTGGAAATATTTACAACTAATTATTTTATTTTGTTTCGTGTGCATTAGAAATATTTGCAACTAGTTTTAATGTACTAACAGAGAAAATAATCATTATCATTTGTGGCTTGGTGTTATTGTTTGTGGAGTACATTAAAATTGTGCAACGCTCCTTGAAAAAATAAGTTATGCAACTTTATTTGCACTAGAAAATAGGGAAACTCTTGATTGATTACATTGGTAATTATGTCAAGGGATTGCATTTCGTTTTGAGGAGTACTAATATAATTATTTCTCTGAGATCGCTTATAAAATGGTTTAGCTGGCTTCTTCTTTTATATATATATTCACAAAAGTCTGATTTAACCTATGAAAATATTTTTAATTAATAATTTTTTTTATTATGATTAGTTTGTACTATATGTAAAAGTGCTAAACTTTTTAATTTTGCACCGAAGGATTATTAAAGTTATGAAGACATTTTGAATTAATTAATAATATATTCTTTTGCACGGTAATGAAAGTGACAAACCTTTTATGTTTTCACTCAAATAAATATATGAAATTGACAAACCTTTCATATTTGCACTAAAATAGAGATATGCAAATTTCCATAAAAAGAATTATTTAACTTGTGGGGGCATTTTAGTTAATTAACAAAATGTTATTATGCAACAATGAACTTGCATTGTATATGAAGTGAACAATACTTGATGTTTGCATTGATATATTGTTTCTGGTATACTTTTTAAAATATTTATGACGATTATTTGTTTCATCTAGATTGAGAAATATTTGCAACTAATTCTTGTCACAAAATTACCACCATCGTTTGAATTCCTTGATGATATTATTTAATCATGAAGTTCAAGTATTGGTTGTGTAAAATGTGAGTCAAAAGACTAAGAGATCTTTCCATGGAAAATGCTCTAGCTGAGGGTTATGTTGCAAAGTTTCTACGAAAAACACACTATGAAAACTTGGCAAGAATTATTGAAAAAAATGGATATTGACAATTGGCAACATTGTTAATGGTGTCAAGAGTCTGGTCCATGCTCATTGGGTACCTTATGTTGCTCAATAGGTTGTCGCGTGCACATGATCAAAACAAAACTTCTATTGTTGGCTTGCTCCCTTTTTTTTTTCAGTCTACACTTATTTCAGTCCAACTAGTTCACACAATAATGAGATGGATTTTTAACAATGTAATTGCAATGCATTATCATTTGCTTTGATCTTCTCATGGAACAATGAAAGATAGGGGAAATGACAACATTGGGTTTGATTCATTAGCCATTTTTATACAAGTGTCCATATCTTCCACCTTGGTGGTTGGCGTAGGATTGTTTTTTATAGCTCTTGGCAATGATACCTCTAGATCTAGAGATGGAGTCACCCAATGGTGTTTCATCACCGGGTCTTTTCCCATGGTATGCTTACTATCTAATTACTATATAATTTGAGATCATTGCTTGGGCATGATGTTGCCACATGTACATGCTCAAAATAAAACATGTAGACAATGATGTATGTATTCATTGACAAAAAAATATCTAGGATACTCTTTCATATACACAAATGTGAATTTTTGTTGGGATCACTATATTTTTGCATATTTGATTGAGGTTTTGGTTCTAGCACAAGATAAACACGAGAAAAATTTAGTCCATGGACTAATTTTACAAGATCATTTCCCAACACACCAATTCGATTTTAGTTCTCCAACAACAACTTATCGATGTATCGGTACACCTTTTGGGGAGCAATTGCTAGTTATTTTAAACATAAAAATTAAAATAAATGAATTTTGTAATAATAGTTAATTAAGTTGTGGTTTGTTAATAAAGACTATATAGTATTTATTATGAGAAACCTTTGAGCATCGCACATTTATCAATTGAATTAGACAATTTTAACATGTGTCAAAGTTTCAAAATGGTTATAGAATTTTGATATTTCACAAAGCAAAGCATTGTCTAAAGTTATGTGTCTATTTGTACAAACAAATAGCATAAGCATATGTATTTAGTGAAAGTTGTAATTTAATAACAATTGACATGGAGCCATTCTTAGGTGATTTTGGTGACCCAGAAATCGCTCCGAGGCTGCGTTGATCAAGCTGTCGCCGTAGGGTTTCTTGGTGAACGAGCTCTCAGGCCGCCCCCATGGCTGCGCCTGGGGGAGGCCCCCCCCCTCCCTCTCCTCCTTCCTCTGCCGAGGAAGCTTTCAGAAGGCTGCTATCGGCTCCGGGATTTAAATCGGCAGCCCCGTCCATTCCAAAATTCATCAAGAAACTTGATGCAGTCCCTGAAATTGACCTGCCGATTGAACAACCCATCAAGATTGCTCTGGCGCTAGCTGAGCGCGGACTGGTTGGGCAGTTCATGGGGTTATGGCCCTCAACTAGAACCACTGACGATTGGATCCAAAGGAACTGGAGACCTCAGCTCAAGAACAGTGTTACCTGCTACCCGGTTGGAAGAGGGTTCTTCATTTTTGAATTCATATCCAAAGAAGACGGAGATCTTGTCTTCAGAAGCGGCCCGTACTTCATGGGTACCCAAGGACTGTATCTCAATAAATGGACCCCGAATTTCAATGCTGAAGTAGATGTCCCAAAGGAAGTGCCAGTGTGGGTGAGGCTCCCAAACCTCCCAGTTCACTGCTGGAACACACAAACCCTGGAAAAAGTGGGGAATGCTCTTGGGAGATACATAGACAAAGCAGAGAACAAAGGTCAATACTCCTGAGCCAGAATATGTGTGGAGGTTGACCTGGAAGCAGGGCTGCCTGAGGCAGTTAAGCTGAAAGTCAGAGATTGGCATCATTATCAAAAGCTGGATTATGAACAGCTTCCGTTCAAATGTCGCCACTGTTATGAGCATGGTCATTTCCAGAAAAATTGTCCACAAATACAGGTCCATTAAGAAGGAGAAGGCTGACAAAAAGTTAAGAAAGGGAAAAAAAGCAACAAAATTAAGGAAAAAAAGGCCGGAGGTAACATGCAGAACCAGCCAACGAGCTCAATCAACCAGGAAGCCACCAATTCAGATCCAATCGTCATTCAAGAAGACGAAGAACCAGGGAAGGCCAACGACCCAGCTGGAAATCAAACCGGCAACCACCTCAGAAATAAAGAGATAAAGCCCCATAGTGAAGATCCGTTGGAACCTGGGGAAATACCCCTAACCGACCCAAGAGATTCATCTACGGTTGATACCTCTGATCCCTTCAAAGAAACAAGCATGGATCCTTTACATCTAGAATCGGATCAAGGTGAAGATACGGATGAGGGAGACTCATCTAGCAGTCTGCTGGCGGCTCCCTTCAAAAATCCAAGAGGGAGGAAATAAAAAAAGAAGCAGAGAGAAGAAGCAACATATCTAGCAGTCCTTGAAGGCTCACAAAAAATCCTAAAAGGTATCATGAACACCAGATCTAAAAAAGGAATAGCCACGGCCTCAAAAGGGGCCGCCTCCCCCCGCCATACTTAATGTGGTACATCTCCTGGAATTGCAGAGGCTTAGGTTCTACTTTAAAAGAAGAAGCAATGAAAGACCTGGTCCGAATTCATAACCCTGAGATTCTGCTAGTCCAGGAGACAAAAATGGAGGAAGCTGCTGTCCTCCAAGCTAGGAAAAAGTTTTGGAAAAAAGGTCCTGGGACTGCCAACAACTCCAGAGGTGCTTCTGGAGGTATTACAACCTTCTAGGACGCCAACCTCTATGATCTTGAAGCTGAAGTTCGTGAGCTTCATTGGGTTTTTACAAAACTCATCCACAAAGCCTCTAGGCATTCTGTAAGTCTTTTCAATCTCTATGTTCCTGTCTTACAATCAGAAAAAAAAAGATTGCTGGAAGATGTTAGAATCTTTTCTCAATCTTCAGCGCCTTGATAATATTATAGTAGCAGGCGATTTGAATGTCACCCTGGCAACAAATGAGAAAAAAGGAGGCAAGCTGGTCAGGGATCCTTCGAGGGAATGGGTGGAGGAGATAATCCTTGGTTGGGATCTCATTGACATAAAACCTGCCAGAGGAAAGTTCACCTAGACGAATAAGAGAGTGGGACCTGGTCATGTGGCTGCCCAGCTTGACAGGTTCCTAGTTCATTCCTCCTTTCTTACCTTGGGTCTTTTAGCTTCTTCCAAAATCCTTCCTCATTGTACCTCTGATCATAAGCCTATCCTTCTTGAGCTGTCTCTCGATCAAGACCTCGGTCCGATCTTCTTCCATTTTAGTCCCCTTTGGATCCAGCGTGAGGACTTCTTGCAAGTTGTGGCTGACTCCTGGGCCACCCAAATTAGAGGATCGCCTTCCTACATTTGGGAAACCAAACTAAAAAGGCTTAAAAAGGATCTGAAAAACTAGGAAAGGCTCCTTATCACTCCCTTATCCAGAATGAACATTGCTCAAGTTGACGTGGAATCCCACCAAACTCTCATGGACGCTTCTCCTGTAACCGATAGCATTCTTCGAAAGGAAGAGGAGCTTCAGAAAGCTTTCTTCTCATCCTGTAGGATGGAAGAAGAATACTGGAGGAAAAAATCCCAAAATCTTTGGCTGTTAAGTGGGGACAAAAATACAAAGTACTTCCATAAGCAGGCCGAGGCTCGTAAGAACTACAATTCGGTCTCTGAAATCAACCACAATGGTGACCTTGTCAAAGACTTTGAGGGCATAAAGCAGGCCTCCCATGCAACTTTCAAGGAGTTATTCACAGCCCCCATAGAGGACCCGATTGACAGCTCCGCCCATCCGTTTGACCTCATTCCGAACCTTATCAAGCCTGAGGATAACAATCTTTTTACAGCTCCGGTCACTATGAATGAACTTAAAAGGTATACTCTCGATCATGAAACCTGACAACGCGCCCGACCCTGACGGTTTCACTACAAGATTCTTCACCTGCTGCTGGTCGATAATAAAGATTGATCTCTTAAAAATGATTCGGCATTCTCAGTTGGTCAATAGGCTGGGGGGCAGCACCAACTCTTCCTTCCTAGCTCTGATTCCGAAGGAAAAAGGGGCCAACACCTTCAATCGCTTCAGACCGATCTCTTTGTGCAGCACAGGGTACAAGATCATAACCAAGATTATTGCCTCCAGGTTAAAAAGAATTCTGCCCAGAATTATCCCGGAAAATCAGGGAGGTTTCATCAAGGGAAGGAAAATCCTTGACAACATCATTCTCGTCCAAGAAGCTATTCATTCCAGCTATCAAGGTAATGAGAAAGGTATGGTCATTAAACTTGATTTAACTAACGCTTTTGATCGTGTTGGCATGATTTTCTTTTTGCAGTTATGGAAAAATTTGGCTTCTCTTCATCCATTATAAACTGGATCAAAGGCTGCGTGGATTCTCCATGGATAGGCCCACTAGTTAATGGAAGGCCTACGGGCTTTTTCAAAGCCACTAGAGGTCTAAGGCAAGGCTGCCCGTTGTCTCCCCTTCTCTATGCTATTCAAGCTTCGGTACTCAGCTTTCAACTCAACCTCTGCTAGGAAATCCACTCGCTGCCAGGCCTAAGAATAACGAATGATGTTCGGAGCATAAACCATGCTCAATTTGCTGATGACACCTTGTTATTAGGAGGAGCAAGTTCCCACTCTGCCGAGCACTTTAAGCAAGAACTGGAAATTTACAAGGAGGTGTCCAGAAGCAAAATCAACTTCCAAAAAAGCAAAATCTTCAGCTGGAAGTGTTCAGCAAGAGAGCTTCGGGAAATAACCAGAATTCTTGGGATGGAAGGCACAATGGACTGGGAGAGCTTCATCTACCTTGGCATCCCCATCTGCAAAAACAAAAGAAATTCAACAATTTGGGATACCATATTAGACAAAATTAAAACTAAAATCCAAAGTTGGAGTGCCAATTGGCTCAATCTAGCAGGTAAGACTATTCTTTAAAAAGTTGTTCTAAATAGCATGCCTATTTACCATTCGTCCATTCTGCTCTCCCTAGGTTTGGTCATTCGCAAAATGGAAGGTCTGCTCATAAAATTTATTTGGGAAGGAGGCAAGGGGAATGAAAAGAAGCTTCATCTTATTAGCTGGGATAAGATTCAAAAGCCTTATGATGAAGGAGGGCTTCAGGTGCGGAATCTTTCCTCTCAAAATCTGGCCTTAGGAGCTAAATTACTTTGGCAAATTATAACCGGGAAAGATAGCTGGAGCAAGAAAGCTCTCCAGAAAAAATAATTTCCAAGAACAATGAAGAGAAGCTTGGATATGCCTCCTCCAATCAGAAATGGTTCTCCGATCTACAAACTATGTATTAAAGCTCTAGTACCATTCAAAAGGAACCTTTATTGGATCCCTGGTGATGGGAAAACAATTAGAATATGGGATGACTCAATCCTGGGAGAAACTCCTATTGGGTCTTGTGCGGAAGTGGAAAACCTCAAACTCTGGCTTCAAAATAAAGGAGTCAACTTGCTGTGGGATCTGTCTACTTGGGAAGGCAACAACTGGATTGGATGGGACCTTGGCAACCCCCCACTAGATCTAGAAGCAGAAGCTGAAAGTCTCACAAACCTCCTCCAGGGCAAATCTCCCATCAAAGAAGGAATCAGAGATAAAAGAGGTTGGGGAAGCAAATCAGGAAATTATTCATCTACTGAAGGTTACAAGAACATCCAAGCATTCCACTACGTAGCTCCCAATCCGGTGGTCTGGAAGTTTCTATGGTCAAATGCCTTCATCCCGAAAATTGACATGTTTTGCTGGACGTTGGCTCACAAAAGCATCCTCACTGGAGAAAACCTCAAGAAAAGAGGGATGGAAGGCCCTACTAGATGTTAGCTTTGCAAAAACGAGAATGAAACCTCAGATCACATCATCCTTGGCTGTCAGTTCTCCAAAGAAGTCTGGAAACAAGCTTTGAGGATGAACCCAGGCATATATTTTCCAGCCACTATCCAAGACCTTCTCTCAGACTGGATGAATCTTTCTCCGTTCCAGCTAGCCAAGAAACCTCTACTCTAAACTGCCTGGAATTGGATTCTAAAAGCCACCTGTTGGAAAATTTGGATTGAAAGAAACAACTGAGTCTTCAGGGGGCAAGAAAGCCATCCCTCTAAAATAGCAGTCCAGGCAAGAGCTATTATTGGGGAAGCCCTGGAACAGAAAGTCTCCCTGTCTAACACTACTCTTCTCTAGCCCGAAGAATCTCAATGGCTAGGCATGTTTGTCCCCAACCACCAAAGTCGAACCCTTACAAAAACCCTTTCTGGTCATTGGGAAATTTGGCTAGATGAGCATGATTTCAACAGGTGGAAAACCTCCATGAATGAGCTCTGTCTCTTCTTTGACGGGGCATCAAAGGGCAATCCTGGTTTAGCCGGATGTGGTGGAGTGATCACTGAGGCCAATGGTCACGTGGTCAGCACTTATGCTTGGGGACTTGGCATTGGGACAAATAATAAAGCTGAGTTCTGTGGTCTTTATCAAGGTCTGAGGATTGCTCAAGCCAAAGGAATTGCAAAGCTATTGGTATTTGGTGACTCTCGCCTGCTAATCCAAGACATCATTAAGAAGAAACGGCCTTCCCACCTTCAGCTAGCTCAAATATTTCATAGAACTCAGCTGCTTTGTAAAAGTTTCCACTCCATCAGATTCTTTCACGTTCTTAGAGGTTTGAACTCCCTGGCAGACAACGCAACAAATGATGGTACCCTCTTGGGCAGAGGTATTTTGCACATGGATGGTGTGGAGACTAGATGGGACATCCCTTAGCTGGAGAAGGGCGTTCTCATTTTCCAGGCAGAGCTCCTCTATACCAAGATTCTCCTTCAGCAACTGGCACTGCAAAAAATCTCTGCATATCGATTTTGCTCGCAGGAAACCCGTGAACTGCTCTCCCTCTTGGATTGTTATTTATTCCAATCACTTCCCCTATAGCATCGCACAGGACTTGAGCCATAGTTTTGAAATTCCTCTGAAAGTTAAGAAGTTCCCCATCGCTGCGTGGCTGAGGAGCTGTTTCATTCACCCGGTTCTTACAATGGCATCGCAAAGTTCATCCTCTTCGGGTCTTTCAGTGGAAGCTCGAATTGAATCTCTGGAATCATCAATGGGGCGACTCAGATCTCACTTGGACAGCCAAGGAAAAAAATTGGAAGCGACCTCTCATGCAGGAGATAAAACGTGGGACCTGCTTAATGAAGATATCCGGAAACTGAGAGAAGACCACTCTACCTCCTCAGAGAGAATGGAAGATTTCAAGGACGAGGTGCGGACTGGCTTCAAGGATGCTGCAAACATTCATGGCGACTTTGGAAAGCGTATAAGTGCCCTAGAGACTGCTGTAGCTAAGATGGTAGCTAAATTGGACAAATGAAGAACTCTAAGTTGGAAGCTAAAGTTCCTGCTCATGCTGTGTCCTCCTCTCTGCTTCTACTACATTACTACTCCGTTTAAAATTCTGTAATAAGGCCGTTGAGCCTCTTTGGATTCTTAGTTTCACTTTGGAAAGAATCTTCTCCGCTATGAAGCTCAGAACACTTGTCAAAGCACTCGGTAGCTGATTTACTGGAACCTTATAAATCTTCCCCTATGTTTTAGTAAAAAAAAAAAAAAACAATTGACATGGTTCTTAAACATTAATTTTGTTATAAAATTTTAGTATTTCTTCTCGAACCGTGATTTGTTTAAATTTATGTTGATGTGATAGCATGTTTTTCCCACGTTTTTCCATTTTAGTATTAATATTAGTGATGGTTTGATATTATGTTTTATAATGTCAATTGGGGTAATTTGAGTGGTTATAAGGGAAAGTTGTTTCTTTCTCTACTTAGTCCAAATCCCACTTTGTGATATATTGGTTTTACATGAGTTGATAGGTGTTGCGAAGTTGACCTAACTTTAAACATTGAACTTCCAATTTAACTTAAGTACCATCCTCAAAATAGGAAAAGTACTTGGTAGCTTTCCCCCAAAAAATACATTATGCTCACCAAAACCAAACTTTAAAATGTTTTTTAGTTTATAATTATTATTTTTATAGTTACATTTTATTATTAATATTTAGAGATATGCCTTTACTGCAAAATTTCACTGCACTTTGAGATAACTAGCGTAGATCCATTTTAAACCCAGATCTATCAAGCACCAAGAGGGATCCAATTTCTTGAGGTGTACATTCTTTTACCATTTGGATCCCTCTCGGTACTTGATAGATTTGGGTTTAAAATGGATTTATGCTAGTTTAATTTTTTTATATTTTATTTAAGTAGATATGAAATTTATATTTTTCATTTTTTAAAATATTTT
This sequence comes from Pseudotsuga menziesii, assembly GCA_001517045.1. NCBI lineage: Eukaryota > Viridiplantae > Streptophyta > Pinopsida > Pinales > Pinaceae > Pseudotsuga > Pseudotsuga menziesii. Next base: position 1,168,400 of record LPNX010943095.1, read on the forward strand.
TTATTATATTGGCTAAAATAACATGATTAACGTGACATGATCTCCCCCATACTGATGGGTTGGAGAGCACCTCGCTTATCTCGGTGCAACTAACATGCCCTCTAAATGGGCAAATGACAACACCGAAGTGATTAAAGGAAATTTTTCATATTAAAGTTATTAATAAGAACCATAAATATATGACAATTAATATTGTCTTCTTTCAAAATAGTTCCATTATTTTGATGATGATCTCCTAATATGAGGCCTATGAATTTTGAAAAGGAAGGAAGTAAATTATTGTAGAGACAAGCATTTGAAACATTTTAGAGCTCGATTTTACATATTGATATATAAATTTTTAGTCACAAATGAGGTAGGATCTCAAGATCATGTGAATGGTGCACTTGCAAGTGAATATGCATGTGAGAATGAATATGCAAGTGAATGGTGCACTTGCAAGTGAATATGCATGTGAGAGATTTGTCTTGAATGTTCCATGGTTCGATGTTGATGTTGAGCATACTTTACTAGTTATTTTAAGATTCTAATAAATAAACACTCACAAAACCACATGATTTAATTATATGGATAAGAATTTGTGTAATGAAAAGTTGAGGCAAAAGTATTTCAGATGAAAATTATATGTTAATTTTGTTAAACTTAATTACAATTAATTAATCTAAAGTTAATTCTTTCTACATTCTTTATATAACATTTTCCATAAAAATCCTCAATTTGTGAAAAACTCAAATTATTATCTAATTTAACCCCAAAGAAGGAGAAAAAGGAAGCCAAGTACACTCCATGAATGTCACATTAAAAGTCCATTTCATCAAAATAGAAATGTAACATTAACCTTGAGATGGTTCTCATTTTCTTACTTAGATTTTGCACAAACAAGCAATGGATTATTATTTTGAGATGAAATGCAAGAGTAAGTGTCAACTACCCATTTGCATTTGCTTAAATCAAACAATTATGATGATGCATGGCTAGAGCTTGATGAAGGTTGGCAAAAGAAATCAAACATAACTTCGGACGTTGGTTTGAGTTTTCAAACACCACGATAGAGGTAGGTTGTGAGATAATGAAACTTTAGATATTTTGAGGTCATAAATTGGTTATACATACCATGATAATGATTCCAACGAGTACATGCAAGTGAAGTGAAATACCATTCTTATCTTGATTGGAGATTCAACGCATCTAATGGGCATTGAGTTAAGTCAACCATTAACTTTGATCCATGACTATTGTTTGCGTGGAATCTCCATTTGAAATAAGCTGAAAGGGACTGAAGTTTTTTCTTTTAACCCTTTCATATTGCATATTTGTTTCAATGAATTTAAATAATTGAGGGCATTAAAATGTATGGATGTGCCTTTCAGAGTTCAAAACATGTAGTATCGTTAAATTATGCAACCATACAAAATTAGGGATATTATGTATCTTTACTTTTTTTTGTTGCTAAACTTGAGGTCTCATGTATGAATCACATTGCACTAGTTTTTCAACAAGCTTCTCTCAAAACCTTGATTTTTTTTGCAAGAGAAGAAAAAACCGTAATTTGTTATTAATGTAGAATCTTCTCAAGGTCTTAGTCTGAAGTATATGTTGATGTCCCCTGCAATTTTTGTTATAAAAGAGTCATATGTTACGTGTGTCATATGTTATGTGTTTCAATTGATGTTTTTTTCGAATTTACAAGAGGACACTTCCAAGGAAGGGTTAGACATTACTAGAGTAAGAATTGTTACAATTACCACTGCAAAAATAACATAGGGGGCATTTCGAGCTTTAGAAAATATCGCATTTGCTTACTCATTTTCTATGCTTCTAATAGAGTTCCAGGTACCACATGCTAGCTAAGGGATTTTTGTAGTGTATGAAATATATTATTTTTCCTTACAAGTGTCTAATTTATGAGTTTGGGCCTACAAATTTTAAAGGACACAATAAAATCACCTTCTATGGAGAATAAAACCATGAAGAAAGCCACACTCGTAGGTATCGACATTATTGCCTCAAATACGTGCCCTTTGGTGATAGATCATCAGGGAATATTCTAACTAGTTTTGGATTTTACAACCCTTTCATGCTGGTCAACTTGGATAATGTGGGCATAGTGGTTCACCTAGTTTGAGAATGTAAAGTAAGATAATTGTATATCTTTTTATTTAAATTTCAAGATTCAAAACAAGTGGGCATAAATCAATATTCATTATTTTTGTTGGTTTTTTGTTCAACTATTGTTTGCCTTTGTTGTGCATTGGTCATCCAAAAAAATGGCCAAAAAAAACTTATCCATTCACATGAAATACAATCTCAACATACCTTTATATGGTCTATGTAAAATCAATATTTTCGAATTGGTATTGAAGACATGCTTTGTGGTGACAACCAACATTATTTCTGTTATGCTTCCATTCTTCACTGATATGTTATCACTTCTAGGAATGGTAGGTTTTTGGTCACTCACAATGTATTTCCTCATGGAAATATATATATATAGTCCAGCGGAAGATCCAATGCTTTACAACAAAGTGTATGCACTTCCCAAAATGCATCTCTCATATTTGTCATATCCTTAGCTATCGTTTTCTTTGTATACAAAGTCATTGCAAGAAACTAAAAATATTGAATATGATTTGTAAAATATTAATCAAGGATTTGTATTAGGTTGGACGGTAAAATTAAAAAGTAGTTGATATACATTGATTAACATATATCGACAAATTTTATAATGTGGTCAGTTGCGACTTCAATTCATTTTTGTGGTAGAACACTACGATGGCTTCACTTCATTTCATTTTTGTGGTAAAACCTTACAATGGCTTCACATGATTTCTGTTATGAACCAAAATTCTTAAAATAGCATAATATAATAGAAGTACACAACAATGTAAACATGGAACACAACTCCATTATAGATAAGAAAAATAAGCTATGCAATAACTCTTTAAAGAATAGGAGATCCCTCTCCTTTTATCCCAAGACATTCACATAACCTAGTCACCTATCTCAATAATGTGAGTACCTCTATGTATACCTATTCACTCATTGCACATGTGGTCCTTTCTCTACGGCTGACCATAATTACATAAATGTTTACATCAATACATATACATTTTCCCCCATATATGCCCCCCTTGGGGTAATATCATGTACATTTAACCCCATATATGATTTTGGGTCATATCATAGTACCCTCCTTCAAAAATATTTGTTCTCAAAGTTTTGCGGTTGATGGATTTACTTGTGATGAAACCAAGTGATAGGATTTCCTTATATTATTGCTTTCTTGTTTCCACTGATGATTATCCAACCATCCAAATTTGATTCCTTTTGGTCTCAACCCTTGAAAGCTGTTTTTTATATAGTTTTGAATCCATGTGTTGTGATTGTAAGTTCTTCAATTTGTTGTAGTTTGTGGTCTTTGATAATATCTTTTTGAATAATTGTTTGTTGGTTCTTTGTTCCATGAATATTGTTGATATTCCACATTCTTTGTTGATAGTGCCATTGTATCTCTTCTTTCCTTTCTTGGAATATTTCTTGGTAATAAGGATGATGATATGGTTTCACACTTGACGGTTTCTCTTCCTTCTGCATAACCATGTCACTATTCTTATTTTCAAATATAATTGTGTCCTCTATCCTTTGTGCTTGTTCTTTGATCACTCTCACCTTTGGAATAATACCTTCATATTTGTCATGTACATCTTCATTTTGGAGCTCAACTTCTTCAAGTATTTTTCGGCATCCTTGTCGAATCGTGTCTTCCTTCTCCTTTTGAAGTTACAATGCGGTGTCATTCATCAATTTCCAGTTCCCTTCTTCAATTTTGGATTGCATTTCTTGTTTTACATCATCTACATTTAGAGCTTCTTCGACCTTATTGCAAATTTCCATTTCGAGTGTTTTTGAAGTCTCTTCATCTAGTAAGACCCGTTTTTTTTCTTAATTTTGACAAAGCTTATTTTATTCTTTCAATCTCTTGAAATCATCTAATATATTTTTATTATGGTTCTGTAACCTACATTTTTCATCACCATTCTTTTTTAATTCTTCCATCGATTAATCCTTCTCCCATTTTCCTTTCCCATTCTTTCCCTTTTTCAATTTATCAACATCCTTAATGAGTGTTTCAATAAGGGATTGTATATTGAATAAATCCTCACTTTTATCCTTGATTTCCTCATTTACCTATTTCAATTCATCTTGAATTTTATTCGTATCTTCCATGTTTGAGTCTTTGATCCATCGTTTTGAGAAGAGTTCTTCAAATTCTTACCATGTAGCATTTAGTCTAGTATTATGGTCAATGCTCCTCTACCGCTCCACAACTCCATTATGATATAAACTATGTGTAAACCAAGTATCATTAAAAAGTTCCTTTATCCTCCTTAACCATTCCAAAAAATCAATTTCATCTTTATATTCATCTTCACTAAGGATATGTATTTGCACTTTTGCCATTTTTCTTAATTGCGGTTAAAACCAAGCCCTCAACTTCCAACCTCAATAAATTGAAAATTGTATAAAAACTTGTTAATATGATTTTTGCAACTTGGTACCCTATATTTCCTCTTTCAAATGGACTTTGAATCACTAAAACTTGACCTTCCTGTATGCTGATTTCACAATAACATACCTTTTAAAACCCTGATTTAGAGATTGACTTACTAGCGAACCTTCCAATTGAAGTAACTTAAAAATTTCAGCCCCTCCAAGTCTGAAATTTATTCGTTTAGTTTCATGATATATTTTTCTCTGTAATGCCATAGGTTTGACCTAATTCTAATGTGCCAATAAAAAGCTACGGTAAATCCCAAAACTTATTATTTTTTCCCTTTCTAGGACAATGAAAGTATACGACCTGCTATGTGTCCAATTTTTAGGATATGATTTTGAATTTCTACCATAGATACTATCGTTCATGTTCTTTTCTTATGCAATAGGTCTCACTCAATTTGGATATCGCATGTTGTAGATATACCAATTTTTCCTAGAACACCTAATTGAGATTAGTTTTTGGACTAGTTATAAACCCTAACTTCCACATGGTATAACTTCGAGCATGTAATGAATTAGGATCTAAAACTTCTACCACATATGTTTTGATATGTCTTATGCTTCCCATTCATGTTTCCCTATCTGAAACATCCTAGAAAAAGTTAACAAATATTCCAAGATGACTAGTTTTTTTACTAGTAAAATACCCTAAGTTTAACATGTCTCCGATTTTTTCTATTTGGAATGTCGTAGAAAAAAAGTTATAGCTATGCCTAGTTTTGGAAGTGTTCAAGCTCAGATACAAAATTTTATCAATAAAAATCCTTAAAATAGTATAAGATAACAAAAATACACACCATGCATAACAATTTAAATCTGGAGCACAACTCCAATATAGAGAATAAATATAAGTGGCACATTAACTCCTTAAATACTAGGAGAACCCTATCATTTTTTCCTAAGACATTCACATAATCCATTTAGTGATTACCACTATATATATTCAGTCAATGCACACGTAGTTCTTTCATAAGGGACGACCACTATTACATATACATTTCCCACCATATAGACCCATATATTTCCCCATTGGGATCATATCATGTACGTTTAACCCCATATATAACCCCTCCTTGGGTCATATCGATTTCCTTTTGCTAGACTCATTATTTCTATCTCACAAGGACACCCAATTTTGGACATTGTTTTGTCTAACGAGGTGAGAAGTGTCTTGTCTCCAAATAACAATGAAGAATAATTACATAAATCACTGTTGTCACAAGGGAGTGTTAATTCCTTATAATTGAGGGTTGTGTTACGTCATTCAAGGCACAATGATGATAATGTTTCCATACTAAGCCTTTGGATGGCCTCCTCATTTCCTTTCTACTTTTGTGGTGGATTATATTGTTTACGATGCTTTTCATGATATGACACTACTATATTATTTGTTGATATGGTATGATGGTTTGTTAGTGTTTTTTCGCAAGAATGGATAAGATTGTATTTATAAAAAGGTTTTTGGAAGACCTAACATTGAAATAAGTTCAAAATTCTTCAAATTATTACAAAATTATTTGCAAATTTTTTAATCAAAAATAAAGTTTGACCATGGAATTTCAGTTTTCTAACAAATCCTAATCTATGCATATCATGCGTATTATTATATTTCCTTAAGTATTGTCCTAAAATCAAAATGCAAGAAAAGTACATAAATGAGTGTAAGAACCAAATTTGTTGCCACTACAAACTTCTTCCATTAAGTAGTCTTCCTTTGCTTGTCACCGATCTTTGTTATTCTATTAGAGGGCTAAGGCTATCTATTAAATAGTGGCTTCAATTGTTAAATGCTCCTTCATCAAGTCTATATAAACACTAGGGAAACCTTTAGCGAGTTGTGAACCCCTAGGAAGACCCAAAATTATGTCGTAATTCATCTCGGTATCTGAAGCTAACTTGTCATAGTTTATCTTCAATTCTCTTAGTTTGTTTTCCATACCGTCCTATTTGTTTTCTTGCTTTTCCACAGGTATTCTTAGTTACTCTATTACTTGATTCATGCCCTCTAATCAATAGTTCATTTTCCTAACGATTTTCTTGATTTCTTGGTTATTTCTATTAGCCATCTCAACATTGATTAGGAACAACAAATTTTAAAGAAACGTGGCCTTACCAAGAATGACAAGAGTGCATACTCCACATAGAGTGTGATGGGCCTGCACATCAATATCCATCACCACATCGCTGTCGAACCCAAGTTCCATTTCAATAACAAAATGGATATACAATAGTATAATGCCACTTGTGAACTTTGGCCCATCAAATGTTGGTCTTAATAACCATTCCGCCATTGTTGATGTATAGGACTAAAGGTGAATTTTGACATGAGGGGTGTTTAAACATGTGCCACCTTCATGTCTTATCCATGTACACTTTTCATTTATTTGAATACATATCACATACAACCATGAATGGAATTTCACACTTTGGTTTAGTGGTGTTTATTTCATGGAGGTTCTCATGGAGTCATTAAAGCTTTGGGGTCATCGCCATTTCTCACTAATTTCCCCTTTGCTAAGATTGATGTCTAATTTTCCATTGCATCCACCTTGTGATTGTTACAATGAAAAATGTGTACTAGATGAAATGAGTCTAGGGATTCTAGCATATTTAGCATTCAAAGTTTCATTCTTCCAAGGACCAAGAGTTGTGTCATCATCTTGATGGTGATTTCTCATAAGTCCTATAATCAAGGAGGAGTCTTTGAAGATGATAAGTCCAGAGAATTGAACCTCCAACCTTGACTACTTCCAGAGAATTGAACCTCCAACCTCGACTACTTCAGTCTTGGACTCAGAAGTACCAACCAACTGAGTTACCCCTCATGGCGATATATATATATATAATTTGAGTACTTTATATAAATTATTGTATTTCACAGTCTTGCATTTGCATTGAAAATATACATTAGACCCTTTCAAATGTTATTCAACGTCCCCAGCTTGGAGTGTTAAAATGAAGATTGGTTGACTTACAACTCTCTAGGAGGAACCCTTCGACTAAAAACCCATGGTTGAGGAAACCTTCATTAAGAAAGTGAAGGGTGAGTTCATTTATTTCATCGGGGCTTACACCTGGCTTACCATCTTGAAATATCCTTCTTGGAGAGACAAGATGGTCCATAGAGGGAAAAACATATATATATGGGAAATTTGAACCTTTGTGATAAAAATTTCACAAACCCTCACTTACCTATCGAACCAATACATACTTAATAGTGTAAGTGTTTAATGATGCAAGTAATATCATTTCAATGTGAATGAATGGGCATTGTTAACTATGCTAGTGGTATCACTTTAATGTGATTATAACTATTTGTTCTAACCTTAAGATAAACCTTAATACATTCATCACTAATAGATTTATTATCAGACTTAGGTGAATCTCGCATCCATGAAATCACATGTCAATTGTTAACTCATTTACATTAGAATGATGATCAATTAAGCTCAGTGGGCTAGCTCATGTGGTTGAGTGTTGTAAGTTGTGAGTAGAATGTCTCGAGGTTAAATCCCCAGGTGGCTATACATTTCTATATAATGGCCTCACTTGATATCCCCATCGGGTTAGCTCCATAATTCGAGCGAACGGGGTCTGTCCCTTTTGGGTTCCCCCGTGTGATTTCTTCCCATGGCTGTAGCAGCCCCACTGAGGGTTGGTAACCACAACATAAAAAATAAAAAATAATAGCGATCCATTAGCTTTTACTATTGTCGAAAACTAAAGGCCGTGGTTCTCTAACTTCAGTACAACATAAGTAGATGCTTAGAGGCCATGGCCATCCAACTTCAATACATCAAAATTTGCAGACATATCTATGGGATATGAATTTTGGAGCTAAAAAATGATATGGTTTAAAAAGCAAATTTGTCAAAACATGAATAATGAATTAACTTTTAGGTATGGATTACATCATTTATGACGTATTTGATGGTGTATTGGTAGACAAATTGGTGTGGAGAGTGTTGATTAAGGGGGGACGTCTATTTGTAGGCTCGAAAGAGAGGATGCCACATAAACACAATTAACCAATTAGACCCACAACTTGATGACTAGGAATTAGTCGAGGACAAATACTGCCACAAACATCATGCCATGATCACCTCCCAACTCTAGTTTGGCCATGTATGAGAAAAAACTTCAATTGTAAGGTATTAGAAAGAAAAGTAGGAGATAAATCATAACCTCCCTAACTACGGACTGACCCCTTTTGAGAAAAAAGTTTAGGTGTCTGGGATTAAAACGTAGAGTGGAAAATAAATGATCACCTCCCTAATTTTGGATCGGCCTCATATGAGGAAAAAATTAAGGTGTAAGGAATTAGAAAGCAAAGTAATAGAGAACCACCTCTTCCTCTCTATATGAGAAAGGGAAACTAGTAGGAGTTTGGTTGTTTTCATCTCTATATGATAAAGGGCAACTAGTTGGAGTTTGGAGTCGACAACCAATCTAGTAGGGATAATGGCATGAGGCATAGGCATTCAACCTAGAAAATATAAGATATGAGAACTCAACCTTGTATTGATAAGATAGGGATGCGTGGACTCAAAAAGCTGGTTTGGAAATACAAGAAGATGATGGATAATTTACTAAAACCAGCATAGATCCATCTTAAAAAGGATATACCAAGCGCCAAAAGGGATCAAATCTCTCTAACTGCAAACCCCTTTTTTAGAGTGGAAATGTTGAGGAAATGTGAATGTAATGTTTAGGGTTTTAATTTGTAGTCTTATATATGTCGTTCTCAAAAACATTTTAAATCTAAATTGAGTAGACATGTTATTTTTTATAACATTTTATTATTTTTTTATAAAGGACACACGTCAACTCTAGGATGAGCACGAAAGGACTTCCACATCTCCCTCTACTGGGCTGTAGAATGCACCTCTTCGACGCAATAAATTGAGTAGACATGTTATTTTTTATAACATTTTATTATTATTATTTTTTTTTTACAGAAACAGAAAAAGATATATTTAAAAAGTGGCTGTGCACAGCCATTCAGTACAGGCAAAATAACATAGAGTGTCTGCACTCATCAAAAAGGCAGCACCATGGGATCATCCACTGCAGTTCCTTAAAAAATTCAAAATGTGACTGTTCAGAAGTTATAGAGCCTAGAGTTGTGTAAACCCTTACAAACTGATTGCTAATTAAAAGACAGAAAAACATATAAGCTAAGCCATACAAAGGAGAGCTAAGGATTGCCTCTTGGCTGCAGGACAGACTCCTCCTCCATTGGAAGCACATTGTCGCCAGAAGCTACATGGACTCTGCTGCTCTGATTCATAGAGATGAATTTCTGCAAGTCCTCAGCAATTCGTTCAACCTGCCCCTGAATTTCAAGCAGGCGACTCTCATTGTCGTCAATACGAGCATCATGATTGCTCACCTGGTTCGAAGTGTAACTGACTGTGTCCTCCATCTTCTTTATCACCTGGGCCGTCGCTCTGTTGTCCATAACATTCATGGAAAGCAGTTCATAGAGTCTCCTCAAATTATTCTTTATGTCCATCATATCAGAGTTTCCCCAATGCTGCGCCATTTCACTGACAGCTGACCAGAGAGAGATGCGGGCGAACTGCCTTTGGAGAGAGGGAACAGATCCTAAAGGGGCCACGGAATTGATAACACACACATGAAGAGCCAGAATTTCTTTATACAACCTAAGCCCACTGTCACTGCAAGACAATGTACCCACAGTGCCCTGTTTCCAGCCTGTGCACTTACAACCTATAACCAAACTGGCTGCGCGATTGTCAATACGAAAACCTGAGTTCTGAGTTGCAGGAGTTGAGGCAAATAGGGATATGCACGAACACGGGGAGAAGGCCGCAATAGCCACTCTCTCCTTCACCACAGAGTGTATACAAGGAAGGTCCTGCCACGGAAGCCCAAAGAAACTTCCCTCACAAACACCAGAGATAACTTGCAGTAAAAATCTCAAGGCATCAAAAGAGCCAT
>LPNX010943095.1:1179261-1221730 GCA_001517045.1 Pseudotsuga menziesii
TCCCATGTAACATTTTATTATTTTTTATAAAGGACACGTGTCACCTCTAGGATGAGCATGAAAGGAATTACACATCTCCCTTTACTAGGTTGTAGAGTGTGCCTCTTCGACACAACTAGTGTTTAGGTTGACTAAGTTCAAGGCAAAAGCCTTCCCTTAAAAATGACCCATAGTTATTTTTTTTACTCTTAAAATGTAAAATATTGTAGTAGGAGTGGGATCATCTCTCTACCATTTGCACTGGGCCCCACCCGCGTGCCGTCGAGAGATACCATCTCCGTTATCCCAACTCTGCTTTGTCTCTGACATTCACAACATCTCCATCGTTCACAACATCTCCGCTTGTGGGAACCAGTGCCGTCAAGAGCCTGGCAAAATCTGGAGCCCCTGATAGAATCCAAGTTTAGATACCCACGTTAATGTTCCCCTGCTGATCCCGATGTATGTTGTAAATAGTGCTCTACCTGGTCGAAGTCAAAAGTCTGCCATCCCGCTTGTCGATCCCCTGCCGATCCCCTGGTATGCTGTAAACAGTGCGAACTATTGACTGGTATTCATTTGAAGTTCAGAGACCATATATTCAGTTCTTCATTTGAACTTCCTACAGAGACCATATATATTACCGTTGGTAATTGAACTTCATTTGAACTTGTTGGTAACTGTCATCACTCACTGTCTTCCTCGCCTAAAGATATATTACGGGTCATTTCTATGCTCATTTCTAGATCAATTATAGGTTGAAATGGCAATATATATATAACGATACTTACCCTTAGGAATACCTCTATGCATGTTTCTTCAATCTTTTTCAATGAAGTATTAAATCTCTCAACTAGATCCAAATTAACTGATTATTTGCTTTGTTTTTCCTTCTTTACAGCATCAACCACTTTTTATGCCTGTTAAAAATCCTTAAAAGAAAAAGATTTAATTTGTGAATGTGTTTTCCTTATATTTTTTTTCGTTTAATATTTTATTTCTTCAAAGAAAGCACACACAATAGTTGGATCTAATAGCTCGTATGTTTATTACAGAGATCTGATTCATCTAGCAGGAAGACTAATTTTTTTGGATAAGATAATCTAGTAAATTTCTAGTGGGTATAATAATCTAAACCTACCATGATCAACAACTCAAAAAATTAAATAAAAACAACTTTGGTCATACAATTTATTTAAATAGATCTCGAAATTGCAGAAGCTTACAAGAAGAATACTTGGTACAAAGGATTTCCATTGACATTGTGAGCACATAAATCTCAGATGCATTTTAAATTAAGCAAATACAATGAGTGAGGACATAGTGTTGTAATTGTAGAGACCATATATTCAGTTGTTCATTTGAACTTCAATTGTATGTTTAGATAGGTGACTATATATTCAGGTCTTTTGTATAACTATGACTTCGAGGGTTTATATTTCCAATCAGCCCATAAACTTACATATCAGCATGGAATTAAATTGTTGGTCAACATGCTCTTCAGAACTGTTACACTATACCATACAATGTGAATGAAATCCCTTATTTCAAGGCCATATGTAATTCATTACGTTCAAATAGGAAATAGTGTATATGTGGCTTCATAAATTTTCACTGGTTAAAGAATGCTTGTTGAACGAGGAAGCTCAAGTTATAGATTATATTCATATGATTCTTCTTGGCACCAATGAAAGTTTCCTCTATAATATGCCAGATTCTTCTTTTCTTTAAGAATCTATTTTCACAATTACTTTTCAACTCTCAAATCCATTAAGAATCCAGAATACATTTATTTCTAAATCACATTAAAAACCCTCATTATTTTCTATTTTCTAAATTATACTCAAAAGTCCATTTTTCCCAATCTGAACTGAATTAAAAACTAGTCTATTATTTTTGAAATTAAAAACCATTTTCCAAAGTACTTTCATTTATGAACTATATCTATTTCAACCATGAACAATTTTTGCTCCAAGAAGATTTTTCTTTTTCTTCGCCCTCTGTGATTTTGCACTCTCGTGCTCGCTAGAGTAGAGCTCCCTCTGCTCAGCGTTCCTTTGTTGGAAGCTCAGAGTAGTGGTTCCTTGCTTTTTGGACTGGTTCTCCTAGTTTTGAATTGTGGAACTGCTAGTTTCTTCTACTCGTTGGTCTCCTTTTCTGGCTTCCTCTGTAGGAGACCGATTCTTCCTGCTTGCTAGGCTGTTGGTGGGTTCTTTTTTGCAGGTTCCCTATGATCGTGCTCAAGATTCGGTTTTGGTTCTGATTGTGCCCTATCTTGGCTTACCCTGTTGCGTCTGGATCCTCTAGACTGTTGCTGTTCGGCGTGCTAGAGGTTATCTTGCCGGAGGGTTCAAGATTTGGTCTGCTTTTTGGTGTTCTCTACGTCCCGCTTCTCCTTTGGTGTCATTTTAGGTTCCTTTGTGGGGTTTTGTTGTTTTGGGGTGATGGATCCTCCTCTCCCCCTTCCTCCAAACCTAGAGGCATTTAATAAATTGATTGCTTCAAGTGGAAAGAGGACTAGGGGCCCTGCTCAGAAGTTTATCAAGAAAGTGGATATACGTTCTGTAGAATTACCTGCTGCTCAGACTTGTCGGTCTGCTTTAAATCTAGCTGAACGGGGGTTAATCGGACAATTCATTGGGCTTTGGCCTTCTCCAAAGGCCATCGATGGTTGGGTATAGAGGAATTGGCTACCCTTAGTTTCTGAAGGCATCTGGAATCATTTCGTTGGTCATGGTTTCTATGTTTTTGTCTTTGAATCAACCCTCGATCGTGACCTTATCTTTCGCAATGGTCCTTATTTTATGGGTCCTTAGGGACTCTACTTAAACAAGTGGTCCCCTGATTTTGATCCTTCTCAAGATGTCCCGTCTACTGTTCTGCTTTGGGTTAGACTCCCTCACCTCCCCTTACATTGCTGGAGCTCAGTATCTCTCGAAGCCATCGGGAACAAGCTTGGTAAGTATATTGACAGGGCTGATCGGAAAGATCAATTCTCTTGTGCTCGGATTTGTGTCGAGGTTGATATTGAGACTGGTCTGTCTGAGGCTATCAACTTAACAGTTGCTGATTGGTCTCACATTCAGGAGCTGGACTATGAGAAAATCCATTTTAAGTGTAGATTCTATCATGGCTACGGTCATTTTGCCCGTAACTGTAAGAAAAAATATGAAGAAGAGATAGAACATGTGAAAGCTGCATAGTGGACTAAAATTCAGAAAGCATGCAACTCTTTGGGACCTCGCAAGAAAGGAAAGGAAAAAATTGTGACAGGAGTCTCTTTTGCTGGGACTAATATTCCTCAGGCAGTGATCAATTCCATTGACCCTTCAAATCAGTTTGCTGTCCTCAGCTCTTCCGAGGACAAACTAGAAGAAGGAGAAATTAAGCATCCTGAAGGTTTCGAGGTGGAAAATGAAGTCTCAGTAGCAATGGAACAAGTTGGTCCTGATTTCTTGTCTCCTAAAGGAGTTGGAGAAGTTTCCCCTGCTCCGGTCGGGCCTAGTTCTTCCCCTTCCTATGTTGAAATAGCCCAGAAAAAACCAATTGAGAGTTTTGGTTCTTCTGATGAAGAATCCATTGATAAGTTCTCCAAAAAATATTGTAGAAAGTCTAAGAAAGAAATCCGGGAAGAAGAGGCTGAGAGGCTCAAGACTCAAGGAAGCCAGTCCACCATTGGAATGTCTTGCGGACGAAATAAGAGAACCATGCCTCCAAAGGGAGTAATCACTCCCTCAAACTTGAGTAAGTAATGCAATACGTCTCTTGGAACTGCAGAGGATTGAGGAACACAAACAAAGTGCAAGCAGTCAAATATCTCTTGAAAATGGCCCCCGCTGAAATACTTCTTCTCCAAGAGACCAATATTCGAGAGGATTCTCTTCTTCTTTTAAGTAAAAATAATTGGAATTTTTCAATGGGCAAAGCAGTCAGTGCCAGAGGCACCCGTGGAGGTTTAGCAACGTTATGGAGTGATAATAATTTTATGTTAACAGATTTCTATGTTACTCAGCATTGGATATTCACAGAGCTACTCCACATTGAAAGTAAGATCTCTACCGCTCTTTTTAATTTGTATGTTCCAGTGAACTATTCTGAAAAGCAAGACTGTTGGAGGACGCTATCTGAATTTTTGGAGTCATGTTCTCCAACCAACATCATTTTAGCAGGCGACTTAAATATAGTTTTAGCTCCGAATGAAAAGAAAGGTGGTCTTCGTGGGAAAGACTTCATGTAAGACATTGTTGAAAATCTGATTCATGACTGGAAATTGATTGATTTAAAACCTAAGTAGGGCCGATATACTTGGTCTAATAATAGAGTTGGCTCTTCTTGCATTTCAGCCAGGCTCAACCATTTTCTTGTCCATAGCCCCTTGTTTGATGTGAATTTGATTATTTCAACAAAAAATTTACCTAAGCTTTCTTCAGACCATCATCCCATTTTATTACAGATTGAAAAAGAAGTGGATCTTGGGCCCATCCCGTTCAGATTCAGTCCTCTCTGGATCGAGAGAGTTGGTTTTTTGGACGTTGTCACTTAGGCTTGGTCTAAATTTGTTGCTGGATCCCCCAGTTTTGTTTGGGAGCAGAAATTGAAGAATACAAAACTTGCGTTGAAGCTCTGGGTAAAAACTCCTCTTTCCACTCCTACGTCTATCAAAATTGACAGAGTCTTTGATATAGCTTCAATTCAATTTGATTTGGAAGATAAAGTTATCTCCACTTCTCATATTGCTTTGGAGAAATCGGATCAAATCATTGCCTCTCAGTCTTTTAGATTTGAGGAGGAAAATCTCAGATTAAAATCTCGCTGCCTTTGGATGAATTCAGGAGATAAGAACATTGCGTTTTTTCACCTTCAATGCAAAGTCCGTCTCTCCAAGAATCATATCTCGGAAATATCCATTGGAGATGGGGATTCATTTAAAGGCCAGGATCTTTTAAAACAATCTGCCAGGTCGCACTTTCTGCTCCTTTTTCAAGATGATGGTCCTGTTAATGAAGAAGTTACTTCAGAATATTTGGATAATATCCCTTCCCTGGTAAACGAGGAGGATAATTTAGCTCTAATGCACCCCTTTTCTGAATAGGAAATAATTGAAGTTATCTGGGCCATGGAATCAGATAAGGCACCTGGGCTAGATGTCTTCTCTTTCCATTTTTATAAAGTCTGCTGGCCTATCATTAAAACAGATTTGATTCAAATGGTTTCTTCCTTCCAAAACAAAGCAAAAGTAGGAGGGTGCACCAACTCTACCTTCCTTGCCCTCATCCCCAAGGAAGCTAACCCTTCTACCTTTGATCGTTTCTGGCCTATTTCGCTGTGTAATGCCTTGTATAAGATCCTAGCTAAACTTTTAGCTAACAGAATGAATATTTTGCTTGGGAAATTGATTTCTCCTCTACAGGGGGGATTCGTCAAAGGCTGACGTTTAGTGGATAATGTCATCCAAGTTCAAGAAGCTATTCATTCAAGCTTCCAAAGGCATGAGAAATGTATCATAATAAAGTTAGACATGAAGAATGCTTTTGACAGAGTTAAGCTTCCCTTTCTCTATGATGTCCTGCTCTCTTTTGGGTTTTTCCCTGATTTTGTAAATCTGATCAAATCATGCACTGACGGGCCATGGATTGCTCCACTAATCAATGACAGACATACATAATTTTTCAAAGCTTCTCGAGGTTTATGCCAAGGTTGTCCGATGTCTCCTTTCTTATATATTTTGATGGCTGAATCTCTCAGCAGAAAACTCATGGTGGAAAAAGAAGCTGGTTTCATTCCGCACATCAAGATTGCTAGGGAGTGGATCCTATCAATCACGCTCTATTTTCCGATGATTCTCTTCTTCTAGGAGGGGCTTCCATGAAGATAACAAGGGCATTCAATGACATTCTCAAAAATTTCTGTCAAATCTCGGGAGCTTTAATTAACAATAACAAAAGTGTTGTCCATGGCTGGAACGTAGACCAACCGTCTATTCTCCAAATCTCAAAGTTCTTGGGCTTTCCAGGCTATGCTAACTGGGAAAAGGTTAAGTATTTGGGTCTCCCTTTAACCCTCAGTCCTTCCCCTCCCTCTCTTTGGTTGGATGTTCTTGCAAAATTAAAAGCTAATATCATTTCTTGGGGAGGTCTTTGGCTATCCATGGCTGGGAAACTTATTTTGGTTAAGGCTGTTTTGTCTGCCTTTCCTATTTTCCAATCTGCATTGTTGCTTGCCCCAAAGAGTATTCTAGCCCAGATCTCTAAAATTATGCATGATTTCCTTTGGTCAGGTGGAAAAGGTAACCATAATAAAATGCATCTAGTTAGCTGGGAAGTTCTTAAAAGACCATACTCAGAAGGTGGTCTTCAAATCTGTGACCCTGGATTGGCAAACCTTGCTCTGAGTGGCAAGCTAATCTAGCAGCTTTTTGAGGATAAACATCATCTTGTTAGTAATATCTTTCGTATGAAATATCTCAAGGGTGCTCCTCTCAGATGCATCTCTTCTGCTAACACTTCTCCAGGAACAACAATTTGGAACTCTTGCAGGAAAAGCTTTGGATTCTTTATCCAACAGCTCTTTAGAATACCTAGAAATGGGAAAAGTACCTTGCTCTGGAAGGATAAAATCTCCGGTAAACCCGCTCTTTCCTCAAATAAAGGTCTCATTAGACTGGCTGATTTTTGTATTTGGGATAATTCTGGAAATTGGTCTGGATGGTCATTCCCAGATCTCCCTGTTGATTTCCTTCCTCAAAAACATCTGTTGTTATCCTTTTTATCTGGTCTTGTTCCCATTCACCTCTCCCTCAAAGATTGTTGGGGTTGGGGATATGATGGGTTCTACACTGCTGCTAAAGGTTTCAACGCCCTCCACTCTCCTTTCAGCTCTTTTTTTCCTCTTGTTATTTGGAAAACAGTTTGGTTTTCTTGCTGCCAGCCAAAGGTAAATTTTTTTACATGGCTTGTATTAAATAACAAGATTTTGACTAGAGATACTCTCTCAAAGCATGGCTTCTCTGGTCCATTTCGTTACTGCCTATGCAAAATTGCTGCTAAAACTGCAGATCATCTTCTTGTTGAATGTGATTTCTCCAGACAGGTTTGGGAGTTGGTTCTTCAAGGTTTTATTGGCCCATTTCCCTCCGAGTCTTCAACAACGGCTCTATATGTAGCATGGCATGATCGACGACCTTCAAAAAAATATTCAACAGTCTTGCACACTCATTGGTATTCTATTCTCAAATTTACCTGGTGGACAATATGGATTGCCAGGAACCATTGTATTTTCCAAGATCAATCCCCTAGTATTCCGATCGTGGCCAGTAAATCTAAAATTTTGTTTGCAGAAATCAGTGGAATGATATCGTCCTCTCTCTTTTTGGAGTTGAGAGTTGGAACTTTTGATTCTAGTATAAATTTGAAGAATGTTAAACCGATCATTCAACCTTGATGGAGGTTTCGTGGAACTCAAGATGATCTTCAGAAAATTTGGATGAGATCCTCCTCAGTTGTAATATTTATTGACGGTGCTTCAAAAGGAAATCCCGGGATCTCTGGAGCTAGTGGATTGGTCTACTCTCCTGACTGTTTGAGTAAATCAAGTTATAGTTGGGGGCTTGGTTCCTTGAAAAATAACCAAGCTAAATGCTATAGTTTTCTAATGGCTTCTCAGATCGCTTTGGAAAATGGCTATAAGTCTGTTCAGATATTTGGAGATTCCGAGATGCTGATTAAAGCCATAAATTCTGCTAACAACTTCAGTAATTTTGCTCTGAATACTATTCTTAAGAGAATCAGGAAAACTTTGAAAGGCTTTGATAAGGTTGATTCCTTTCACATTCTTTGGGGTTAAAATAACCTTGCTCATGCTCTGGCTAATAAGTGTTGTTTTCTTCTGCAAGGATCCCTTTGCATCAATGGTGCAACCAATTTTTTTCATCCAATTCCATAATGATGTTCTTGCTGTTGTTTTTTTGAATTTTTTGGGAAATTCCCTAGACTTTGTAAAGTTCTGATCAGATCCTGGTACTTTGGATTTATTGTAATTAGGTGAATTGGTATTGCCAATTAAGCCATGCCTTCTCCTTCATAATAAAAATAACCGTTTTTGTTTTAAAAAAAAGTACTTTCATTTATGAGAGATCCAAAAACATAGCTCAGATCCAAAGAGACTGGATGTACTTCAATATATGAGAGCCTAAATTAATTAAACCCATTTTTTGTTTCAAGAAAAGACATTTTTCTAATTTATTCCATTTCTGAAATCAATTACAAACCCAATTTTACTTTTAAAAACACTTAAAAGACACATTTTCATCCACACTAAACCTCATTTTCATATGCCAGATTTTGCAAAAAATGGGACTGTATTTGGTACATTATGCATGGACATGGGTTGTTTCATGTGATTTTGATTTTTGTTTTTGTTTCTTGTGTTTGTTCTGTGTTTTTGTTGCTGAGAGGGAAGTGTTATACAAATACGTTTCATGAGTAAAATTGAACATGACATATTAATAACCTATTTTCAATGACTCAAAAGATCACCATTGACGGCCTCAAAACTTCACCTTCGAGCTAAAAATCCTTTGCTCCAAACCCTAGTTGCTCCGACAGGCGGTTTCTATTTATTACATATGCCTTATCCATCCTGCAGAGTTCCATCCATGGATGCTTTGCTCCCATAAACAAACGACCAACGATGTATTTTCAATAAATCCTACCCATCATTCTATTCACACACAACCCCTCTAATCACCAACTCCTCCTCACTACCCCACATGCCTTTAATTGGCCCATAAAATAATTGCATTTAGGTGGGTGTCCTCTACAGTGTGAGTGGAGGTGAAAAAAATTCGATGGCTAAACAAGATCAGTTTGTAGGGTGCAGCAAGTTGGGATGGCAGACTTTCGACTTCGACGAGGGAGCGCACTATTTACAACATACACCGAGATCGACAGGGGATCGATAGGAGCAGTTTGCAGGGTGCAACAAGTTGGAGCAAGTTGGGATGGCAGACTCCCAACTTTGACTTGACGAGGGTAGCTGAATTCGAAGATTTTGTCAGGGGCTTCAGATTCTATCAGGCTCTCGACGGTGTTGGGTCCCGCAGGCGGAGATGTTGTGAATGCCGTAGATGGAGTGGAGTTGGGATAACAGAGGCGATATCTCTTAATGGCACGCGGGTGGGGCTCAGTGCAAATGGTCGAGAGATTAGCCCACTCCATTGTAGTATATGTTTTTTTAAATTAATTTATTTTTTAGAATTATATTTATCATTATTATTGTTTTATTAATTTCATGAAAATAAATCAAATATAAGTTATTTTTTAATTAATGAGTAAAGGGAGTATTGTGAAGGGTTATAGAAGTCTTAACTTGAGGGGTTAACTCATTTGTTTTTTTCCAATAATATTACTAAGTATTTGGCTAGTTTTATGCTAGCAAGTGCTCAAACGAAGTCTTCATGCGATGTGCACTAATCTAAATCGACAAGTTTACTAGGGATGATATCTATGAATGTGTAGAAGCATCTCTTGGGTTTTCTTACAAGGTTTTCCTTGGAATTTTTTAGTTCCATCGGCTAAATCAAGTAATTAAATTCTTTGAGCTTCATGCAAGAGGTCTCAGGGTCGATTCACCACATAGGTTGTGGTTATCACATGCCTCACTTAATGTCCCTATTGAGTTAGGTGTTATAATCAACACCAATAAATTTGTATTAAGTTCCATCCATGAATACATTGAAACGCTTATGAGTTTTTCTGCAAATTTTTCTTTGAAAAAATATCTTGGTAAACTAGATTAAGTGATTAAATGCTTTAAATTTCATGCATGTTGTATTGTAATTGATTCCCTAAACTAAATATCTTTATTATGTTACCTCACTCTGTCTCTACAAAATGAAACATCATAACCCATACCAACCATTTTACATTAAATACCATTCACAAAATGCAAACAAATCTCAAAAATATTCTACAACTTAAGCTTATATATAATTCCGCACATTAACCTTTTATTATATATATATAATTAATTTCCTAAACTTCAAATTTTTGTTGGTAATAAGTCATTATCATTTGACGTTTGCATAGTTATTGCCTTCATAGCTTTGAATCAATTTTTTCTAAATAAAGTCCTTTGATCGGAGGAGAAAAACATAAAAGTATATTCCAGCGTTAGATGGTGGATGAAAAACTATTCTCCACCACAAACATTACTACATATTTAATTTATTTAGAACTATCCACACGCGATAAATAAATAATTATAATACTAAATGAGTGACGATGTTTCAAACATTGTATACATAAATTAATATCATGATTCGATGAGTAAGTACATAGATTAATATTATTAATTAGGGAGGGTGTAATAGTAAATTTCAATATAATGATTAATAGTGAATAAATATAAAATATTAGTTTTTTTAACAGAAGGAAAATTTTTATTATAATATATAAAAGTATGAACATGAAATACATTCTGAAAGATTCATAGTCAAAAGAGCAGAAGTTTAGACAAATAGACAACTAAGATGGAAAATTTGGCTAGAAAAACCATAAAAAGATATTAATTTGGCTTGAGTATCCAACACAAAAAGAATAGTTGAGCAAGGCATATAGACCAACATATAGACCGAAAAAAGAACAAGACAACCCAAAAATCTAACTATGAATGGAAGAGTTGAATCTTTTCTTCGGAAGAAAGAGCCTTATCCT
This sequence comes from Pseudotsuga menziesii, assembly GCA_001517045.1. Lineage (NCBI taxonomy): Eukaryota > Viridiplantae > Streptophyta > Pinopsida > Pinales > Pinaceae > Pseudotsuga > Pseudotsuga menziesii. Next base: position 1,189,953 of record LPNX010943095.1, read on the forward strand.
CTCCGAGCGCCCAAAAGATGAAACCTTCTTCTGCCAGCAAAGCGTTCTTAGAAAGAAGGTAACAATATAATATATTAGTTATATATACAAGAGCTATGAGGTAGCAATGTCTCTACACAACTATAATATGCTAATTTTGAAATTCTCTAAAGAATTAGAAGCCGTTGTCAAATGGTTTTTAGTTTTCAAATACAGAAGTTGCATAAAAATATAAATATAAATAAATAAAAAAATTAGTCGTTGGTGTTCTCTATTAACGGAGATCTTTGTGTGTCTCCATGTTTTTTTCACTTTGACCTAAATTTATTTAAAGGTGCAAAATGTTTGGCTCCACCTCCTCATTTGCATCAATGCATGCACGTATCTCCTTCAGGCTGGCTGCAACTTTATCGTCCTCTAGAACCTGTAGGAATGTCTTTTACCATATCTAGACTTCATCTTTACCTGACTGTACAGGTACGCTTAAGTATCTACTAAGTCATGGTGGTATCTTGTACAACAATTGTTAACCAAAACCTACAAGAAAAGACCACACATTAAAAATCTTACACACTCGACTAGATTCTTTTTGGCCATGGGAAATATTTTCAAAGATGCCAATGAAATATTTTGAAGAATGAAGTATGGGCCATGTTTCTTCTTTCAATATTTCACTGTTTGATGGCTTTGTGATACTATTTAGCATGGGTAGCTACTCTAAAACTAACTTTTCTATGATTGGAATTTAACCTAACAAGGGCATAAATTCAACCAACATTTCCAACTATAGTAATAGAACTAGATGTTTGAATAACATAATATACCATTATTAAATGGAGAAAAGCTAAAATATTCACAAGAAAGATGATATATGAGATTGTGAATACTATACTGTAATCTAAAAGTATATCTTGTCAAAAATCAAACAAGATATTAACATAATACTACAACAAAGAGGAAACCAAAATCTTGCAAAACAAAATCAAAATTTGACAAGTTTTGAACAAAGAGCTAACAAAATCAAAATTTGCCAAATTTGGAACAGATTTGAAGCTTAGAGGTTAATGGAAACAACCAAACACAACAAGTTCACATAGGCTAAAAATTTTTATTGACAAAATCAAAATTTGCCAAGTTTTGAACAAAAAAAAATCAACAAAATCAAAATTTGCCAAATTTGAAACATATTTGAAGCCTAAAAGTTAATGAAAACAAGCAAACACAAGAAGTTAACATAGATTAAAAGTATTTATTGACAAAATCAAAATTTGCCAAATTTGAAACAGATTTGAAACCTAAAAGTTAATGAAAACAAGCAAACACAAGAAGTTAACATAGATTAAAAGTATTTATTGACAAAATCAAAATTTACAAGTTTTGAACAAACAATCAACAAAATCAAAATTTGCCAAATTTAAAACAGATTTGAAGCTTAAAAGTTAATGGAAACAAGCAAACACAACAACTTCACATAGGTTAAAAGTATTTAACAACTTCACATAGGTTAAAAGTATTTATTGACTATTGTAAGATGGTATTTTGGCCTTACAAAATTACAAAGATGACATCGAAATAGAATTGACAAAATTACAAGTTGTAAATAAAGCTGAAGTCAGCTCGTCGTCCATGTCTAAGCTACATATATTGAGCACAATGTTAGCAACACACAACCAATAAAATTTTAAATATTTTTTTTAAAATATTTTTTTATTCAATATAAAATTGAGAACTATAGTAGACATAAGGGTTTTTTTAGTAAATTACCTGGATTAATAGTAATCCTTGACTGCTGTATGTCCCCTTGCATGGACATAATAAATATGGGTATTTGGTAATCTTATGTCGTAATGTGTTTAAATATACTTGAAATTGAAATATCATATTTGAAGCATAATGGTTTTACAAAAGGTGATTTTGTGTTTAATTTTAATTAATATTTTTTTTTGTTTTTTTTCAAATTATTTGAGGTAAAAATTGAGTTATGTTTTAATTGCGCTTTAAGTATTTATGATCATTTGCGTTTTAAGTAGAGTTGGTATAAAGATGTTAAAATTTAAATAAATTAATGGAGAATTAAAGAAGATGTCACTTTGTTAATATTAAAAATATTATTACATTTAAATTTAAAGAAAATTTGTGACGTAATAAAGAATTAGATAATACTATAAAGAGGTGGTTAACTCTAGTCTAGAAAGTCAAAAGTATCACAATGTTTTAAATAATGTAAGGAAGAAACCAATATTGCTAAAATAAGAACAAACTCTCATGAGTTTTCGAGGTTAGAAGAATTTGTCATCTTTGTGACAATAAGAGAGTTGAGGATGAAAAAACCCTTTCTTTTAGAATGTCCTGAATACACTCACTTATATTGTTGGCACAATCTTAACATAACCCAGGTTCACACAATGTTATACCAACAAAACCCAAGATACCAACATGAAAGGGGTTTATCCCTTTCGACAACACCTGTAGAGTAGCCGAGGTCTCACTCAAAGTACTTACGAGGATTGCAAGAACTAGGTTCTTGCAACAATGAAGGGGGACTTCATCATACAATATAGACATAGATTCGATAGAACTAACCTCAACAGATTAGCAACTGCGACAGAGATCCTTAAATTCATACACGACATTAAATAACTTGATAACAACACAAACATTCATTCCAGTAAAGTTTCATCCATTCATACTTTCAAAAATATGCATTGATGCATTAATAGAAAAATAAGATTTCAACACGCACACATCATGCATAGTAGACACTAGGAATTTAACGTGGAAACCCAATATGAGAAAAACCACAAAAGTGCTGGTTATTATGAAAGAGTTGCAACTCGAATGCTTAAGTATGCACACACAACCTACATACATTACCATATAAATCCATTACAACATATCTGCACACACAGTCTGCCGATTGATCTTCATACTTGCAACTCTTGCTCATCTTAGAATTCGACAAAACAATACTTACTTTCTTTGATGGAGTACAAAAAGTGTAATATTGTCTCAATAGCTGGCCAACCCCAAAAATCCAAACATGTTACAAATTTATAGGTTCCATTGGCCATTTTACAACCCACAGCCACTGCCTAATCCCATAAATGTAAGTGGAAAAAACTCTTAATCATCCAACCAACCTTTTGGTTTGACTTCGTCAAAACAACTCTTTTTCCTTTATTTCTGGCTTTAACTTTGAATGACCACTTTGACCGATCCCTTCGTCGCAACTCCGTTCACATGTCGACTGGTTTCTTAAAATTGGTACCAAAAATATCCCAAAAACTTACCTATGGCCAACCAGAGCTTGACACTCAAATGTGGCTCATCCCGAGCCACTTCTAGCTGAAGATGTTGGCATATTCAACTTTGATAGAAATTCTTGGTAGACATTCTTTACCTCTTCAACTCATCGCTGCACATCTTCCTTCAACTTTCCAACTTCAACAACAACATCAGAATTAATGTGTTCCGAGGTCCACACCTCAACAACTAACAAAGCTTGCTCAATCTCCAAGTGGTATGGACCAATAGCCTCAGAGACCTGCTTAGCCTTTGTTTGCAACTCCTCAACTCACTCTGTCCTTCTTTGTTGTTGTACCCTCAAGTTGTTAATATGTTGCTGCAATGTTTTATTTTCGGCAGCCTTTCTCATCTTCTTGACTGGTGGCAGAGTCTTGAGTGAACTCCACAAATTATCCATTCTTTCTCCAACTGCAGTAAGTGTAGTTGTAATGACTTGCAACTTTGCATCCTCCAATAAGGATCCCTAATCCTGAGATACCTCCTCATAGGCCTTGAATTGCTTAATTTCTTGAACGACCTCCTTAACGTGCATTTGCCATTGTCCAATCACTTCAAGAGGTGTGTTGGGAACTAACTTAGCTTCTATCTCTTCAATATTTTGTCGAAAGCCAGTGATGGATTCCCCTAGTTATAGTATCTTGGCCTTTGGGACCATTTCTAGAACAATTTCTTCTTTTGGGACTCCGCGACAGGCAGTGTCAATGGCATCTTCTAATCTTTACCTATCCTATCATAGATGCTCTTTCTGCTATCAGAGTTCCACTGACTTAGTTTCCAGAGTAGTAGCTTGAATTTTAAACTAATTCATTTTATGATATACCAATTGCTACAGGTCCTTAATTTATTTCGCAACCTTTTGATGAATGTTATGTAACATGAACATCAACAGATTAGTCATGTCCATTTCGATGAATCCCATATTGTGCATTGTAACAATCATTTCTTAGTTTCCCAAGTTTAATGATTTAGGTACTATTGAAATCTGGAATCCTTTGCCAAAGTTGTAACTTCTGTGGGTCAGTTATTAGATGGCCCTACCTATGACTTCCTCAATACTTGCTTCTTAATAGTCTCTAGTGGAGCGATTGCAACATGAACTTCCCTAACAACTTCACATAACACTTGGAGAAAATCAATGACTCCTGCAAAAAGATTTGTATTCCTTTCATCTTCCAGCTTTCTATTTTATTCTATGATGTACGCCATCCTATTGAACAATGTATTTAACTCATCATCTGTTAACCCCCCCCCCCCCCCCGTTGTAGTGTCTTTGACAACTTTCTCCTTCTTCCCCTTCTTCCTCATATCAACAACCTTATGTTTCCCCCCAAAATTTGGGTTTGTCAAGGTGGCACTTGATTCTTGGCCGCTGTCATTGTGTAAGTTGGGTGAGTTCTTTCCTTCTTCCTCCTATTTCTTTCTCTAGTGCACCACAGAGGTACTTTCCTGTCGGGGTTCTACCTTGGCATAGATCCAATCAGGCACGACAGTTTCTTTCCATTCTTTCGCTCATTCCTGAATAATGGAATCCAATTTTCCTTAGTCAACTTAAAAGGTGTTGTTAACCATTTCTTTTGTGGGTCCCTCCTCACCTATAGATAGAAAGATTGGGCTCTCATTGTAAATCTCAATATGTTTTAGTCCTTTTCCATAGTTGAAGTCTCCAACCGTGGGACCTTCACTACATTAGTGTGCTGTGCTTCAGCATGCACGTAAAATTCCACATTATTGTGTATCTGCCTTCGTTGGGTATCAATGAACCATAGATTGACATACCTATCCCCTTGGCATGGAATAAAGACTTCCATGCCCTGATATTTGGGTGGTTTCGTCCATGCAACAAAATAAATTAGAATCAACAACCATGGACACGTAAAAGGATTATCTTTTTCTTGCGCATCAATAGCATCGACTAGATATGTTCGACACATTATGACTAATGGTTAAATTGAAAACCATGGGAGGATTGCATTATTTAAAACCACATGTTGTTTTTGTTTAATAAAAACCATAGTTTGGTTTGTGTTATTTAGAGAAAATTAATGTTTGTGTTGAAGCTTTTATGTGGAAGCTCAAAAATAGAATAAAATAAAATGTTCTAATTTTGTTTATTAAATAATTATAAATGATACTTTGTGCCAATGCACATTTTTAGGTATTTTGCATTTAGAGGTATTGTGGGTTTTGAAAACCATGGGTCGTAATTGTTAAGTTAAAATATTTTCAAGTGTTCCTGTCGAAGTTCAAGTTTTGGGCCAAATTAATGAAAGATTGTGTATGGTATGGTTTGCATGTTAAATTCCATGGGTAAAATTGCTAAAATTATATGCCTTTTGTTTTACATGAATTTGGAAAAGTATAAATAGATAAATAATTTTCCTTTTTATAATTTGGAATCTTCACCTTTGGCGGTTACTGCGTGGTAAGTTTTAAGGGTGAATTCCTTCTCTTAATGAACATTTCATAATTTTTATGTCCTTTGGAATAATTTTTATATGCCTTGTGGGGGTTCACTTGTTGGAGTTCATTTATTGAATTTCCTTATTTTAAGGGATGTTTTGCATATTTTTTATATGCTTGTGTCGCATTTCATTTGTTGAATTTCCTTATTTTAATGGATGTTTGGCCTAACTCTTATATGCTTGTGTCACAGTTCATTTATTATTTTCCTTGTTTTAAGGAATATTTGGCATAATTTTATATGGTTGTGTCAAAGTTCACTTTTCGGGGTACACTTATTAAATTTCCTTGTCTTAAGGAAAAGTTTGGCATAAGTTTATATGCTTAAGTCATAGTTCATTCCGTTCAAGCTCAACGTACCTCATGATAAAGTGTAGGAGTTCCAACTCGGCATTCCAATGAGATGGAGATTTGAAAGCACAAAGGATATGCAACTAGATAGGGTTAGAATGGCCGCTACTTTTGTGCTTGGATGTTGGTCACATGCCGGTTTCTCCCTACAACTCATTGTCTCAACTGCATCTTGACTTGTTAAGGCTTTGGTTTGGTCAGGGGGTCCCGGGATTTTAGGGAGTTATGAAGGATTTAACACGGTCTGGAAAAACCAGCTACAAGTTAGGGTCTGTGTCCTGAATCCCTCATCATTCGGAAGTCGTCACCTTGCTGGTCACTACATTAGTCACGTAAGACGTCATCTTCACTTTATGAAAGGTACTCTACTTGCCACACTGCATTCTTACCTTTCCTATTTCCTTCATGGCATTGGGGATAGTATTTGATTTTTCTTTCCCCCTTTCTCTACCCGTTGCCCCACATGGAGTCCACCCTCCTTTATGTAGGGCTTAGTACCAACCATGCATAAAAATAAGTGGGAACGTCCTTTTTGATCCTTCTGACCACTGCGCCTTTTCGTAGTCTCGTGAGTTCCCGATACTTTGTTTATTTTTTTATCCTTGTCTAGCCAGGTTTGCCGATTTTTTGGGGTACTAGGGTTCTGCTATTGACTTTCAATGGGATTCTATGGTCTTTTCGGCTTCTTGAGGATAGCCCTGTCACTGCATCTGCTTTCAATTTTTTTTCCCGTTATTCGGCTTATCACTTGAATCCGAGACCCTAGTTAGAATTCTCTCTCCCAAGTTCTGTTTATGTTTTATGCGTTACATTGTTTACCCTTTCGACTCTTGTGAACTCTCTCTTCTCTGGGTTTTCTTGTAGGGTCTATTTCGATCCTTGGTAGTTGCACTCGGCGATCAGGGCTTGTATCTCCTGGTCCTTCCTCCTTGGGCCCTAGACATGGGTTCCACTGGCCACTATCTACCTAACCCCTCTGAAGGAGTCACATGTTTGACTCATTCCTGAGCAAACTCTTCGTACCGCTCCCATAGGAAAACCAAAGTAGTGAAGGCTCTTGATTCTAAGCGTAGGTATGTCTTGGGTAGGGATGTAATTGTTGATGTATTTGTAACTTCGGAATGTATTCACTTGTATATCTTATGTATTATACCTCGATGTTTATTCTGGGAAGTATCTATAATGTAATTAAGTCATGTCATGCCCCGATGTTCCTATAGGGAGATTCAATAATGTAAACAAGCCATGTCAAGTCATAGAGTGTAACCCTGCTTATTGATCAAGGGTTAAAGTCCCCGCAGTTGTGGGGCCCTAGGGTAATTAGACTCTCCTAGAGAAGTCGGCCCTAGTGAGTTATTGTCAAGTCGAGAATTAGTATAAATAGAGAGGGAGCCTCTCTATTTATCACCCAGTCACTCACACTCAGTTGTAGCGCATAACTGAGAGAGAAGAAGTTGTTGGGACCAGAGAGAGAGACTACTGCTGTTGGGAGATCATCTTATTGTTTTGGGGTTTTGCTTTTGGTGCTGATTCTATCTTTGAGGAAGTTGCGGGGTTTCCTCCTTTATGGTTTCCCCAAGGAAAATCTTTGTGTCTAGTGTCTCTTGTGTTTGATTGCTGTGCTTTTTATTCTCTTAGTTAAAGATCCTAAGATAATGCTAGCTTGAATGATAAAAATCTAACACGGTATCAGAGCTAACCTGAGAAGAAGACACTGTGCAGTTGCGGAAACTAGGGCTTCCTACTTTTTGGATCTCTCCCCACATATTTTCAGCAAAATAAGGTTGGGTTGACTCTCCTCTCAAGGACGCATCTTTTTGTCGAAGCAGAATCTGATTTTGAGCATTTTCAATTTTTTGACCCGTCACTACTACCGAAAATTAGGGCTTTCCACAGAAGTGGAATTTTTGAGTGAGCCCAAGCATGGATTGATCTCCTCCTCAAAATCGAATTTTAGAGATCAAGATCAAAGTTTTTGGTTGGGAAGAACTCCAGGAAAGTCAAACCCTAATATGCTCCTGAACCAACTCTGGAGAAATTCAACTCAAGATCCAGTTCCGACATCTTGACCTAGTAAGATCTAGATCTTTTGCATTTCCATTTGAGGTTCTCTGTTAAGATGTCTTGTCATACCAAGCTCAATGAAAATCTTGAGGGAGATGATAACTTTCGAGCCTGTAAGTGTAGGATCTCCCTGGTCCTGGAAGAAAATGAGTTGGACTCTTACATCAATGAAGAGGCTCCAGTTCCAGAGGGAGATGAGGCTAAGGCCTTACACAAGAAAAAAATGGTCATGGATAAGAGGATTATTGTTGATTCAATCAAGGATCACCTCATACCACAGGTGTCCTCCCTAAAGACCTAAAGCTATGTTTGATGCCCTGACCAAACTGTTTGAAGGAAAGAACATAAACCAGAAGATGACTTTGAGAAACCAATTGAAGAATGTAAAGATCCAGAATACGGAAACCATCCAGTCTTACTTTACAAGGGTCTCTCAGATCAAGGAACAACTTGAAGCGGTGGATGAAGAAGTAGAGAATGTAGAAATTGTGATGACCACCTTGAATGGTCTGCCTAGGACATGGGACTCTTTCATTCAAGGGATCTGTGCCAGAAAGAATCTAGTTAAGTGTAGTAGACTATGGGAAGAATGCTCACAAGAAGAAGCTCGAATAGCAGCTTGAGAAGAAAAAATGGGAAATGAAGATCAATATCTCATAGTACAATCCAAGAAGAGCAAATAAAACCATCATCAAGGTAAGCACTTTCATTCTAGAAGATCTAACAAGAATCTACCTAAATTTAGATGCTTTAGATGTGATGAAAGAGGACACTATGCTAGAGATTGTCCTAAGAACAAAAATGTCTCTCACAAGAAGAAGGGAAACAAGAAAAGACATCATGCTCATGTTGTAGAAGATGATGAGCCTTCCAAGAAGAGAATCAAACAAGACAGTGACGATTCTTCAAGTGATGCAGAATATGTTTTGATTTCTGCTCTCACGGGAAACATCACACATAGAAGCAATGATTGGCCTATAGACAGTGGGGCTTCCAAACACATGTCAGGATTCAAAGAATCATTTGTGAAACTATAAGAATATGAATCACCCCACAAGGTGAAACTTGGGGATGACTACCAGTATCCAATTAAAGGTGGTGGAAAATACTCCTACAAATTAGACTCTAGAAATTCTATGAAAATGAAGGATGTCCTATTTATACTAGGACTTAAGAAGAACCTCCTCTCCATATCTGCATTGGATGCAAAAGGCATGAGGGTTTCATTTATAGATGGCCAAGTCCTCATGTGGCCAAAAGGAAAGACTATTGATGATGCATTAGTCATTGGGGAACAAGAGGGAGGTCTATACAAATTGAAGGGCCAACTAGAAAAAGCTTTGGTTCATGACTCAGTAGAACCAAATGAAATTTGGCATTGAAGGCTTGCACATGTGCATTACAGAGCACTACCACTTGTAAGCAAAATTGTTGAAGGTCTTCTAGAAATTCAGGCAAAACATGATGGTGTCTGCAAAGGATGTGCGAAAGGAAAGAACACAAAGAAGACATTTCCAAGTAGCGAGAGCAAGGCAAAAGGAATCTTGGAAATCATCCACTCTGATGTTTGCGGTTTGATGTCATCTAGTTCATTAAGCGGGTATGTATACTATGTTTCTTTTATTGATGATTTTTCTAGGAATACATGGATATGCTTCTTGAAGAAAAAAGATGAAGTATTCAACAAGTTCAAGGAATTCAAAGCCTTGATCGAGAACCATATAGAAAATAAGATCAAAACCTTTCGATCAGACAATGGTGGAGAATTCACATCAAATGAATTCAAAGCATTATGCAAAGATTCAGTGAATAAGAGGGAGTTAACAACTCCATATAATCCACAACAAAATGGGATTGCAAAAAGGAAGAATAGAACAATCATGAAGTAGCAAGGGCCATGCTTCATGATCAATATCTTCCCATGCATCTATGGCCAGAAGCTTCCAGAACACCGGTGTATGTACAGAACCATACTCCACACAGAGTACTCAAGAACAAGACACCTGAAGAAGTCTTTTCCGGCAAGAAACCAGAAGTCATCCATCTCAGAATATTCGGCTGTCCAGTGTACATACACATTCCGAAAGAAAAGAGGATAAAGTTAGATCCTTCAAGAAGGAAGGGTATATTTGTGAGATACTCTGAAAGCTTGAAGGCTTACAGAATATACTTCCCAGGATTCAAAAAGATCAACATCAGCAGGGACGTAACATTTGACGAAGACTCAACTTACAACAAATCCAGAAAGAGACCCATTGAAGAACCTGAAGAAACAGAAGTACCCAGAATTCATGACACAATGATGAACGAATAAATTCAAGAAGAAGATCGAGAAATAGAAGAACCTCAAGAACTTGTAAATCCACCTTAGGAGAAGAATCCTCACAAGAGGAAACTTTCTTGGCTATGAGAAGCTATCTAAGGTGCAGAAAGATATGGGGCTCCAGAAGAAAATCACAGAGAAAGGAAAAGAACCAGGTCCTGCTCCAGTTATGTAGCCTTATTATGTGACTTCATCGATAAAGAACCTTCCAACTATGAAGAAGCGACCGAAAGGAAAGAATGGAAGGATGCTATGATCGAAGAGTATCAATAGATCATGAAGAATGATGTCTGGGATGTTCTCCCTATACCAAAGGGGAAGCCTATTGTAACTTCCAAATGGATCTACAAGATCAAGCATGTTGCAGATGACAACATAGAAAAACATAAAGCAAGATTTGTGGCTCGTGGCTTCTCTTGGAAAGAAGGAATAGATTATGAAGATACTTTTGCACCTGTAGCCAGATAAACTTCCATCAGATCAGTACTTGCTTTGGCTGCAGTAATGAAATGGAAGATACACCAAATGGATGTCAATACTGCTTTCTTGAATGTGGTGTAGTAGAAGAGGAAGTGTATGTGGAGCAACCACTCAGTTTTGAGACACATGACAGGGATACTCATGTGTGTAAATTGAAGAAAGCCCTGTACGGTTTGAAACATGCAACTAGGACATGGTACAAAAGAATTGATAGCTTCCTATTTAATTTGGGCTTTGCCAAAAGTAAAGCAGATTCCAACCTTTACTACAAGGTTGAAGATGGGAACCCAGTGATACTCCTGTTCTATGTAGATGATCTATTTGTAACACGTATGGATGGGTTGATTGTTGATACAAAGAGGAAGCTTGTTGCTGAGTTAGAAAAGAAGGACTTCGGTATGATGCACTATTTTCTAGGGATGGAGGTGTGGCAGAATGCAGATGGAATCTCCCTCGGACAAGGGAAGTATGCACTAGAGATCCTGAAGAGGTTCGGGATGATGGACTGCAAGGCCATGACCACACCCATGGCATCGAATCTGAAGCTTCTAAGTGATGCTTCATCAGAGATGGTTGATGCTATGATATATCATCAGATGATTGGATCCTTGATGTACCTGACGAATACGAGAGCATATATTTGCTTTGCTATGAACACCTTGAGCCAATTCCTGACGGATCCAAGACATGTTCACTTGATTGCTGCAAAGCATATTCTGAGGTACCTAAAGGGTACAGTTGATTATGGGCTCAAGTATGAGGCGAATCAGAAGATTAACCTGGAAGGTTATGTGGATTTGAATTGGGTAAGCAGTGCCATTGATTGGAAGAGCACTTCAGGGTGCTGCTTCAGTATGGGATCTGGGATGATCATGGTTTAGTAGGAAGCAATCCTGTGTGGCACTGAGTACAACCGAAGCAGAATATGTTGCAGCTTGTTCGACTAGCTGCGAGGTGATATGCCTTAGGAAGCTACTATCTGATTTGTTTGATCTTCGGTTGGATGCTACTTGTAAATATTGCGACAACCAGAGTTGTGTGAAGTTATCTGAGAACCCGATGTTCCATGACAAGTTGAAGCATATTGAGATCAAATATCACTACATTAGGGATATGGTGCAGAGATGAGCAGTGAAGCTCTAGTATGTTGCGATGGACAAACAAATAGCTGATGTGTTAACCAAACCATTGGCTAGAGTGAAGTTTGAGTACTTCAGGGAGAAGCTTGGTGTTATCCATATCGAGATTCCCTCCAAGGGGAAGTGATGAGTCCGTAAGCCATTATGACATGGTGAGAGGATTGGTTCCTTCTATGGTCAGATATAAGTGCTGAGCTATTCTGAGGTGACTATGGGATGTGTTCTCACATGATCAGATATAAGTGTTGAAGGCCATTCTCTAGGAGAATGGAGGCACCTAGTCAGTTACCAGGAAATTGATTCATTCCGGGACTGAAGCTCAGCTTAATGTTGAGAGGCCATTCTCTGGGAGAATGGAGGCACCTGGTCAGTTACCAGGAATTTTTTTCAGTCTGGGATTGACACTTAGCCTAGAGCTGAGAGCCATTCTGATGTGACTGCGGGATGTGTTCATCTCTCATGATCAGATATAAGTGCAGAGCCTTTCTTACATGGTTGATGTGTTCATCCCATGGTAAGATATAACTACTGAGCCTTTCTTACATGGTTGATGTGTTCACCCCATGGTAAGATATAAGTGCTGAGCCTTTTTGACATGGTTGATGTGTTTATCCCATGGCCAGATGTGAGTGCTGAGCCTTTCTGACATGGTTGATGTGTTCATCCCATGGCCAGATGCGAGTGCTGAGCCTTTCTGACATGGTTGATGTGTTCATCCCATGGCCAGATGTGAGTGTTGAGCCTTTCTAACATGGTTGATGTGTTCATCCCATGGTTAGATGTGAGTGCTAGGAATTTCTGACATGGTTGATGTGTTCATCCCATTGTCAGATGTGAGTGCTGGGCGTGCCTTTCTGACATGGTTGATGTGTTCATCCCATGGTCAGATGTAAGTGCTGGGTGGGAATTTTTGATTGGGTCAGATATAAGTGCTGAAGAAAATGAAGACCTACTTGGAGGCTGGGCCTACAACCATCATGAAAAAGGGCCGGCTTTGTAGAACTTCCTGTGACGAGTAGAATTGAGATAGCACCCGTGATGATGACCAGTGATGATCCGACAATGATGATCCGGATCTAGTGATGATCCAGATGACTTGAAGATGGAGATAACTTGATGATGATCCAAATGATACAAAGAAGAAGACTTGTGCTGATAAGTTGTGTCGAGAGAATACCTTCCTAGTTAAGAGGGAGTGTTGATGTGTTTGTAACTTCAGAATGTATTCACTTGTATATCTTATGTATTATACCCCGATGTTTATTCTGAGAAGTATCTGTAATGTAATTGAGTCAATTCATGCCTCGATGTTCCTATAGGGAGATTCAATAATGTAAACAAGTCATGTCAAGTCATAGAGTGTAACCCTCCTTATTGATCAAGGGTTAAAGTCCTCGCAGTTGCGAGGCCTTAGGGTTATTAGACTCTCCTAGAGAAGTCGGCCCTAGTGAGTTATTGTCAAGTTGGGAATTAGTATAAATAGAGAGGGAGCCTCTCTATTTATCACACATTCACTCACACTTAGGTGTAGTGCATAACTAAGAGAGAAGAAGTTGCTGGGACAAGAGAGAGAGAGAGAGAGAGAGAGAGAGAGAGAGAGAGAGAGAGAGAGAGAGAGAGAGANTTGGGGTTTTGGTTTTGGTGCTGATTCTATCTCTAAGGAAGTTGAGGGGTTTTCTCCGTTATGGTTTCCTCGAGGAAAATCTTTGTGTCTATTGTCTCTTGTGTTTGCTTGCTGTGCTTGTTACTCTCTCAGTTAAATATCCTAGATAATGCTAGCTTGAACGATAAAAATATAACAGTAATGATGAACAAGGTTGACGCACTATGTAGTAGATATCTTATCGGTTGGATGGAATATTGCAATATGAATAAATAAGAGTGGATTGAGTGGGCTACTCTCAATTGGAAGCCACTCCTTGATTATATCCCTACGATTAATTTGTTGGCGAATAGATGGCTGGTCTTCATTTTCCTTGAGGAAAAGGATGCTACACTCATTTTGGCATCTCTGTGGACCATTGAGAAGGGATCCCTGGTATTGATTCACTGGCACACCAACTTTGACCCTCTTCAAGAGAGGGTGGTCAAAAGGCACCTTTGGGTCCTGTTTCCAGTCCTCCTTTCCCGCTGTGGAACACACATTTCTTGATTGGTGTTGCAAATTCCCTTGGGTGTTTCATAGCGATTGAGAAAGACTTTCATCAGCTTGTTGACAAATGCATGGCCGTGGTTTTAGTTGAGATGGATGTCTCAAAAGGTCTGCTTGTAGAGATTGACATTGTTTGTAATGACCTAGTGATTTACCAAAGATTGAATTATTTGAATGCACCCTTTAGGTGTAGTTACTGTCACACTGCTGGCCACCTCAGGAACACCTGATCTTCCCTACTACATGGTCTTCCATGATCCAATTGTTTTGATTCATTTGATCCCCCTTCACGCTCTCCTCCATATGTCTCTCCCTCTGCTGAAGACATTTCAGCTCTGTCACCTATATGTATGTTTGGTTCCTCGTCCCCTACTCTGTATGATGACTTTACGAAAGGTGAAATTTTATACATTGAAGACGTGGAGAATTTCCCAGACTGTCTCTCCTTGCTAGCTCCGTGGACACACAGAAGTATTCTTATGCTTTGAAGAGATCTCTACCCCTCAGATTTCTCCTACTTCGATTTCTATGCCTACAATCCACTTTCCTTTATCGACTTCCTCTGATTCACTCCCCTTGTCGACTTTGGAGAATCTTCCTCCTTTCTAGAACCCCACCCAATCCTTTTGAACCCTTACTGACAAGTCCTATAGACTCTCCTTCCTTCATGGACCCCTCGCTCCTCAAATCCCTCTCCATCTTCTCTAAGAAGTCCCCCCTCTCTCCGTCCACTCTTCCCATGGATTCCATCAGATTTGAAAATGTCACAATTCGAAAATACTGGAAAGCCAAACCTCCTCCTTATCCTCCTGGAGATCTAGGAACCACTGGTATTTATACTCCCCTCTCTGTCAGAGTCAAGGCAGTAGCTAGATCCCCCTTTTCCTCCCACAAATTGTATTTTCCTCAGGGACTTAGAGCATTGTCTCCTGTTGAACATTGTTCCCCATGAAGATCCTCACTATGAAAATTCATGGTTTTTGGGGGCTTACCAAAAAAAAATCCCTTAATTCTTTGTTTTTGTTAATAAATCCTGATATGATCCTCATACAGGAAACCATGTGCGACAATTACCATGCTCTTCGTCTTTTCTCCAAGATCAAGCCTTGTTGGGAACTCTATTCCATTGTCTTTTTAGTCCTTTCTGGGGGTCTCCTAACTAGCTATAAACCTCTGCTTGCTCGTTGTACCTTTGTCTCGTATGCGGGTATCCTGGCTAAAGCTAAGTTTGAAGACCTTGATTCTGAGCTCTCTATCCTCAACTGCTATGGCCCTTATACAAACAGAGACTTCTTGTGGAACAATGTTTTGGATGGGGGCATTTTTTATCTTCCTAATCTCTTACTTGTTGGGGATTTGAACTTCACTATATCAGATGCTGAAATATGGGGAAATAAAGCTCGTATTGACTTACATACCCCTTTCTCCTTTCAACTTCTAACAAATGCCAATATGGTGGATCTAGCCCGTCTCTGACGTGGACCTACTTATAGAAATGGGCATGTTGGCATGGAGGGAATTAGGAAAAGACTTGACATATTTCTAGCCTCAACACCTCTTCTCTCCTTCCTTAACCGTTTAAGAACCCGGACCCATCCCTCTAATATCTTGGACCACTACCCCGTCTATCTAGAATGGAATGTCTTGTCTTCCTCTTGCCTTTACCCTTTCAAGTTCAATATGGTTTGGCTTTCGGATAAGGATTTTCCTTTGGTTTCAAACACCTCTTGGGCTTCGAATATTTCACCTCTAGACCTTGATCATATGTCTGTTCTCAACCTTAAGCTCAAAAGGCTCGAAAGTGAAGTTAAAAATTGGGAAAAGAAGCATATTCTCATTAGGGATAAAGAGGTAACAGACATTGACTTGAATATCCAGTCTCTCCTTACTACTCAACCCTCTGGTATACTCTTTGATTGTGAAGCTGCATAGTTGTCTTGCTTAAAAGCAGAAAGGAAATATGCCTGGCTCATGAGGTCTTAACTTGGAAGATTAAATGCAGAGTCTACTGGATTAGTGAAGGAGATGCAAATACAAAATTCTTCCACAGTTATGCTTCGGCTAGAAGGAACTCTAAATCTTTTTGAGAACATCAGAATCAGGCTAGTGAACTGGTTGAAGATGAGGTTCTTCTTAAACATCTAGGTGAAGTGCACTTCTCATATATTTTTAAAGATGATAGTAATACTAGTACCGTTGATCAACTTAAAGTCATCAATCTCTTCCCTCCTTTATTCAGGAGGATGAAGCTGGTATTTTCCTCTTGGAGATTACACTTTTGGAAGTTGAAGGAGCATTAAAAGGTTTCAAAAAGGATAAGAGCCTTGGTCCAGATGGATGGTCGGTGGAGTTCTTTCTCTGGTTCTTCGACTTGGTGGGTATTGACCTTCTAATGGTTTTTGAATAGTCTCAGATTGAGGGAAAGGTCATCAATTCCACCTCTCTTACACTCATCTCGAAGTGTGAAAAACCTCAAACGTTTTCTAATTTTCGACCTATCTCGCTCTGCAATTTGGTCTACACCCTCATCTCTAAGATTGTAGCTATCCGCCTGAATCCTTTCTTGGACAAGGACATCTCAACCCAACAATATTGCTTTCTCCAAAACAGACATATCATTGAACCTATAGGCATCACACATGAAATCCTGACACTATCAAAATGAAAAAATTGTAGGTGATGGTACTCAAGTTGTATCTAGTCAAAGATTTTGACCGTGTTAACTGGACAATCTTAAGGCTTATTCTTCTCCAAATTGGTATACCTGTTGACGGGGTCAACTGGATCATGGGTTGTGCTTTCTCCTCAAACTTCTTGGTCGTAGTGAATGGCACTCCATCAAATTTCTTCTTGGCTTCTCGAGGTATACGACATGGGTTACCTCTATTCCCTCTCCTATTTATTCTTGTGATTGAAAGTTTAAGTCTTATTATTACTGATGCACAGAGAAAAGGAAAGATCCAAGGGATCAAAGCTTCTCCTATCCTGTCTATAACACACCTCCTCTTTGTCGATGATGTTATTCTGTTTGGGATGGGGATACTAGATGAATGGAAAGGGTATAGGGAAATACTAGACCTCTTCTGTTCAACTACATGCATAAGCATCAGTTTAGAGAAGTCTTCCTTCTTGTATAGTGAAATGGATGTGGAAACAAGGGACTTGATTGCTTCTATCCTTCCCTTCAAAATGGAACCCCTTTCAACAGGTTTCAAATACCTCGGGTATAGTATTAATCCCTTGGGTTATTGCACTAATGATTGGAGGTGGATCATAAAAAGTTTTGAAAAAAGAACTAGTAATTGGGCTTACATAATGCTATCTCTTGGTGGAGGGCTGATCCTTGTCAGGTTTGTTGTTATCGGGTTAGCGGTATATTGGTTTTCCTAAACCTGGTTCCCCAAAATACATTCTAAATTGTCTCATATGTTTCATTTTTACCTTTCTCTGAACACAGGGGGAAAACATAAGATGCACTTAGTTAAATGGTTCACTATTTCCAAACCCCATGAATATGGTGGGTGGAACATTAAGAACCTGGAAGGGTTCAATATTCCCTTAGAATGGAAAGCTTATGGATGTTACTAAATGGTAACAAAATATGGAGCAATATCATTGGCCATAAATATATTAAAAAATTGTCCATGGAAGACTAGATTCACCAACAAAGCTTCCCTATTCAAGGTTCTTCTTACTTATGGAATGGCTTTATAAGAACACTTTCCTGGATCACTATGAAATTGGGCTGGAAGGTTGGTGATGGAAAAAGAATCAGGATGGGCGTTGATCCTATAGCAAGGTTGAACACCTCCTTTGTTCTCTTTGAGGACCTCAGGGATTATCTCTGCGATTATGGCATTTCTACACTCAGTCAAGCCTGTAAGTTGGGAGATGGTACAAACTCACAGTCTTACTGGTTATCTGCAGCGGAATTAGATTTGGGAGGTAGTTGGAAGGAACAATGGACTACTTATGTCAAAGGTTTAGCTCATGGATGTATCATATTAAAGGAATTCAAGGACACTTTACTATGGATGTACAACAAAGATACAAGAGATGTCTCTGCCAGTTTGGCATATGAACACATTATCTCCTCCTTCCTGCCTTTATCTCTTGTTAGTTCTCATTCACGTATTTGGTGTTGTAATGTGCCTTTAAAATGAAATTTTTTACTTGGATTTGCATTGAGAACTGCATTAATACTTGGGACAACCTAACAAAAAAGATGGGATGGGACCGACAAATGTTGCCTATGTAGAAATAGTGATGAATCTATAAATTGACTCTTTGTTCGATGCCCTTTCACTTGGGAGACCATCTACATATTATGCAGGAAGTTTCACATATCTATGAATTGGAATTATCCATCCTTTCTGGACAATTTAGGAAACTGGTTCAAAAGGGAAAGGCAATTTCTCTATCTTCCCTTTTTCTTCATATGGAATATGTGGATCTCCAGGAACTGTTACTTGTTCGAGGATAAGCCTCCTGACGCGACTTTTCTCTGTCACATAATTATGGATAAGGGACACACCTATCCTGTGGAGTTCGAAAGAAAATCCAAGCACAGGATTTTTGGTAATGCTCATGTTTTAACTTACCCATCAGGCTTTTTTGATGGGGCTGCAACAAATAAGTATGGAGGAGTTGATATCTTTCTGTTGCTTAGCCAATATCTTTTTTTCTGCATCAATATGGGATGTGGGCATAACACGAACACCAGATCAGAATTATTGGCACTTTGGGATCTACTTTTTTTTGCAAAAGAAATTGGCATCCCCACTCTTCATGTCTATGGGGACTCATCAATTATCATTAGCTGGGCCAATGATAAGGAAACTCTCTTTTCCCTTGACTTGGATGCCTGGTGTGTCAACATGATGGAGCTAAAGTCCTACCTTCACACTTTATACTTTCATCATGTCTTTAGAGCATAATAAAAGGACAAATAGGAAACGCTCTCCATGGCCGCTGGCATACTTTCCTTCACTGAATACTATGAGGAAATAACTATTGGGGAAGATAAGCTTCAACTCTTCTAGAGAGAGCTTGTACCTCCTACTCTTCAACCTTTTGGTTGCTTTTTTTGAGTATGGATGGTTGAGTCTTTTAGCATCATATTTGGATGTCTTGAGGTTGACACTGTTTCTCCTCGATGGGTATTGATATTAGTTCTCTTCCCCAAGTGCTTCCATGGATACATTGATATGGGCTCTTTATGTTTTCTCCTTAGACTTGCATCGATGATCTATTTTGTCAAAGTTTGGCTGATGTTACTTCATTAGAGTTCTCATAATGATCTCCCCTTCTTGCATTGTACAGGTCCTCATAATTCCTTTTGCTTCTGCTCTGATATGATATTGATATCATTGTGATGTAACAAGTTACCTTTGATTCTATTAATGAATATCAAGGAACAACTATTTTATTATGGAAAAAAGTGTCGGAGTTCCCAGGAATAATGTCTTATACATAAACATTTGAAAATATTACTTTTAAAGCCATAATTTAATATGGTCTGGGAAAATATTTCTCGTTTAAAATTTTATAACATTTATATTAAAAAGAGTGGATTTGTTTACAAACTACTGATTTTTAGGCAAATTAAACTCCGCTTGAAACCTAAGGCATTTTCTATTCCACGATAAGAATAAAAAAACGGTATGTCAAAGTATTATTTAACATTGTCTTAACAATAAAGGTAAAGTTAACTTATGTTTCTTAAGTGCATACAAATATACTAGCATGATTATTTATGGATCTCATAAATTATCTTAAGATTTTACTTTATTGATTTTGTTTACTATACATTTGTATGAGAATTTATGGGTCTTATGAATTATTTTAAGCTTTCACTATTTGCTTATGATAATTATGCATTTTAATGATGATGGTGACGATGATTATTAACGTCCACTGAGACCAAATTTGGTCTATCGTACCTTAAAAAGGAGAATACTTGGTTTACTTTAAAATATTGTTCTTGTGCTCAAAAAGATTGCCAAGAATCTTTCCAAACATGCTATAGTTTTGGAAAGTTAGGAGGTTATAAAGGTTTGTATTGTAACAAATAATATGAAACTTAGATCTAATGTGGTTGTAAGTAGGGCACTCTAAGAGAAAGTGATTTTCATCCTCAACGCTCATAGACTCACATAGATGGAAAACCCTTTCCGCCCATGGAGTTTTAGGGATAGACCAACGCCCTGTTTCACTATGTAGTACATGAGAGTTCGTTCTAATATTGGCTATATGAATTTTCTTCCGTGAGCTAGTTACTGCCGAAAGATACTTCTGATCTTCAAATTAGGATTAATGACCTCCTTATAGTATCTTAATTTTCTTTTAACCACTAAATTTTCCTCACACCACAATTTCTATTTAAACTTAGAAGTAATAATATTTTTGACATTATCAATGTTATGCAAAATTTTATTTTCATCAATGCCCCAATGGTTTAACCAAGCCATGGTATCTTTACACCAGCACCGCTTGAGTCGTAGTTGGTTTTGACTTGAGTTTAAAGAAATTTTAGGAAGTCTCTCATTTTCCATGTTATCTATCTTATGCTTGTACATCAGGTGCCTAGTCATAGCCATGCTCTTGATGGGGAAATATCCAATTCTATGAGGAGAATATGACAAGGCATATTGCTTTTATTTTGAGGTTATAAGTTATAAACTGCTTCTGGATTTGCTCAATCTTCCTCCAAGACTCTCTAGAAATGATGCACCCCCATACTTCCCAAGCATACAAGATAACAAGGATGACAAGGGTTTCAAAGAGGTTTTTTTTTTTATCCCACATGACCAGATTGACTGATTTACGAATATTTTCAAGACCAAAATAAGCTTTCCACCCTCCATTAATCCTTTTCTAAATGGCATAGTTCCAATTGAGCTTGTGATGAATATCAATTTTGAGATACTTGTAAGAAGTCACTTCCTCTTGATTTCTATTATCATAAATAAAATTTATCATTAAACATGTACTTGTTAGGTGTATGCGTGTAACAAATATGCATATAATATTAATATAAAAAAAATGTTGTGAAGTTTAGTGTGACATAGGGTGTGTTATAGTGGCATACTGTTATGCTGCAACTATAACTCTCGTAGTCACCTGGGTTAGTCACATATTTCGCAAGACTTTAATTTCCCGTGGGTTTGTCGCAAACTTGATGACCTGTTCATTGATAAAGGCTATGTCGAATCCCCTCTTATCCCTTTTCAAATTGTATTTTCCTTTAATCCTTGTGGCCATGTATTTGTCATTCTTCATAATCTCCTTGTGAGGTTGATTTCTTCATTTCCTCCAGGATCAAGGATGACCCCTCTCATACCTGCCACCCTTGGTGGGTAATTTGTTTGTTGAAACATACGATTATCCTCAAATTTTAAAATTCATCACATTATTTATGTTAGCTAACAATATATTATCAATTCATTCATATTGGTCAGCACCTTTTCAATTGTTTTCATTCATTGTCTACTCTATACTGTTTTTTTCATTTTTTAGATGGGTTATCTTGTAAGATAGGAGATATAGTTGAATGGGAATGCCATTAATGGAATATACTATATATATATGTACATATACATATATGTATGTATGTATGTATGTATATGTATATGTATTTATGTGTGTGTGTGTGTGTGTGTGTGTGCATATACATACACACACACACACACACACACACATCCACGATAATAATTCTCTTAGGCTCCACTTGAAGGGGTATCACCCTGTCGGCTCCAGGTTTAGGAGCCCAACCTCGAAGGACCCAAAGGATTGAACCTCCGACCTCGACTACTTCGGTCTTGGACTCAAAAGTACCAACCAATTGAGCTACCCCTCAGGGCGATATATATATATATATAATTTAAGTACTTTATCTAAATTATTGTATTTCATAGTCTTGCATTTGCATTGAAAATATACATTAGACCATTTCAAATGTTATTCAACGTCCCCAACTTGGAGTGTTAAAATGAAGTGTGGTCGACTTCCAACTCTCTAGGAGGAACGCTTCGAATAAAACCCCATGGTTGAGGAAACCTTCATCAATAAAGTGAAGGGTGAGTTCATTTATTTTGTCTAAGTTGTCGGGGCTTACACCTGGCTTACCATATTGAAATAGCTTGCTTGGAGAGACAAGATGGCCCATAAAGGGCAAAACACACACACACACACACACACACATATGGGAAGTTTGAACCTTTGTGATGAAAATTTCACAATCCCTCACTTAACTATTGAACCGATACATACTTAATAGTGCAAGTGTTTAATGATGCAAGTGATATCATTTCAATGTGAATGAAGTGGCATTTTTAACATTGCTAGTGATATCACTTTAATGTGATTGGAACTATTTGTTCTAACCTTGAGATAAACCTTAATACATTCATCACAAATAGGTTTACTATCATAATTAGGTGAATCTCACATCCATGAAATCTTTTCTCAATTGTTATCTCATTTACATTAGAATAATGATCAATTAATCTTGGCGGGCTAGCTCATGTGATTGAGTGTTGTAAGTTGTGAGTAAAATGTCTCGAGGTTAAATCCTTGGGTAGCTATACACTTCTATATAAGGGCCTCACTTGAAATCCCCATCGGGCTAGCTCCGCAATCAAAGCGAACGGGGTCCGACCCCTTTGTGTGCCCCCCCCTGTGATTTCTTTCCCTGGATGTAGCAACCTCATTGGGGGGTTTGTGAACCACAACATAAAAAATAAAAAAAATAACGATCCATTGCCTTTTACTGTTGTGGAATCCTAAAGGCCACGGCTCTCCAACTTGAGTACAACATAAGTGGAAGCTTAGAGGGCATGGCCATCCAACTTCAATACAACAAAATTTGCAGACATATCTATGGGATATGAATTTTGGAGCTCAAAAAATATGTGGTGTAAAAAGCAAAGTTGTTGAAACATGAATATTGAATTCACTTCTAGATATGAATTATATTATTTATGACCTATTTGATGGTGTATTGGTAGACAAATTGGTGTGGAGGGTGTTGATTAAGGGGGGATTCCTATTTGAAGGATTGAAAGATTGGATGCCACATAAACACAACTAACCAATTAGACCCACAACTTGATGACTATGAATTAGTTGAGGACAAATACGACCATAAACATCATGCCATGATCACCTCCAAATTCTAGTTTGGCCTCGTATGAGAAAAAACTTCAAGTGTAAAGGATTAGAAAGAAAAGCAGGAGATAAATGATAGCCTCCCTAAATATGGATTGGCCCCTTTTGAGAAAAAAGTTTAGGTGTCTGGGATTAGAAAGCATAACGACAAAGAAATGATCACCTCCCTAATTTTGGATCAGTCTCATACGAGGAAAAAATTAAGGTGTAAGGAATTAGAAAGCAAAGTGATAGAGAACCACCTCTTCATCTCTATATGAGAAAAGGCAACTAGTAGGAGTTTGGAGTCCACAACCAATCTAGTAAGGATAATGGTATGAGGCATACGCAATCGACTTAACAAATATAAGATATGGGCACTCAAACTTGTAGTGATAAGATATGGATGTGATGAATCAAAAAGCTGGTTTGGAAATACAAAAAGATGATGGACGATTTACTAAAACCAACACAAATTCATCTTAAAAAGGATCTACCAAGCGCCAAAACAGATCAACTCTATGTAACTGCAAACCCCTTTTTTAGAGTGGAAATGTTGAGAAAACGTGAACATAATGTTTATGGTTTTAATTTGTAGTCTTATATATGTCGTTCTAAAAAATATTTTAAATCTAAATTGAGCAAAAATGTTATTTTTTATAACATTTTATTATTTTTTATAAAGGACACACGCTAGCTCTAGAATGAGCATGGAAGGACTTACACATCTCCTCCTATTGGATTGTAGAATGCACCTCTTCGACGCAATAAATTGAGTAGACATGTTATTTTTGATAACATTTTTTTATTTTATAAAGGACACGTGTCTGCTCTAGGATGCGCATGAAAGGACTTACACATCTCCCTTTCCTAGGCTGTAGAATGCGCCTCTTCAACACAACTAGTGATTTAGGTTGACCAAGTTCAAGGAAAAAGCCTTCCCTTAAAAATGACCTATACTTATTCTTATTATTTTTTGTACTCTTAAAATGTAAAATATTGTAGTAAATGCTTTTTAAATTAGTTTACTTTTTATATTTATATTATTATTATTATTATTGTTTTATTAATTTCTTGAAAATAAATTAAATATTAGTTATTTTTAATTAATGAGTAAAAGGAGTATCGTGAAGGGTTATAGAAGTCTTAACTTGAGGGGTTAATTCATTTGCTTTTTTTGCTAATAATATTACTAAGTATTTGAGCTTCATGCAAGAGGTCTTAGGGTTGATTTATCACGTAGTTTTTGGTTATCGCATGCTTTACTTGATGTCCCTATTGGGTTAGTTGCTATAATCAAAACCGATAAATTTACACTAAGTTTCATCCATAAATACATGAAAACGGTTATTATTTTTTCTACAAAATTTTCTTTGAAAAAGATATTTTAATAAACTAACTTAAATAATTAAATGCATTAAATTTCATGCATGATATATTGTAATTGACTCCCTAAACTAAATACATTTGTGATATACCTCACTCAATATTTCTACACAAATGAAACATCATAACCACTACCAACAATTTTACTTTAAATACCACCATTCACAAAATAAAAAAATATCAAAAATATTCCACAACTTAACCTTATATATAATTCCAAAACTTAACCTTTATTATATATATATAAATAATTTCCATATCTTCAAATTTTTGCTCGTTGTTAAGTCATTATAGTATATTGCCTTCACCTGAGGATGATATGACTCAAGCTTTGAAACAATTTTTTCTAAAGAAGTCCTTTGATCGTTTGAGAAAAACAAAAGTATATTCCAGTGTTATGAAAAACTATTCTAAACCACAAACATTACTACATATTTAATTTATTTAATGCAAAGGTATAACAGAAATATCCATATCCGATAAATAAATAACTATAATACTAAATGAGTGACGATGTTTCAAACATGGTATACATAGATTAATATTATTAACTAGTAATTGTACTTAGAGGTGTAATAAAAAAAGAACGCCTTGTTGCAAACTAAGCAAAGAAATATAGACGTATACAACAAAAAAGACAATTTGAAATATTGATACAATATTTTAAAGACATTATATTGTCCACATAATTCCCCATTATTTTTAAAGACATTATATTCTTCAATTTTAAATTTTATATCTTTGAAAAATTAAAAAAAACAACATCTTAAAATTTTGACATAGTTTAGTATATTATGTAAAAAAATATGGATCTTCACATTAATTAATTATGAAGTTATAAAGTTTTAGTTAAATTAATTTTGTATATAATAAAACAAGTGTTTCTTTTTTAAGAAATAAAATTATATATTTATTAAAGTATAATTATTATTATTGTTAATTAATTTTTTTGAAATTTAATTTGAAAAACAATATATAAATTTATGTAAGTTATTACTTAAAAAAGTAATTTTAAACAAATGTTTTAATTGATATATTATATTTATTTAATATTTTTTTAGGAATTATTATACAGTAAAAGTTAATTTTTTATAATTCCTTTTTATATAAATAATAATCATATAACAAAAATTCTAAACCTTAAAAGAAAAGAAAAAGTTCAATATTAAATTTTATATCTTTGTGAAGTTAAAAAAAGCCAGAATGACTAATGTTACAATTTTTTTATAAATCATAATTGTACTTATTAATTTTGTTTTTTAATATTAAGATAAAAAAATAAAAATTGAATCATAAGTTACTAAAAATATAAAGTAAATAAAAAAATGTATATCATTTTATAACATAAAAGAAATAAAGCTAGCATACATCCATTTTAAAAGTTTATTTATTTGCATAAATAAAATCATAACCACCATTCAGTCATTTCCACCATATTAAAATTGAAGTTGGTTGAATATTTAGTCTAGTTCATCTTATTTGTTTGTTAATAAATGTAGATTAAAAAAATATGTTATGAAAACAGTAAATCCAAATGCTTTAAATGTAGAATCACTTTTAAGAAGTAAGTATATTTTAACAACTTGCTTGTAAAAAAACACATAAATTGGGTTCCCACACAATCTGATTTGACATATAAAATAAAGATGTGTCTTCACGGGCTTTCCTTTGTTGATGTACTATGTATCTTTTTTAAGAATATATACTATGAGATGCATGCATGCATGTGCGATTATTTGAAAACAACATAATGCTTGGTGAAAGTAATAAACATAGGTAAGACTTTTGATAAAATAAAAGTATACCTTACACCTTGCACACCTTTGTTTTTGGACTTTGCAACACTACTTTATGCACTTGTATGAGCACCTGCAATATGTCATTATGTCATTTGTGAGACATAGAAAATTTATGATAAAACTAAAAAAAATATATCTCTAATGCAACACTACCAATTAATATGTAAAGGAGAATTGAATTGGAAAAATGTATTATTAATTATAAATAAGTTATTGCATATAATATTTTGTGTGTATGTGCTAGTAAATATCATTATATTGTTTCTTTTAACCTTGTAAGAGTTGTTTATATTGTTTAACATAGATACCAATCGGCATTTACCTATACCTAATTAGCATCCATGAAAACAACAATTAAAATATGTATAGTAAATTTTGTAAATGAATTTGGTTTAAACAATATTATATTGAACCAACCTGTAGTACATTTATATAGTTGTTATTACACAAAATCAAGTTGTTGCACGCATAAATAAAAAAATATGAATAAACTCTAATATACACTTGTAGTTCATTTATTCATGTCTCTACTTAGAAAATGGTTATGATTTTAATTGGAGTTTATTTGTATAAGTAAATATGGAATTTAATACATACCTACTTTACATTAGATGCAAGAAAGGAGATGTATATAAATATATTACAGAGAATGGAATACAACAGTTAGGCCCGTCGTTTGGAATCTATTCTATAATCACATCTTTTTACCATCGTAACAAATGGTATTTGTTTGTTGGGCTCATTAAATAGAAAAAAATATAATATAGTTTTCCTATTACTAATATAGGTCATTCAATTACTCATTACAGATTCACCAATCCATAAATACATTTCCAAAAATTTCAATGAATGATAGGTAAACTATTTCACACATATTTATGTTGAGGCTTAAATTAGATTTAGTTGCGGAAAATTCAAAGAACATACACCAATATGGGATTAGATGGTAGCTAAATTAAAAGACAAATGATGCTCTTTGTTATTTCTTTTATCTTTTCAACACAATTAAATAGTATCAAGAAAAAAGAGAAGAATATTAAGGAGTGTATATATTCGTAAATTGAACATTTATATTCGTAAATTGGATATATATTTGGATATATAAATTGGATAAAACAAGTTAGGCAACCAAAAATTTGATATCGAAACTATTTGGAAAATGAATAATTGAAATATATATATATATATATATTGCAAGCTAGACTAGTTATTCATTTTATTTCACCAGTTGTGGGCGAGCCGAATTTTAGGGCAAGGGTTTTAACGCAAATACCATATGGGCGATCGACTCCGTTCCTTCTTATCTCCTTATATACTCAGTGTATTTCTATGTCTTTTTCAATGGATGGGAAGATTTAAACCTTATCTTTATAGTTCTCTGTGCGAGAAATTCCCCATCATTCCCATTCAAAAACACTGCAATAAAAAAAAATACAAAAACCAAATTCCCCATCATTCCCATTCAACAGAGCTGAGAGACTTTTCCTTTTCTTCAGATACCCCGCTCTTAATGTAATCCTGAGCAGGACCTTTTGGATTGGGGTGTGGGGGTTCAATCTTAGTACCATCAAGAGATCATCGGTTAGTCACATGCCTAGCAACAAAAGAAAAGATGCTTCTACATGCTATTCCCCACCACCTCAGGTATGCTCATAGGAATCCCACAAGCAGTTTATATAGATAAACTACGTTTTTCATTCCCTCTTATCAGCCAGCCAAGCAACCCGTTTATCTTCTTTTTCACACTACCTACGTTCCATAGTGTCAAGGAATGTGCTGAAAGGCATGCGGTTTTTAAGTTCCAGAAATTACATTTATAACGGGAAATTAGAATGAGATTATTAACATCATACTAAAAATAGAATGCTTCTGTATTAAATATTACAATATTAATTAATTTTTTGCATAGGTAAACTAATCAGAAATAAGTATATCTGGGCTAAATATATTTGGGCGGGCTTGCGTTTCCAAAATTTTGAAGTAGGTTTACCACCGAGTTTCAATGCCCAAAATGTATGATTAGGGTTTTAAGCCATCATCCAACCAATATGCCATTAAAAAAAAAATTATCATACCATCACAGTCCAAAGTGATCCCTTATAAGATTTAATGATTTAATGAGTTTTGGACATGATAAGTATGATCACTTATTTAATGACCATTTTCGTTACACGTTTTCTTGTTTTTTTTTTGCTTTTTGCTTTCTCCAGGTTGAGTGTTTTTTTTCTCATAATAAGTATGATCACGTATTTAATGACCATTTTAGTTACATGTTTTTTTGCTTTTTGCTTTCTCCCGGTTAAGTGTTTTTTTTCTTCAACATTTGTGGAATTTTGGATGTGACCATGATCTGTCGGACCTCAACTTTAGTGCATCAAAATTTTAGTGTAAAAGAATGCGTGCAACAAGTTACTTAAAGGAACAACATTAATAGAAATAAAATGCTTAGAACAGGAATGAAAAACAAGACTGATAAACAGATGCCAAGCAGAAAACACAGAACCAGAGTCACAACCAGAAGTTGATAACAGAGTTCACCCCCTCCACTGGGCTATGTCTCCGGGTCCCTCTCCAATAGGAACCGATCCAATTAATGGTTTTAAAATGGTACAAATGGTTCTGGACTAATCACAGAAACCGGACATTACAGCAAAGTCTTCAAGACCTCCTCTCTGAAAGTTACAAAAGCTGGACTTCAATAGACAAAAGAAGCCAAGTATAACTGAGAGTAGTCGACTTCAACAGGAACAACAAAATGCTCTCTGAAGCTTCTCATCACAGAGAAAACACTGCACTGTTCTCCCCCCTCTACCATAAACCTTTTTCCTCCTTTATAGTTATGTTTTCCGTTACAATGAGCAAAACGTTCAAAGAAAAGCGACTGTTCACCTCCTTCTGCCAACTGCCGCCGACTGTTCATCTCCCTATCGACGCTACCATCATACGGCATCAAGATTCTGCATAAACCGTTTTGAAAAGTCCCCGCGCGAACGCATTGAGGAAGTTTGAGTTGGAATTTTTTGTTATCCGAGCTTCCGTAGTGGCGGAAGAGGATCAGCATCGGGCTCCGATATTTTACTTTAATGAACTCGGTCTCAATCGGCTATCGACTGGTTTTCAAGTCGGAAGCTTCAGTCATTTTGGTTTCCATAGTTGCGGACGGGGAAAAGGTCTTGTGAGCTCCGTCGTTGCGGCTCTTGAATCGCTCCGCCTTTCGATCCATCTGAAAGTCCGCTGAGCTTCCCCGTTGCGGCTGCCGGAAGCCTTTATACTTCCACCATTGCGGCTACCGGAAGCCTTTATACTTCCGATCCTTCTATCTTCATCGTTGCGGAAGCGAAATCACTCCGGCTTCTGAACGTCTTTAAGTTTCCGCCGTTGCGGCTGCCGGAAGCGTTCCGACTTCTGATCCGCCCGTAAGTTTCCACCGTTGTGGCTGCCGGAAGCGTTTCGACTTCCGATCCGCCCGTAAGTTTCCGCCGTTGCGGCTGCCGGAAGCGTTCCGACTTCCGATCCGCCCTTAAGTTTTCGCCGTTGCGGAAGGGAATGTCTTCTGATCCTCGATGTTTGCGAAAGGCGAAAGGCTTGCAAGCCCCGCTGTTGCGGAAGGGGAAAAGCTTCCAATTCCCTATCTACGGAAAGAAATCTCTTCTGATCTATGTATTTTTGCCGTCCGTTTTTTCCAACCGTCGTTTCAGAACCATGTACCATATTGGATCTTTAAAGAGGAATAATCCATCGGATCAATCCTCCCCATTGGAGAGCTTTTGGACCACCAAAAGCCTGAATTATTCTGCGAGTAAGTGAGGGTAAATTTCCCTCACTTTACCAATCTCCATCCATCTTGCTTTGCTAGGATGCATTCCCTTCAACCCCACTCAAAGGTACTCAGCATTACCCCTTCGTGAAGTTCTTACATTTCTGTCAAGAATGACATCATCCTGCAACTCTCTCATATATTCAGGTGCCAAATCATCTATTGAAGGAATCTGTATGTTAATTTCCTCATCCATGATCATGGGAGGCTCATATAATTTCAGATTCTCAATATTGATAACTGAATAAATTTGCATGTATGGAGGTAAATTCAAGCGAAAAGCATTAGTACCGATCTTTTCCAAGATCTCAAACAGACCATACCTGATAGGTTTAAGCTTTTTACCTTCACATTTCATCCTTTCTTTGGTGATGTGTAACCAAACTTGGTCACCAACCTGAAATTGATGATCAAATCGATGCTTGTCATGCCTGGCTTTGTACTTTGCCTGGCTCTTCTCCAACTGTTCTTGAACTGCCTGCTGCACTGCTTGGATTCTTTGAATGAACTTTAAAGCTTTATCTGCATCATGATGTCCATCCACTGCATCTTTGCCAAAAGAGAATTCCATCGATGTCTTTGGCAGATAACCAAAACAAGTTTCAAAAGGAGATATTTTCGTGGAAGAATGAACTGCATGATTGTAAGCATGCTGTATGTACTGCAACTGCTCATCCCAAAGTTTAGGATGCTTACTACAATATCCTCTGAGCAGCTGAACCACTGTTCTGTTCACTACCTCTGTTTTCCCATCAGTCTGTGGATGAAAAGCTGTACTTTTCTTCAGTTTGGTATCCATAAGCTCCCATAAAGTTGACCAGAATTTTCCCAAGAACCAGGAATCTCGATTCGATACAATAGACATGGGTAGCCCAAAATGTACCCAAACATTTTGAAAGAATAAATGAGCTGTTTGTTCATCAGTGATCTGCTTGTTACATGGCATTAAGATACACATTTTGCTGAATCTATCCACAACGACATATAGGTAATCATGTCCTTTTCTAGACATAGGTAGTCCCCCTACAAAGTCCATAGAAATACTTTCCCAAGGACGAGAAGGAACTGGAAGAGGAGTTTACAAACCCAATTTCCTATTGCTAGGCTTACTTGTTGCACACATAACACAACCTCTTATATATTCATCTACAGTTTCCTGCATTCGAGGCCAATAACAATGATTCTGCAATACAGACAATGTTTTGCTTACACCAAAATGTCCTGCAATCAATGAACTATGTGCTTCTCGGATCACATGCACTCTTTCTTTCTTTGGAATACAGAGTTTACCGAGATGATACAAGAGTTGTTCATGCACAAAATAGTTCTCTTCCTGTTTACCATGTATTAGTGATGCATATACTTTCTTAAAATC